>OX463788.1:61219467-61819467 GCA_949825025.1 Siphlonurus alternatus | reverse complement strand
ATATTATAAAACTTAAATAAATTATATTGTATATCAATTAACAATATAAATTTATATTATTTTACAGTGCTCAGGAAAATCCTGTAAGGCTCTGTGGTTTAATTATCATCCAGAAAAACGTCCGCTCTGACGTTGGTGACGTTATATATTGTTAAACAATATAATTGCATGGCGTGCACCAACCATGCAGTATATACGTGATGGTGCTCCTTTGCGAGAGCGCTCGCGCGTCAATACGCCGACAATGACTCATATTTTACTTATATCGCCAAGGACATTTTTATCGCAAACACAAAATAAATTATAACAGTTTTCTTTTAATACACCCTGTAACTACAATTATAAAATAAAATATATAATATTAGCATTATTTATAGCTAATTAAGTTCCAGAAAAAAAATATTTAATTTCCATTATATATATATAATTTAAAAATGAAAATAAAACGTGTGGAGCAGATATTACGCAATATCTTGAAACCTTAATTATTTGCAAATGTAATTTTATTTATTTATTATCGTTACTTAAAAAAAAAAAAAAAAAGGATGAGAAAATATCTAGTTAAGTTTATCATTGTCAAGGGCACCATTAGACGCGGTAATTATATTTTGAGTGACTCATCCAATGCCTCTCTCAACGCCTCTACTGTGAGCTCTTCAAATTTTTTTATGTACCGGGCCACGATTGCTGCAGTTTTTTTTAACTAGTTTAATACCTTGCAATAAAAGATTTACCAAATATTTATATTTAAAATTATTGACAAGTTAGTAAAGAATAATAATTTAGAGTTGTCATCATTACCTTTCACCAGGAACTGTCTTTGACTTCAATTCATAATACATTCCATCGTCCAAACGAAGATCGTAGTCCCAACAATCTATGTCTTCAGACGTGAGTGCAGCTAGGTCAAATCCTAGATCTATCCCAGATTCGTCCATGATTACAATATTATGATGATCAAGTGTTTAAGATAGTTTAATTCTACTGCTTTAAACTTCAATAAAACCGATAAAACGAAACATAGTTGCTAACGTTGTTGGCTTCCAGCCCGCAAGCTGCTAGCTGTCACGAGGGGTGGGCGGAGCAAATCAGCTGCAAAGTTGCAGCAACAACTTGCGCTAAATTTGTTTGTGCTGCCATCTCGTAACAAGTTACAAACAGTTTCTTCGACATGATGCAATCTTCGTCCAAAAAAGTATAAATTCAATTTGTTATATTTATTATATAATATATTTTTTTTTACTATATACTTTTAGTAATTCTTGTATTTCTCTATTTCTTATAATTATAATACTAATTAATATTGCAATCGTCTAGTTATAATAATCTGTCATATTTATTATATAATATATATATTATATAGACAAAAATATAAAATGTATTTAAACTAATACGTCGCGTACTAGCTAGCTGTAGTGTAAATTAACATTTTATAATTAAACTATATATTATAAGATATTTAACTATTTACATAATACTTATAGTTTTAAATAAATTATAATATATATATATATATATATATATATATATATATATGTATAACATAAAGCTTCCTTAATTCCACTTAAGACAAATCTACAATGATCATTTAAAATATTTTGCCATATCAGTCTATTATTTGATTATATATATATATATATATATATATATATATATATATATATATATATATATATATAATAATCATGTATGTTAATCAGGCGCGGATCCAGTACGTACAGGGGGCAGCCCCCCCCCCCCCCCCCCCCGGAATTTTGGATTTAATGTTAATTTAATTGCTTATTATTGCTTTTAGCACACATTTTAGTTTATTAATGTAAAATTAATAAATTTACTACAATATATACTCATGCAATTATATGATTTTTATTTAAGAAAAATATTAGTACAACATGCAATCATTAAATTTAAAACTTAATCGAGTGTGGTGACCAAAATATATTTTTTAACTATATAATTAAGCTACCAATCATAATATATTAATTATACCAATGTTTTATTTGGTAAGAATATAATTTTATTTCTTTTATTCATTCAGCCAGAGGAGTATATATATATACAAATATAGTAATAAATGTAATAATGTACAATCTCATTGCTTTCTACAAATATCAAATTATACAAATTTCTTGAAATATCATTGAAGGACGATTTTTGGGAAGCAAATGTTGGCATTATAAATTTCCAGTTTTTTCCTGTTACAAAAGTATGTTTTTTTACTACGTATAATATTATATCTAGTATATTTTAAAATACCGAATGAGTAATTGAACCAAATTTTAAAACCAGGTAATGACGAAAATTACCATATATAATATGACTCATTTCTCACTTTCAATATCACGTGTATTTAGCACATCCCATTATTATTATTTATTTATTTTGTCAAGAGAGATTCAAAAGGTGCTGAACTGGCCCAAAGTGTTAAATAATGAATCCTTAATTCGTGATTTGGGGTCACAGTATTTATGAAGTCAACAGGCCAGGTGTGAACCTATGTAATTACCCTTAATACTCATGATTATACATATAACTTATACAAAATTGAGTTAAGGGTAAGGTAACGCCACCAATGTTAAAAAAAATCCCTCTCACAAAAATTCTGAAAAAAATTTAAAATGTTCTCCTCTACACCCCCTATCAGTAGCTAAAATATCAGGTATACAAATACGATCTAGTTTTTGAGTTATGAATTTTTAAAGTTGACCAATTTAACATGGGAGTTTCATTTCTCCATGTTAAAGTAGTCAACTTTAAAAATTTATAACTCAAAAACTAGATCGTATTTGTAAACCTGATATTTTAGGTACTGATAGGGGGTATAGAGGAGAACATTTTAAATTTTTTTCAGAATTTTTGTGAGAGGGATTTTTTTTAACATTGGTGGCGTTACCTTACCCTTAATTATATTTATTAGTTATTAATGCAATTGATACATTACCCTTAATACTCATAATTATACATATAACTTATACAAAATTGAGTTAATTAAATTTAGTTATTAATGCAATTGATACAAAATGTAGTTTAAAAAAATATAAAAGTACAAAAAAAAAAATATATATAACAAAATGAGCTAAATTACAACAAAATATAAAATGTCAATATTTTATATCAATGGAATTTTAAAATTTGTTCTAAAACAAACAATTTAACTGCTTAACCATCATTGACTTTGTGAAATAAAACTAATTAAGCCCCATTAAAATCAAAGAAGAATGCAATCTTATACACCTAATAATTAATAGATGTAATTTGATTGTGCTGGGATGTTTTCATAATAAGTTAAAAGTTTTTTTACTGACATGCAGTGTTATTTCAAAACGTGTAGGCTGGAATAACCCGAGTTGACAACAAATTTATTAGAGACTCACTCATGTACATGTCACTTTAAATTTCCTATTTACTGATTATAGTGATGACAAGAAGTTAATGACAATATTCTTACTACCAGAATGAACAATTAGCTGGTCCTATTAGGAAATTAATAGGTATGTTCATAAACCCTGTCTAGTGTACACTTCCTGCATTAAATCAACCTTATTTCAAAGTGCATAGGGTAGCTTTAGTGCAACGTAAATCTGTGCAAAAACAAAACAAAAAAATATTAACAAAAAGAGCAAATTGCATAATTCTGGCAATATAAGATCTATATAAAGAAATAAATATAAAAAAGAATGCACCATTCAATTTGGAGGAATGAAGTAGGTAACTCTATTTCTGGTGGTATTATTAACTTGTTCTTCACTTCAAATCTCATAAACTCTGAAGTAAACGGTGTGAAATTATTGATGAAGAAGGAACGTGTTCCCAGGTTTTGTGCTGGGCAAATACTGCAATTCTTACAAGCGTGAATGTTTCAGTAACACCACATAAAATTAAGCAAAAAGTCTTATTAGTAAGGCATTTGCAGTTGTAGGCAAAACTGCATATTAAAGTAAAAAATTTTACAACACGGTCATATCTATATACAAAACCTTTTATCTGGGGCAAATTCATGGGTTTCACATATGTCTATTTAGGCTCCCGTCTGAAATTATGAGTCCACTTTCCTCTTTTGGGGAATTGTTTTATGGGAGGGAGGTGAAAGTACATACGACACTTGTGAGATCAGACTTAGTTCTGTGATAACATAACTTTTGATAACATAAAATTCTGTTAACTTTTTGCTACTTATCTTCATTAAAGTTTTTTTTTCACCAAGGAAAAATAAACTTGCATTTTAGTTTTTAATTTTGTAAATTATTATTATTTAAATAAAAAAGAAGCAAAAGTTTCATTTTCCTGCATGATAAACAAGTGTTTTTACAACTAAAAACCAACATTATTAAAAAGTGATGATGGTTGTAGGCTCAATTGAATGTGATTTTTAACTACAGTAAATAATTTATCTATTTATCAAATACAAATGCATCAAACGACAACACTTTTAAACTTTAAAAATCTCCAGTTCATATTTCGCATTTAAAAAGGTGACACAAAACCTTAATTATACTATAGAATGCCTGAGATAGCTGTATGGTACTTATTTATTAGTATTATTTTTTTAAATAATTTTTATCATAAATTTAGTTTAATATATTACTTATTTCCCAAAGTTTCACTTAAACAACTACGACAGTTCAATAAAATTTAATAACATATTGAGCAGTTACAAAATAAAATTAAGGTACCCGTCATGTTAAATGCTAAAAGTTAAAATTGCAATCACATGAGAACAGTGGAATAATATTTACATAACATATGTATTATAATTCAGGCACAGATTTAGCGAGGGGGGATGAAACCTCCTTTGAAATTTAATAGGGGTGGTTTAGGAACTTCCCCCACTCTTTTTAATTTTATTAACACAGACTTTATGAAACTAAGCACCTCTAAACTTTTTGTTTCTGGAACTGCACCTGAAGTTATTTCGAAATACATAAATATGTGAATGTTTGTAAACAACGAAAATATAATATTTAAATTCCAGTTCAATATACAATGCATAAATGTATGCTTAATTACTTATTATGACAATTGAAAGCAAAATATTATAGGAAAACTGTGTAGTATATGTAGTTTTTGCAAAACGCATGACAAAATAAAAACTATCCAAGACTATATAGCCTGACAGCAAGAAATTTAAGAACACTGTTCACTGGCTTACTATTATGAAACAAAAATGGAATGAAAATCATAATAACAAAAGTAACCAGTACAGTTCCAGTACCTTCAATTTGGCATAGCAATATACATGCAGATTCAAAGAGTGAAAAAAAAAAAAAAAAAAAAAAAAAAAAAAATGTTTTTAAAAATTTTAAACATTTCTTTTCTGTATTGCTGTACATGTTTGAAATTGATTAATTTATGATTCCAGTAAAAAAAAGCAATATAATACATAAATATTTTTTTATTGTAATGGAATTTTATAAAATACTTTGGCCAAGAATATTTTGGAATTGATTTTTCCCCTGACAGGTATTTTAGTATTGCTATTTTAATATTATATAATAGTAATAGAATTCCATTAAAATGTCTTAATTATCAGATATGCTTATTAAAATTAAGCATGAAACAAACACTTTATCACTTTCATAGAGTATTTTGATAAATTTTTATCTCTACAAATCACATTAATATAGAAACAACAACAGTGAGTCTATTAACAAAATGAAAAAAATATTAGTTGCTCTGAAATAAGCTGGACAATATCACAGCACATAACACACCAAAAATGTAATATACATTGTAATAGGACAAGTAAGAGCAAACAATAAACATGACGAAGAAAGACAAAATAAACGATTTGGCTAAGAAAGAGACAGAGTGAAACATTAAACTATATTGGTAATTCTAGCACAAAACACTGCAGAAGGTAAACATATATTATTATATAAAAAAATGAAATGAAAAGAAATGAAATGAACAGTTAGCTTAATCAATTTGTTAACATTGAAATAATATTCAGTGGCAGCTTGAAGCTCCAACACTTAAATTTCAACGAAACTTTTAAGAAGTTTTCAGCAGTATAATTATTATGTCTATTATTGTTTTCTAGTTCTGCAGCTACAGACCCCACTGACTATTATTTTTTAACGTTACATTCAAATGTTATGACACACAAGTTGGCCAAGTTTCTCTTCTTTACTATAAATACATATGTATATCATATGCAAACAAAACCTTTTTTTTCTATAATACTTTCTTAAATCACAATATCACAAGGATATTGCTGTACATATTAGATAATATATAAAGAAAAAAACATTGGTCATTAGCTTAAATAATTGAGATAAACAATAATAAGTATTATTTTGTTATTGATATACTTATTTACAACAAACCATCAGGATAACATCATTTAATTAATAAATACTTTACTAAGGTAACACAAAAATTGACTTCAAATTGACAGATATATTAATATGGTTCAACAAATAATATCTGCCTTCAAATGTGACACTTACAATTTTAATTTTACCTTTTAAAGGTGTAGAGATATAAATGCAAAATAAAATGCTGCAATAATTACAAAATAATAGCATATAGAGCTTAGTCTTTGAGCTGGCATATTTCACTGCTAAAGAAAGGATGTTCCATTTCACTCAGCAGGTGAGTTCTCCTCCACCTGCATGAAAGTGGAAGTAGCACCCTCCTCCTCTCTCGACAGGCCCGTCTTCATGTCATAGGGGACTTGCGAGTCAAATCTAGCAAGAAAACAAGACAAAAATCTAAATTAATGAATGTTAATTATCAAAAAAAAAAAAAAAAAAAAAAAAAAAAAAAAAAAAAAAAAAAGCTTCGCTGTATAGCAAATAAAAATGTAGTGAAGTGAAATCTGGTAAAATATATAGTGAAACCTTTTAGTAGCTAACCTGAATAATATGTCAATCTAGGAGATTATCATTATCTATTGATTTTTATGATGTCTTTGCAAATAACCCAATATACTACGTATTATATTACACATTTTCAATTAGTTTCCCTTTTTTTCCCCCCAAAAGTTTTAAATTACAACAGCTATTTGTATGTACTGAACAGAAACAAATATTTTATATACTTGCCTACTTTTCACATCAACATTATTAATAGCTTGTTACGAGTTACTGTATTGAAAATTACACATTATAATAGATTGATGAGCCAGGTATCTAGAGTTAAAAAGATAATAACACTGCAATTTTATCTTTGTTACAATAATTGACTATGATATTCTTATAAGAAAAGGTAACTCATTGTGATTGTATATACAGTATTAATATAAGGAAAGAGATAATTAAGTCAAGAAAGCCATACCACGATGAGATGTTCATAGCAAGTGAATCTTGTTGACACACATAACACAAATATTTATAAATACTGCTGATACATATTGACCAACATTTAATGATGTGGTAATTTTCAATCACTGAAGAAGATTCACCCTCCATTAACTTCTCACCGTGGTAGGCTTGTTGGTATTCTACTCTCTCATGTTATAATATTTACTTATAATGTATGCTAAGACTACAGTACATTTCCTCAAACAATATAGTAAGTAACCTGGTTTCAAATGTAATTACAGTATCATATTACTGACTGACCTCTCGTACATGGGGCACTCTGCCATGTGTTTCACTATTGGCTCGTAGTTATGGAATCCCCATTTCTTGACTGGTGTGAAAAACTTGGGGAATCGCCACTTCTGAAATGACACATTTTACACACTAAATTTTCTGTGTTATAACATTCTGTATGAATTATTGAATGAAAGGAAATAATGCAATAACTTAATTAAAATACAATACTAGTAAATGTTGTCATTCATTGTGAGAAATTAGTCAAGCAATTCTTCCCTATACCTATCCTTTTTTTACCTAAACATAATTATTAGTTAGGTTAGTTTGACACGAGTTATAAATGTTATGATTCAAGAAAAATCTAAGGGTATAAAAATAGTCCATCTAGCTTTAACTGTGTAAAACAATATATTAATACTGTTACAATTAATTTGCTGTTAAAGACATTGCAAACTAGGGCAGTGAAAAAGGTAAGCAGGCTACATTTGATATTTCCTTCACAAACAATTATGTCAACTGTATATTTTAATGATTTGTCTCAGAGCTCTACTGGTAACTACTGGTCCTCTTGACTTGACTCTCAGGGGACGTAAATAATAAATTATAAGTATGTAGCATGTTAAGTTTGAGGTAAGTCTGTCTAGTTTGTTCTTAGAATGTCGAAGCATAATTTTATCATTACAAACAAAAATCTGAAAAGCAAACTATGTCCTGATTTTCTTCAACCATGTTCATTCACGTTTTTAATATTTATTTTACTAATGATATTTTAATTTTGTTGTTAATATTTACCATACTCAATTCTTTATGACCAGAATATTTTAAAATATTAACAGAATCTACCAGCAGAATTCTTAGTTGTCTTGTTGACTTACCTTGGCCGACACCTGCCAGTTGGGTCCTGGTAGGTCTGTCTTCTTCCACTCCAGGCTGACGATTCCCTGGCGTGGCAGGAACACTGCAGCGCACATGTCCCGCAGGAAGTGGCAAGTCAGCGACAAGTTTGCAAGGCTGCAATGTACACCAATATGTTAATACAATAAGTCACAAGTTTGGGAGGTCCCCGGTTCAAATCCCGAACACGGCAGACTTTTCGTGACTTGGGATGGGTGTGACTGACTACTAGATGATGAAGTTGGTAAGAAAGACTTATCTGTGTAAAATCACTACGTTGGGGTGATTTTTACCGCGGAATGGTGTGCCCCACTTAGAAACGGTATTTGTGTGTGTCTGGCGTGTAGCCTGGGTATTAAGAGCCCCAGAGAGCACTGTGAACAATGTTGAAAAACAAGTTCCGCCATTGGTAACCAATCATAGCAAACAGCTCTATTATTGCACGCTTCAACATGGTAAGCAAATAGCTCATTATTCCAGACAAGGGACAATTCACTTAAGGTATAACCTGAGAATTTGTCTGTCAAGGTCAGACCATAAAAAAACTTGGCAACACTGTAGCGCCCTAGTATAATGCTAATCGGCAGAAGTGGAAGGTGACTACAGTCCCTGAGAGCGTTGCCACATTGCTCATCTAGTTTCAAGAACGAGCAACGCAGCAGTTCAAAATATATGAAAACATTCATAAAAATAGTCCAAAAAATTAGCTTTTAATCTATATAAAATTTTAAAAAATTGCTCGAGCCGTTTTTGTGTAATGTTGATTAAAAAATTTAACATTGAAAGGATACGAAATTCACATTTGTATAAATTAATTATAATTAAACCAACGGTTAAAAAAATCTGAAAAAAATCAGCAGTATTTGGACAATTGCTGTAAGTCTACCAAATTAATTTCAAGAACATCTGTCGATACGACTTTTTTCGTCCAAATATCTCATAATATCATAATTAATATCTCTTAATTGATTGATTTTTATTCAAATATTCATTTAATTTTATGTTTTCTGTATTAAGTTATTTTAACACTGCAAAAACAGACTAAATATAAATACCAATAAAAAAAACAGCTTTATCAGGCAGTTAAACAATTATTGTTGATCTATTTGTATGCTCATTGTCAGTATCAAACTCTATCTACAGTATACTTTTAAAATCTGAAAATTATAGAACTATCAAAATTTTTTTAAAAGGACAATAACAAGTATTTTTTAATCAAAAGTTACTTAAAACCAGAGTACAAATGTATGCTGCGCAATCCCAAGTGCATCAGTGTAATTGGCATGAACGGAGGAACGTGATGTCACGTTCCATCACTTGCACTGGCTACACCACACAGCCGGCAAAGAGCATCCCTCCTTATTGCTTCCCCCGCTCCTCCTGTCACTCCTCTACCGGCTATATTCTCAGTGCAATGTTGCCGATGCCTGGGGTTATTTACATTTATTTAATTAATATTTTAAGTTATTGGTAATATTCAAAAACGGGATTTCATTTATTTTTAATTTTGTTATGTCAATAGGAAACTTCTCATGCAACAAGAAGATTACTGTACATTGTCACTTTAATTTTGTTGAAAAGGCAATACAGCAGAGTTCAAATTTTAACAGCCAGACTTTGACCTAGCCAGCCAGTGAATCATATAGCTAGACACCCCTTCATGAGGCTTTTCTCCCTTATTTAAAAGACTAGAGGGACAGGCGCGCTGAGTATGTGAGCAGAGGAATAATTCTTTCACTGCTACAGAATAATGATTTTGAGGGTGATGATGTACATTTCAGTTGGTCTCTTCCTTAAAGAATAAAAATAACCTTTATAACCTTGCAAACTCTTAGGATGAAAAGTATGCATTAACTGTATCACAGATATATGGTATTTAAGAGTGAAAACAAAACAAAATGTTTACCTCAAAGGATCCAGATAACAACACACTTCCTCCAAAACTTCTTGAGGCAATGAGCACAAGGAACGCTGGCCCATATTGCTTTTCTCGACTGTGTTTTCCTCATTCTGATACATCACTGCAAAACAATCCATCTCACTATGAAACACAACCCTGGCACAAGGTGTGTCTGGGTACAGACGTCGCTCGCTGAAGGTACAGCCTTGAGCTTCTAAAGGGCAGCGATGCTCCAGCCATCCATTGACACAACTCAGTATTTCATTATGAACATTTTTGAAATGCCAGGGAAACATGTCCCTTCTGAGCTCTGTTCCACATGTGTAGAAATACTTGTCCGGCCGAGAAATATGATACTTGGTGCCGAACTCGATGACGGTGTTAAGGAGCAGTGGCCACGGCTTGCTCATGTCATTATTCTTGGTAAGTCCAAGGCGTACCATCTTCATACGCTCTTTATGAGCTGTAATCATGAGTGATGTTGGTGAGTCAATGGTTAAAAGCAGCATCAAATGGATACAGTAATAAAAAATATGATTAGGAAGGAGTTCAAGTATACAACATTTATCTACTTATGATATTTTAATTTAAAATAAAATAATTAAAAATAAAGCTGTTTGGCATAAGTGCCAAAATACCAAGAAAAAGCTGAGATACAAATTGAAATAAAATAATTTCCTTAATTAATATATTATGGTAGCAAATCGATGAAGACAACTTTTGCAAGTTACATGAATGAACAGAACATGAGACATTAGCTGTTATTGAAGAGAAATGGACTACAAAACATTCAAGGTGTGTGAAATGGTTCCTTTACAGTAGGTCTGTTGGAAATCTAAACTCTATCAAGTGTACACTTTCTGCACTAGATCAACCTTATGTCCAAGTGCATAAGGAAATTGAGTGCAGAAAAACCATGACACAGTTCAGGGTTTACAAATAAACCTAATTGAAGAACCTTTACTTAAGGATAATGTAACGCCAATCAGCTGGTTTTTTAATCCCATTTAATTAGCATGTAAACCTTAGCAAATTCACAAAAATCATGAAAAAAATTGGAGAGACAGATTTTAGTATCTAAAAGCCATAGAAAAAATCTCAAGACTTTTTTTTTTTATTTTATTCTTATTATTATTATTTGAGTGTTTTAACTCCCAACCTAGTATTATTATTATTTGAGTGTTTTAACTCCCAACCTAGTTGGGGCGGTTAAGCGCCAGCACCGGGCCCAATTGGGCCGAGATGAAGGCGCCCGCTGATCCTGTTGTTATTATTATTATTATTATTATTATATTTTTTATTGTTTTTAATTTTCAGCACAGGCTTTCTCATGGAGAGCCAAACTAAAAACTTAATTAAAGAAAATTGGCTCGAATAATTGTCACGAAATTTTTTCTATGGCTTTTAAGTACTATAAAATTTGTCTCCACAATTTTTTTCAGAATTTTTGTGAATTTGCTAAGGTTTACATGTAAATCAAATGGGACTAAAAAAAACAGCTGATTGGCGTTACCTTACTCTTAACTGCATCTATGCATACAAATAAACTGCACTAATAAATGGATAGAACACAAAAAATCATGGATAACCTTCAAGACTCCGATGGGCCTTGGCTCTCAATGGTTGATGTGAGAAGTCCCCATCAAAGTGGACTGGTGCCATTCGTAACTGGTGACTGGGAAACGAGGCGTTGTTCAGGTGGTTTTGATCACGGAAGGCCAGCACCTCGTCTGTCAAAACACAGAATGTTCACATGAAGTTTGCAATTTCAAGCTACATATTTTTTATAAAAATAAATCAAATACTGTAATACACAATTTTTTCTACTGTATATTATTATTTTTAATGAAAATTCAGAGCATATTATTATATTATGTAGTATGATGAAATCAATGGTCATAATACATCAATTTGTAATGAGTGCAGTAATGATACAAATTTATAATTATACAATGTGCAGTACTGTATTTATATGTTACTTTTATATTTTAACATTGTGTCTTCCTTCTTTTTTTAAAGTTGGGGGAACTAATTATAATAATTAAAAAAACTGACATTAATTTACTCTAGCATCACAAGTTCTATACAATAACTAAATTATTAAAAATTAATTACACTTGAAAAATCGAACTAAGCAATATTTATTTATTTAAAGAAGATAGAAACACATACGATAGAAAAAGATTTGTTGGGAAAGGAGGTACAGTAGTTCAAGCTCTTAGCCATCAGTGACCTAGCAAAAAGCTCGAACTATCTCCCTTCCCAACAAATCTTTTTCAATCATGTACTGTACATGTGTTTCTATCTTCTTTAAATAAATAAATTATTTAAAAAAAAAAAATGTGTAACTACTGTAACTTCGTATACAGTCTTGCATTTAGAATATCAACTTCTCTTTAATGTTGAGCAATTCTATGACCATAGATCATGATATAATTGCATCATGCCATAGATTTATAGTAAGTCTATAAATCTCTATGATAATACACAGCAGTGTAGCACATTGCTTGTGTGTCTGCCTCGCATGAGGAAGGTTGATAGTTCAAATCCAAGTCTGGGACAGTGGATAGTCAATAAGGGAAGTAGACTGTGCATTACCACAGTGTACTGTACTCAGGTTTTCCACCAATGAATGGAGTACCAACCTCAAAAATTTTTATTGCAGAAATGGATAGAGGGTGCAAAAA
Organism: Siphlonurus alternatus; assembly: GCA_949825025.1. Lineage (NCBI taxonomy): Eukaryota > Metazoa > Arthropoda > Insecta > Ephemeroptera > Siphlonuridae > Siphlonurus > Siphlonurus alternatus. The sequence continues at coordinate 61,806,445 of OX463788.1, read as the reverse complement.
TATGCTACTCTGAATTTGTTCAGATTTTTCTGAGACCGGGAACTATTTTTAAAAAATTACATATTGAAAGTCCGTTTTATGATGTCACGGACGTTAATGTCCTATCCTTTTCTTAACGAGAGGCGCCTCGTGACATCATCAAAATGGACTTTAATAATTTTTTAAAAATAGTTCTCTGTCTCAGAAAAATTTGAAAAAATTCAGAGTAGCATATTTTTGCACCCTCTATCCATTTCTGCAATATAAAAATTTGAGGTCGGTACTCCATTATGGTCATTTAGTACAGCTGGTTGATAGGGAATTTACAGCATTTTCAAGAGACTATATCTCAATGAACACAGAAAGGTTCATGGAAATTATATATAATGGGCAGTGGCGTGCGGTGACATTTTAGACTAGTCAAGCAAATGAAGTAATGATGACACAGCGGAGGGGCTAATACCCCGCCGGAGGCGCGATTTTTTTGAAAAAGGGGGCGTGGCACTCGAATTTTCATTACAGGAGATATACGTAAAAATATAATCATGCAAATGCTCTCAATAAAATTGTTTCTTTAATTGGCTATTTGCCGTAGATTTTTAATTTTTTTTTATTCATTTTCGATCATGATGGGGGTGCATACAACTATGCATATTAAAGCTTTTTTTTAACTGTATATGCATTTAAGTACCTTCGGTGTACCTTTTCATTCGGGAATAGGGCGGCCGGCATGAACGATTTGCGTTTTTTCAGATTATGTTACCCAATTTTTTTTTTTTAAAGATTAAAATAAAAATAATAATTTCTTCTTGAAGTAATTCTGCCATTTTAATAATAAAAAAAAAAACGTAGTCATCACGCTATAAAGCAATTAAAGTAGAGTGAGAGAGATTTTTTAATATTTTATTTTTTAAAAAAAGTTTAAGCTGCCCTCTATTGAGAAATGAAAACCAAAAAATTCCATCTCAAATAGTTTCACCACAAAAAATTCCCAAAGTTGGTGAAACACAAAGGTGAGGCCTTTGACGTGCAGCCTTATGGAACATAAAACCGCGTTTTACTCCAACATTTTCTGAACTATGCTACCATTTAAAAAATACCTACGTAATCTATGATGAATTCTTTACTGGATTTTTAAATAAAAAAAAAAATTTACGGAGCCGTTTTTTCGGAAAAAAATCTTTAAGTTTTTGCAGGTTCATTCCCATAAGGATTTTCATATTTTTTTCCAAGAAAACGACCCCGTAAAAAAAAAATTTATTTGAAAATTCATTAAAGAATTCGTCATAGATTACGTAACTATTTTTTAAATGGTACCATAGTTCAGAAAAAGTTGGAGTAAAACGCGATTTTATGTTCCATAAGGCTGCACGTTAAAGGCCTCCGAAACACCAACTTTGAGAATTTTTTGTGGTAAAACTATTTGAGATGGAATTTTTTGGTTTTCATTTCTCAATAGAGGGCAGCTTAAACTATGTTTAAAAAATAAAATATTAAAAAAAATGAACTCGCTCACTCTACTTTAAATTATGAGAATAAAATTGTACAAAACACCATAAGATGAAGAATATTTTTATGAATGGCAAATTAGTGCGTTTTTATAGTCCATTAATTAAATAAAATATTGGGGAAAAACACGAGAAAACACTTAATAAAGAGCCACAAAAATCACGCACTGTTGCTTATTATTAGTTTCCCGAAAACTAATAAACTTTGATGAGTCACTCGTGGACCCTTAAATTTTGTCCCTGATTTTTATCATTTATGCGCCATCTATTGATACACCGTTTAACCAGTTGGGCGTTCCGATCATCCAGAGCCGCCATTGTACAAGCAGTGCTTGTACATTCCACAAGCCTCAGCATTTTCCACCCCCTCCCCGTACATTTCCTTATGAAGCTTTACGTTGGGTGGGTTGTTTACAAGCAACCAAAGTGATTGCTTGTTCCAGTAGGGGCGCTGCTATCGCAAGACAAAAAAATTATGAATCGCGGCAAAATGCTGGCAAATTTAAAATTGTTAAGAGAGAAAAAAATGTTTGTCACGAAATTTATTTTCTTCTTTTTTCTCGGAAAATTCAGGGCAAGCATTGCTTGCATTGCTTTTATGGACCGCACGCCCCTGATAATGGGTTTATAGCAATACTCTTTAATTGTTCTATTAAAATTTACTTCAGTGGATCTATATAATTTAATATAAACTGCATTCTTTGAATTTCTAATAAGAACAGTGCTGAATATTGAAATCCCAACTTTTGTTGGCAAGCTATTTTCAAGATGAATGCAAATCAAAGTTACAGTTGGTTGGTTGGTATTTTGGGGCAATTGACACATTTTGGTCATCCCCCACAGTTACAGTAACAGCTAGTACACCAGTACAGCATACCAGTTGTGAAACTTGCCACAGAAATATTTCTCAATTTTAAAATTAATAAAAGACTTTACAAAAGTACGGTATTTAAAGTATCACTGATTTCATATTCAGCAGCAACAACGAACACTCAAGTTTGATATTAACCTTAGTTTTAAATTATATTCTCACTCCTGTGAGGAAAAAAAAAAAAAAAAAAAAAAATCATAATTGGATACACACTATATATTATATATAATTGGGGCATTTACCATACTGACAAAAATTTTATTGAAAACTTTTTTTGCTTTTGATAAATTAGTTAGTATTCCTAAACAATTCAGCATACTAAAGTAAAATACTGTACAGTTGTTTTGCTTTAGAGTCAACATCTTGGGGCTAACAAAACAACACAAAGCCAACTTCAGAGTAGACACTCACCCAGATGCTTAGCCAGCACTGGAACGACTTCACTCTTGACCTTCGGCACGCGTCCCCACTCAGACGAACAGATAACAACACTAGCCGGACACGTAGGAAGATGAGAAGCTTGGAGACGTCGCTGGACTTTCTGGCTGCAGCCAAACTCTAAATTGATGCACTTCACTGTCTTGTTGGGGCAGAGCAGTTCATGTTCATCAGCTTTGCAAGAATGAAATCTTAAGCCACATTTCAGTTCACATAACTGCATTGGGCAGCTATTAACAGGTCCAGGACAGTTTATAGAAATGCAGTTGGTGCAGTGGGGGTGAGCATTCAAGAAACTTTCCACCAAGAGTTGCCATTCCTCAGGGGTGCGCTGATGAGGCAAAGGATCCATTACTGAAAGTACAATTTATAATTAACAATTTGAAGTACAAAGTAGAGTATGCATAGTTGCAAATTGTCTTATGTTAGCATTTAATATTCGCCGAAGTCAACTTGGTAAAAAAGGTAATGATCAACCCTGTTGACTGGGATAAGGAGGATGGGGGGAGGGGCGGAGGGCTAAACAATTAAGTCATTATTGCTCTAGTATCGGAACTGAGATTAAAGCAGACAAGCAATTCAATTTCTTTCATTACATTGTTATTTGCTAAAACATTATAAGTCAATGTTTCTGTGCTTGGTGCTGTGCATACATACTACTGCTGTACTGAATGGTATGCACTCCTAGCTGGGGATAACAGAAACTTTACTTCTGCCTCATGCAAATGAACAATTTGAATGCAGCTCCAAGAGATAAAGAGATTTGCATATTTAGATGCAGATTTGCAATATTGGGGAGGTAAAAATTATCGGTAGAGATAATGCTGGTCAGCTGTTCGAAATAGGTCCCTCTTTGATTAACATGTATGCATAAACCTTGGCAAAGTCACAAAAATTCTGAAATTTTTTTGAGACAGGCCTAAACAATTTAACGAGCCGATTTTTTTAATTAATTTTTTTAATTTTCAGCATGTAGGACTTTCCCATGGAGAGACAAATTAAAAACTTCAATAAAAAAATCATCTCGTTAAATTGTTTTGAAACTTATTTTTCTATGGCTTTTAGGCACTACGTACAAATATCTGCCTCTCAAATAAATTTCAGAATTTTCAGATTTCAGATTTTAACGCTCTGCGGCAAATGTGGCTAAACCACGGTGGCTCGCAATATAGTGCTCAACGCACTCTTAAATCCCCCGTAACTCTCCGCCCCCACCACCTCGGACGGCAGGGAGTTCCACTCCCTCACTGTTCGGTTCACGAAGGAATACTTTCCCACATCGCTTCCACTACCCCTGAACTCCAGCTTCCACTGATGATCCCCCCTCCCAATGTATCTACCTTTCCTAGTTCTATCGCTAAACTCGCTCCAACCTGCCATCTCCCTGTTAACTTTAAACAAATTTCCTAATCGGTTGTACCTTCTCCTTTCCTCGAGTGGCTCCCACTCCAAAGTCTGAATCATTTTCGACACGCTTTCATAATCTTTCCACACCTTTTTGTCATCTGCAACTAATCTCCAATTTCTCATTCTACCCATAACTCTTCTAGCAGCCCTCCGCTGAACCTTTTCCAACTCCTTCTTTCCAATCTGCCTATATGGGTCCCACACACTACATGCATACTCCAGTATTGGTCTCACTAAGGTCTTATAGGCCTTGTCTCTGACAAATACAGTCGCCCCCTTCAGATTTCTCATAACAAACTCCAAATTTCTCCTTCCCTTTGACGTTACATACCTAATATGTTCATTCCAATTCAGCTCTCTCTGAAGAACCACCCCAAGGTATTTATATTTATCGTCCTCCCTAAGTACCTCGCCTCTCATTAGGTATACTGCATCTTCTTTTACTCTTTTCCTACTAAAATTAACTACCGAACATTTGCCAACATTAAGACTCATACCATTTTTGTCCACCCACCTACCTACAGTGTCTAGATCTTCCTGCAGCTTCCTCTTATCTTCCTCATTTACTATTTTCCTATACAAAACACTATCATCAGCAAACAGCCTCATTAAAGAATCTACTCCCTCCGGCAAATCTTCAATAAAAATCAAAAACAAGATTGGTCCGAGGACGCTCCCCTGCGGAACTTTTTTATGAATTTGTAAGGTTTAATTACCAACCCTAGCCATAGTTGTATCATGTACCCTAGCTAGCTTACCGTGGCTCACTCAGCGAATTTAATTTAAAAAATACTGTACTTTATGAATTCAATTAATTGATCCAACATTTCCGTATTTTACATTAAATATGAACACGTTCTGTCAAAGCAAGTCACAACAGAAACTGAGCCAATTCCTTGTCGAGTAGTGTCAACGTGTCAACCCGGAGAGTATGTAATTCGTGTCCCCCTATACTCACCCTGTCCCCTGTCCAAACTGTCCAAATGTCAAATATGTCAATAAAAAATAGATAAATACATTTATTGTCAAATGCCAGCTGTTAGAATGTGAGTGCCAGTAGCCCAGTACTGCCAGGAGTGCCAGGCTGTGTCCCAAAATGTCCCAATACTCGTTTACTACCCTTCCCTACACTACCCAGTGGCAAGTGGGCGCGACGTCAGCCTTTCTTTTTGCAATCCCCCACTGCAAACTCCTGTTTTTTTGAGGCTTACGCTTCCTTATTCATTTATTTTCTTTTTTTTGTCAAAGAAGTTCGCAGCCAAAGACCAGCCACCTTGCCAAAGAAAGGTCCCCATACTGTAACGATGGAATGCAGAATATCTTTATGAATTTCTTTTACCCTGGCACTGCTAAAAACTAATGCAGAAGGAAATTACTGCTCTTGCCCCGAGCGCAATGAAAATTAAGATAATTTTCTTCTGCAGCAGTTTAGCAGTATAGCTAGGGACCTAAATATAAAGATGATATACACTTTTACATCATGCATGCATGCACGCATTGCATTTATAATATATATCCATCATCAAATACAGAAATAAAATTATCTTAATCTTCATGGTGCTTGGGGCAAGGGCAGTGATCTCCGTCTGCATTAATTTTAGCATTGCCAGGATAAAAAAACAAAAACTAAAGCTCATAAAGGCTCATTTCCATGGAGCGATGTCGAGCGAGGCTTGGCGGCGCGAGAAAAGCGCACTTGCTTCAATCTCGTATGGCGGCCGTGTTGGCAAAAAACGCCCCCCGCAAGGCGAGGAAATTCCGAGCCTTTGATTGGCTACCCCTACGATAATAATATATCAGGCCTGATATCAGGCTGATGTCAGGGCAGCCTGATATCAGCCTGATATCAGGAAGTGGACAGAAGAAACCTGACATCAGGCTCATGGCCTGATGTTTCCCTGACGTCTCCACTTAATTAAATAAATAACACTATCATCATTAACACTAAATAAAGAATCAATAAAACAAATTGAAGAAAATTTAAATACAAATGCGATGTTGTGCAGCTAGGAGCTAGGTGGCCTTTATTCTAGCTGGCTCGACTGTTGTCCCATGGTCCACAGCTATAGGCAGCAAGACGGTGGATTTTCTAATATTTCAGGCCTCAGAGTCCTAAAATACCTGCAGCAAAAGACACCCCACATAGTATATTACCCCCAAAACAACTTATAAGCTAAAGAATTATATAGTTTAATTACCATTATTTGTTGATTTTCTCCTCTCCTGAAGTAGCTGCCATTTTTCTATCAACAAACCTTTCTCCTTTGATGCAACAATGGTGCCGCCTAGTGTTAAAACTTATAACTAATGGAGCCTGACACTCCCCTGATATCAGGCTGATATAGCCCTGATGTCCCCCTGATATCAGCCTGATACCCCCTGATATCAGCCTGATACCCCCTGATATCAGCCTGATACCCCCTGATATCAGCCTGATATCAGGCCTGATATATTATTATCGTAGGGGTATGGCACACGATTTTCTCGCTTTCCACGCTCCATGGAAATCCGCCTTTAAGGGCATTGGGTGTAGCACCGGTAGTTGGCAACACTGACGTATCTTCACCATGTTAATTTTTGATCATTGCTCCTCGGAGTAATTTTTTACTCCGAGGAGCAATGATCAAAAATTAACATGGTGAAGATACGTCAGTGTTGCCAACTACCGGTGCTACACCCAATGCCCTTAAAGGCGGATTTCCATGGAGCGTGGAAAGCGAGAAAATCGCGTGCCATAGCCATGCAATCAAAGGCTCGGAATTTCCTCGCCTTGCGGGGGGCGTTTTTTGCCAACACGGCCGCCATACGAGATTGTATGAAGCAAGTGCGCTTTTCTCGCGCCGCCAAGCCTCGCTCGACATCGCTCCATGGAAATGAGCCTTTATGAGCTTTAGTTTTTGTTTTTTTATCCTGGCAATGCTAAAATTAATGCAGACGGAGATCACTGCCCTTGCCCCAAGCACCATGAAGATTAAGATAATTTTATTTCTGTATTTGATGATGGATATATAATATAAATGCAATGCGTGCATGCATGCATGATGTAAAAGTGTATATCATCTTTATATTTAGGTCCCTAGCTATACTGCTAAACTGCTGCAGAAGAAAATTATCTTAATTTTCATTGCGCTCGGGGCAAGAGCAGTAATTTCCTTCTGCATTAGTTTTTAGCAGTGCCAGGGTAAAAGAAATTCATAAAGATATTCTGCATTCCATCGTTACAGTATGGGGACCTTTCTTTGGCAAGGTGGCTGGTCTTTGGCTGCGAACTTCTTTGACAAAAAAAAAAAAAAATAAATGGCAGGTCACGACAGAAGAAAACCATTCCACGATTCCACCGCAGCCATTATCTAGCTCTGCGCATGCGCAATTTTATGGAATCAGCCTCCCGCGAGAATTTTAAACAATTTTGGGCAACTCCCATTCTCTCTTACATGTTTCTTCAATTTCAGATATAATATCTATAAAATTTAAAAGCTTATTTTTTTTAATAAAATAAAAATGCACCTCTTATGATTTCTGATAAATATATCATAATAATGATAAAGGAATGCATTTGAATAATAATTTATTTTAATAATATAATTACGTACGTATAGAGGGGGTGTATATAATATACGGTGTTTGCTTGGCTTTGTTGTTGTTTACATTCATCAGTAGGTACTTAGGGGGAACTGGAATCACTTGATTTATTGCTCCTAATTTAACATATTTTTAATTTTTTTTAACAATAATTTATACGTAAGAAATGAATATACATAACTTGAACATATATATTTTTTTTATTTTACCTAGTTTCTTTATCATTATTCTTTGTTGTGCCGTTTCCCCCTCGTATTCAAAAGTCCGCGGGGAAAGCAATGGTCGGTGATTGGCTGATTTTTTTTCAGAATGTTAGGGTCAATATCAGTGCATAAGTGTCGTAAAATGGTCATTATTGACGTGAAATTTGGAGTCGATTTACATTTTATTTAATGATTTATTGTATTTTTCACAGATATCATTGGCAAATATTGCATTTTTTTCCATTTACTTGACATTTCAATCTATCAAATAAAATAATTGTCAAAGGTATCACAATCGTCATATCGCAGAAAATAAATAGTTTTTGGTATGCTACTACCATGTTAAATAGGTGCTTTTTGCCTACATTCACGTGACGTCATGTTTTTGTGACGTATGGTGAAAGACCCGTATATAAATATATAATATACAATATATATATTGTGTTGCACTCCTATACACTTCTTTTTTTTTTATTCATCGATCATTATAGAATACATAGTACGGTTTAAGAAAATTAAAATTTTATAGTTTAGTCCTCTCTATGATCGAGGACTCGAGCAGATCGAGGGGAAAAAAAGTTTAAATTGACTTGATAGCGGAAATATAGTAAACAAAATAGACATTATGGTCTAGAGTATGCAATAGGAAATAGAAAATAATTTATCTGATTTATAACGTGAAATAAATTATTTCAAATAATAAGTATTAATTTTAAGATATTGTGTGGGTACGATACGTTCTTTCAAAATATTTTTTGTCATAATACGAAGGTCGCGATCAAGTCACTTTCAATACAATTTCAATATATATGGGGTTCATCATATATATTTGCAAACAGATTGATTATATAAGAATTATCGATAAGAACATTTATAAGCGATTCAGTTCTATAGATATTTAATTTATATATGCAATCTAGCTAGTTTGTTTTATTATTAAGGGTAAAATAACACAAACAATCGATTGTTGTAGTCCCATTTGATTAACATGTAAACCTTATACCAACCTCATAATATTTCTGAATTTTTTTTGAGGGACAGTTCTTTGCACCAAAAAAATGTGGAAAATATTTCAAAACAATCGGACGGTCCAATTTTTTTAAATGAATTTTTTAAATTTTTAGTATAGGCCCGGGCTTTCCCATGGAGACCTAAACTAACAGTAAGATAATTTAAAAAAATTGGATTGTCTGATTGTTTTGAAATTTCTCCTATATTTTTTTGGTGCCAAGAACTGTTTCTAATAAAAATCAGAATTATTATGAGGTTGCTAAGGTTTACATGTTAATCATATGGGACTACAACAATCGATTGTTCGTGTTATCTTACCTTTAAAGCACGTTGATGAACAAATTGATACAATTGACAAAAATGAAAATTACTTTGAATGGAAAAAAGATAATTAATTTGAATTACTGTATATTATAATTGAGTCATTTTATAATTGCTTACGTACGAATGGTAATCAAAAAATTTGGTTTATTAATCCACTTTCTATAACTATATAAATAAAATCCAATTAATTAAAATTACTTCATGTATACTAAACGTCACTCTTACAGTTCATAGGGATCGTATACTGTTTTCATTGCCCTATATATCATGCAAAAACTAAAGAACGCGTATACTAGCTGTTCGTATTAATAGTTGCATATATATATATATATATATATATATATATATATATATATATATACCACGAAAAGTCGAATTCGGGCAAAAGCCGAAAAAAATGAGCAAAACTAGTTTTGCGCATCAAGTAATACTAGTTTTGCTTAAATCAAAGTGAGAAAAACCCGACCAAGACTTTAACATCGGGTTTTGCGAATTTTCGTTTGTGCAAAACTAGTTCTGCGCATCGAGCTTTGAACAAATCCCAAAATGAGATTTTATTTCGACTTTTGAGCAAAATTTGCACGAGCAAAACAATATAGTTCTGCGCATTTCTCATAGAAAAATTGGTTTTAATAAAAATTATTAATTTGTGGTACAGCATGCCACGTGCTAAATAGTATGTACATTTATGTGAATAATTGTGTTAATTCTTTATTTATATCTATTATACCACGGTGTAATTTTTTCATTACAATTTTGTTATTCATTTAATTTATTATATTCTTTACGGTTTTCATTCTAATGTCATTTCTAAATGTCATATATGCTTTGTCCTTGTCAATATTGTTGTCATTGGCATTTAGTCTGCATCCTTTTATTAAGAAGCGATGCCTATAATATTAACTGACGCTTCACTCTGCATGTACTTATAATTTTCAGTAATTTTTTAAAGACGCGCATTGTTTCTGGGCTTTATGAAATCTGAAGAGAAAAATGAGAATAGCATATAATTTGATAACCACTATTTATTTCTGCAATAAAAAAGAAATGCATTCAATGTAGGTTGTTCAATTGCAAGTATATATTTTATAAGTGTATACCAGTCCCACGGCTGCTTCTGCAAATATATAGCAAAATAAATGTAATAAATTAAATGTGGCAGCAGCTAATAGTGCCTACATAAGAACAAGCAGTTGAAGTTTTTATCATCGGCATTCATAGAAGAAATCTTCAAACATTTAAGCAGTGAATGTATAGTGAGAAAGTGATTATCGTTGAATTGCATCTGCCATGGATCGCAAATATTTCATTTTTTAAATAAGCAATACAGTTGAAAAAAAAATACAAGTTGTTGCAGAGTCAATTACTGGTAAACATATAAATTATTATATTTTTATTTACAATAAGTATAAAATATCAGGACATCTTTACTCAATAAATAATGATCGAGAAATAGTGAAGTAAAAATATTTTGGTACATAAATAAACAACACAGTACGTATGTAATTGTACGTATACTATCGATACTGTTTCATTTGTGGCACGCAGTGCCTCAAATTAAAAAAAAAATATATTAAAACAAACTTATCTGTGCATGTGAGAAATGCGCAGAACTTATAGTTTTGCTCAAACGAAAATGCGCGAAACCCGACGTACGCAAAAGTTTTCGTTAGGTTTTTCTCACTTTGATTTAAGAAAAACTAATATTGATGATAAATTGATGCGCAAAACTAGTTTTGCTCATTTTTTCCGGCTTTTACCCGAATTCGGCTTTTCGTGGTATACTCGTCTGTTTTCATTGCCATTATATCATGCAAAAACTAATTATACGAAGAGTATACGTGTTCTTTAGTTTGTGCATGATACGGCAATGAAAACAGTATACGATCCCAATGAGGTGTATGACTGACGTATAGTATATATGCATGAAGTAATTTTAATTGATTGGATTTTATTTACATAGTTATAGAAAGTGGATTAATAATTCAATTTTTTTTATTACGATTCGTACGTAGCAATTATAAAATGACTCACATTATCTCACATATACAGTAATTCACATTATAATTAATATGATTAATTATTATAATTAATTAATTATATTTTTTCCATTCAAAGTAATTTTCAATTTTGTCAATTGTATCAATTTGTTCATCAACGTACTCAGCAGTGCATGTCCTATCGTCTACCAACGTCTACTGCAAAAATTTGTTATAAAATAATGAAACAATATAAACTAGCTAGATTGCATAAATTAAATATCTATAGAACTGAATCGCTTATAAATAATGTACTCATCGATCATTCTTATATAATCAATCTGTTTGATGAATAAGGCGGTTGCATGAGCAACGCAATCAGTCTACTTTACAGGGGCTGAGTGAAAACATGCGCGCGCAGCTTGCCATGCCGGTGGAGTGGTAGAGAACGCTGTATGCAGGCAAAAGATTAAAAAAATACATTATAAATTATTTAAAATGAAAATAAAAAATGTGAGGTGAACAAAATGTTTAAAATAAAATTTACAAACTTTTGCTCACCTCAGAATTTAGAATCTTTTCTTTATATACTTTTAAATATTTTTTTTAATATTTTCTCCTATATGCTTATACATTGCGGAGTTCCACCAGGCCACCATCGACGACTGGCGGAAGACTGTTGAAACTCCCGATCCAAGGTCACACTGACGTCACACGCAAGCGCCTAATTAACCCCATATAAATATATTGAATTGAAAGTGACTTGATCGCGACCTTTCATATTATGACAAAAAATATTTTGGATTTTTCCCCTCTGCTCGAGGACAAAACTATAAAGTTTTAATTTTCTTAAACTGTATGTATTCTATAATGATGAATAAAAAAAATAAGTGTAAAGGAGTGCGACACAATATATATAATTTATATATATTGTGTCGCACTCCTATACACTTCTTTTTTTATATATTTATATATTATATACATTTTGCACCCCGGGGCCGGCCCTATCTCTACGTACGTAATTATTATTAAAATATAAATAAATGGTAGAGCGTGGCGCAGTGCATTGACCGGTTCTCGTTAGATCACCGAAGTCAGGCTACGTCGAGCGTGGTTAATTAGTACTTGGATGGGTGACCGTTTCAAGTAAAAAATTCGCTGCTCCCTCCCTGGGGTAAATTCGTCTCGCTTTCCACCCAGTGCAGTGATATATGCACTTGTGTGTGGTTCCCCAGGCTTTGGACATCGCTTTGGTCCATTGAGAAAAAGTAGAGGTGTCCGTCCTGACTGAGGTTTTCCACGTACGGTTTCCTCAGTCTCACCTCAGCGAATGCTGGGACGCGTAAGCATGCAGGCCGTGGCCACTATCCGTTCCCTACCTTATCCCTACCCAGTACCCCGCCACGAGCTGTAAGCTCTTAGGGGTGTATCCTTGTAAAAAAAAAATATATATATATTATTCAAATGCATTTCTTTATCATTATTATGATATATTTATCAGAAATCATAAGAGATGCATTTTTATTTTATTAAAATAAGTAAGCTTTTAAATTTTATAAATATAATATTTATATATCTGAAATTGAAGAAACATATTATAAGAGAGAATGGGAGTTGCCCAAAATTGTTTAAAATTCTCGCGGGAGGCTGATTCCATAAAATTGCGCATGCGCAGAGCTAGATAATGGCTGCGGTGGAATGGTTTTCTTCTGTCGTGAACCGCTCGTAGACCAGCCACCTTGCCAAAGAAAGGTCCCCATACTGTAACGATGGAATGCAGAATATCTTTATGAATTTCTTTTACCCTGGCACTGCTAAAAACTAATGCAGAAGGAAATTACTGCTCTTGCCCCGAGCGCAATGAAAATTAAGATAATTTTCTTCTGCAGCAGTTTAGCAGTATAGCTAGGGACCTAAATATAAAGATGATATACACTTTTACATCATGCATGCATTGCATTTATAATATATATATATCCATCATCAAATACAGAAATAAAATTATCTTAATCTTCATGGTGCTTGGGGCAAGGGCAGTGATCTCCGTCTGCATTAATTTTAGCATTGCCAGGATAAAAAAACAAAAACTAAAGCTCATAAAGGCTCATTTCCATGGAGCGATGTCGAGCGAGGCTTGGCGGCGCGAGAAAAGCGCACTTGCTTCAATCTCGTATGGCGGCCGTGTTGGCAAAAAACGCCCCCCGCAAGGCGAGGAAATTCCGAGCCTTTGATTGGCTATGGCACGCGATTTTCTCGCTTTCCACGCTCCATGGAAATCCGCCTTTAAGGGCATTGGGTGTAGCACCGGTAGTTGGCAACACTGACGTATCTTCACCATGTTAATTTTTGATCCTTGCTCCTCGGAGTAATTTTTATGCTAGAGATAAGCTGATTGCTGTAGAATCAAGATAATTATTAGCCCAAGTGCACAATTTGGCTAAATAAAGCCTGATTTAAAGAAAAGTATTTTTTTTATATTTTAGAAAAATGCATGTAAATTTAAAAAATTACTAAAAAATACTTTTCTATAAATCAGGCTTTATTTAAGCCAAATTGTGCACTTGGGCTACTAATTATCTTGATACCACAGCAATCAGCTTAGCTCTAGCATAAAAATTACTCCGAGGAGCAATGATCAAAAATTAACATGGTGAAGATACGTCAGTGCTGCCAACTACCGGTGCTACACCCAATGCCCTTAATCTCGTATGGTAGCCATGTTGGCAAAAAAACGCTCCCCGCAAGGCGAGGAAATTCCGAGCCTCTGATTAAATAAGTGGATTTTATTCACATGGCGATTTCCAGGCTGCGACCCGAATAATGCGCACTTGCTGTAACCTCCATTGGCGGCCATATTAGGCGATTAAAAGAAAAAGAGCATCGTAATTAACGCGATTCCCAGCGAATTCGCTCGCCGCATAGGATTTCACAGCCTGTGTGACAAAATCGCGTCGCGTCGCCGTTGTCGCCATCTGAATCCGCCTTAAAGGCGGATTCACATGGCGATTTTTACCATGCGACGCGACGCGAATAATGCGAACTTGCTGTAACATCCATTGGCGGCCATATTGGGCGATTAAAAGAAAAAGAGCATCGTAATTAATGCGATTACCTGCGAATTCGCCGCCGCATAGGATTTCACAGCTTTTAAGTTAAAATCGCGCCGCGTCGCCGTTGCCGCCCATGAAAATCCACCTTGAGGCGGATTCAGATGGCGACAACGGCGATGCGACGCGATTTTGACATAAAAGCTGTGAAAACCTATGCGGCGGCGAATTCGCCGGTAATCGCGTTAATTGCGATGCTCTTTTTCCTTTAATCGCCCAATATGGCCGCCAATGGATGTTACTGCAAGTGCGCATTATTCGCGTCGCGTCGCATGGTAAAAATCGCCATGTGAATCCACCTTTAATTAGCTATGGCACGCGATTTTCTCGCTTTCCACGCTCCATGGAAATGCCCCTTAGAGGCGGATTCAGATGGCGACAACGGCGATGCGACGCGATTTTGACGTTAAAGCTGTGAAATCCTATGCGGCGGCGAATTCGCCGGTAATCGCGTTAATTACGATGCTCTTTTTCTTTTAATCGCCCAATATGGCCGCCAATGAATGTTACGTGCAGCAAGTGCGCATTATTCGCGTCGCGTCGCATGGTAAAAATCGCCATGTGAATCCACCTTTTAAAGCTTCGTAGAGGACGTACGTTAATCTAAACAAAAAATATATTACATATTGCATTAATTAAAATAAATTATTCATGGTCCTATATATAATACGTATATATAGTAGGCAAAATGATTTATCTTAAAAGTATGATATATTTTTTACCGCATTAAAATTAAAAGTTAATATATTACATGTGTATAATACATTTATATATATATAAATTTATAAATAACGAGTGAACATTTTTTATGAACTGAAAAGATTTGTTATTATAATATATATATATATATATATATATATATATATATATATATATATATATATATATATATATATATATATATATATAATATATATATATATATATATATATATATATATATATATATATATATATATATATATATATATATATATATATATATATATATATATATATTATATTAATAATTAAGTATTAAGCAAATATAAAGAGGATTACTATAGATATTCGAGATTCAAACTGAATAATAAAAGAGCAACTTTTAACGCATGAAGATTATAATTGATTAAGGGCGAGCGTGGCGCAGTGCGCTCATTAATTGACCGGTTCTCGTTAGATCACCGAAGTCAGGTTACGTCGAGCGTGGTTAGTACTTGGATGGGTGACCGTTAATTTCAAGTAAAAATTACATTGCTCCCTCCCTCGGGTAAATTCATCTCACTTAATTTCCACCTCTAGTGCAGTGATGCACTTGTGTGTGGTTCCCCACAGGCTTTGGACATCACTTTTTGGTCCATTGATAAAAAGTATAGTGGTGTCCATCCTGACTGAGGTTTTCCACGGTTCCCTCAGTCTCACCTCAGCGAATGCAGGGACGCCAGGGATGCGTAACAGGCCGTGGCCACCATATCCTTTCCCTCCCTTATCCTTATGCCCATTACCCCGGCTCGAGCTCCAAGCTCATAGGGGTGTGTTACCATGGCATGTAATATATATATATATATTAAATATATTATATATATATATATATATGAGTGTAAAATATATAATTACCTTACTGGGCTATTATCCTCGCTGAAAGTTATATTGTTCACTTCTCACTGAACTTAAAACACAAACACACAGTTCACGTGCAGACGTGCACAGCTAAAAAAACGCGCGTAGTGTTTGTTGTTTTATTTTTTAGCTGTGCACGTGAACTGTGTGTGTTTGTGTTTTAAGTGCAGTGAGAAGTGAACAATAACTTAATTTCAGCGAGGATAATAGCCCAGTAAGGTAATTATTTTACGCTCATTATGATACCTCGCTTGCAATTTTCTTATTCAAACACACACATATATAAATATATATATATATATATATATATATATATATATATATATATATATATATATATATATATATATATATATAATTTTAAACTTCTACTTCTACCGTGTTTACCCGCCAAGACGGTAGAAGTTTAAAATTATATAAAATACTGCCAATGTCTGCATGTTAGTTGAAAAACTTACTATATGTCATCTTCATATATATATATAACATGTAACATATATGCATGAATGCATCAGGCATGGGTAAAGACTTTGCATGACTGCATCATGACTTAATTAACAGCTAGCTTAAATTCATTTCCACCTGAATTTAGATTCGACTCAGATAATCGGAACCAAAAAGGCTTGCCCCTCTCCTGGAACTCTTGTATGCTATTCAGAAGCAAACCTTTTTGGTTCTAAATTCTGATAGAGACCCGCGACGCGAGGATTATTCCAGAGTGGGCCCATCAACATCACCCGAGTCAGTCAGGCGGCTATAATGCGACCTCTATGACGTCGGTCTACGCCAGCTGTAGAGAAAGGTTCGTCAATAGTAAAGGATTTGAATGGGCATGAATATTGCAATGATTTTTTTCAATAATAAAAATAATGAAGAACATTATTGACGTGTGCTTATATTGTAGCTATATAGTACATGCAATCGAAAGGCAATAGCAAATTATGAATTATGAATCTTATAAGAAATTAATTATATACTTCATATCTACATAAGAATATGACAACATTATTATATAATTTATTTCAATCATAAAACAATAGACAAAAATGGTTGTATTTTTTTAAAATTCATGATAATTAGAAAATGTATATAAAAATATACTTTTCTGATTTTTTTGAGATTTTTTAAAGTGCGGGAACTAATTTTAAAAAATTATATAAAACATCTGAATTAGGGTGGGACACCTGATGAGACAACCGTGACACCGTGACGTCATCAATAGCCAATCACAGCACGAAAAAATAACGTCTTGGTTGTCCCATCAGTTGTACCACCCTAATTAAATATTTTTTTAAAATTAATTCCCATGCACACTCCAAAAAATCTGAAAAAAAAAGAAAAAAAAATCAGAAAAGCATAATTTTAGGTATATTTTCTAATTACGAAATAAAAAAATGCAACCATTATTGTCTATTATTAGTTAATTAACATGCGCATCGTTACATTAAATTTACATATAGATAGTTAAATGTTATGCAGTATATACTTTTTTAAACTTAATACATTTTTTTTTTAAATTCCTTATTGAACATCAAATTTTAAATATTAAACTACTATATATATATATATAGATCGAACGATCGAACTTACAATTTTTTAAAACAATCGTCGTTTCATAGTTATTTACCTATAAAAAATTACATGATCATAACTTTAATATATATATAAATATATATATATATATATATATATATATATATATATATATATATATTATACGTGGAAAAAAAACTAGTTTGGAATTTGAAATTCTTAATTGGCACCTGTCATCTTTCTTTCCCATCCCTACCCCTTCACCCCTTCCCAACCTTAATTAGCTTAAATTCCCTCACAAAATATGTTCTCTTTTTAATAATCTGGATTTTTAATTTTAGTAAATCATTAAAACAAGTGTAGAAATGACAAATATACTTTATTTTTTATTGCTATAACATCATTTAACAGATTTGTCTATAATTAAATTCTAATACCTGAATGAAGTGTAATTTATTTTATTTCATGTTTTTAATTACCACAGATCTATTTGCTTTTTTGTTTCTTTTAAAGTTTATACTTTTTAGACAGACTTATTTTTACAGTCAGTAGAATAAGATTGTTGTTCAATTCAATTTTGATCTTTATCCTGCTTGATTAATGAATTATTATTTTTTTACAAAATTATACAATTTTATTTTTTGTAAATATACAATCATGTAAGCAAGATTAAAATATAAAATAATCATACTCGTTATATTACAGCATATTATACCGAAAAGTTTATAACTTATTAACACATAAATTTGGTGAGATTTAATTTTAATTAAATTAGTTATTAAGTTACAATGGGGTACTGACCAAAAAAAAAAGTTTCAAGTTTTTGTCAATATTTCAAAAGGCACGAGAATTTCATGAAGAACAAGCCCTATTACAGCATTCTACGACAATTTCCTTATTTTATATGAAATTTTAAAACCTCTCAAAAATGACGTCATAGCATTGAATCTTAAATGGGAAAATAGATCAGTTAACATTGCCAAATCCCATACTTAATATTGAAATGTATAACCAAAACTTCATTTGCAAGGTTTTTAGGTGCTAGAATCACGATAATGAAGGTTTCAAATTCCTACCTCAATAACATTTCATTTTAGCAATGTTAACTGATGCATTTTCCCATTTAAGATTCAATGCTATGACGCCATTAAAAAAAGTTTTAAAAATTCATATAAAATCAGCAAATTGTCGTAGAGTGCTCTAATAGGGCTCGTTCTTCATAGAATTCATAGTACTTTTTACTAGTATTGCTAACTCAAATACCGGTCAGTACCCCATTAATACAATAATGGAAGAAACTGAAGAAAATAAACTGGTTTCAAATTACATTAAATAAAACTGTATGCAATAATAATTTCCAAACAACTACTATTGAATTGAATATTTATTTCCAAACGGTTATTAGCTTTTTTTAATTAAATTTTTTACCACAATAACTTTTTTAGCTCTATAATGAAATTAATGAAACATATTATTATTATACTTCTTACAATGTTCAATAAATACAATAAAAATTAATAATGATTAAATTGTGGCTATAATATGTATATAACAATCAACCATTTCATTGCAAACATCATAGAAGTGCCTATATATATATATAGTCAATATATATATAGTTAATATTTTCAAAAGTAGTAGTATAAATCTAGATATACCATTAATTAATTACATAAGTACAAATATTATACATGCTGCATAATATTTATGATGAAATAATAAATTTTTATTGATTTATGCAAGTGGTTAATATTATAATATTAAAAATAATCAACAAATGATCACAACTTTGATCTCTTTTATAGTAAATAAAATGGAGATTTAATTAATGCATAATGAAACAGCAATCTCTTAAAAAATATATCAATTTCAGCAGGGCATGCAGAGATGTAATTAATGCATCATTACGTTCACTATAACAACACGTATTTAATTTAGGTTTATAATTAATTAATGTAATGTTCTATCAAAAAAGAAAGCATAGATATAATTATACAAAGAATTAAGACCAAAAATTTAAAAGCATTTAAATTATGTTAATTATTTGATCCCTACTCTTAATTGTATTTTGCGTCTGTTCGGCATTTATTTGCTTCAATCTGCATGAAATATTTTAACTTTACAACTCATTTTTTAATTTATGAAAAATAATGATTAAATGACAATGTTTATTAAGTTTAAAGAAAAGGTTGGATTATTATGCTTTTATACTACCGAGTTTTACATTAGAGGTATGTAATTCATTTTCAAAATAAACTAATAAACAGAGGTTGAATTGAAGTAACAAACATGAACAAAAGGCACCATGCAGATTGACCATGAAGGATAAACCAGCTGTACAGGTAACGTCTAATGGTCTAAATGGACAACTTGCTTGCAATTTTTTTAATTGCATATTTGGATATATATATACATTGTCAATTTTTTCCCGTTTTTTTTTTTTAAACCCTGTAATTTAAAACTTTAAAATCTTAAAATCGAGGGAGAAGACGCTGTGACGTCATAGTCTTTCCCTATCACCCGATTGCATAGAAGAGGTCTAACTCTAAGCCATCGGGTGTATATATTTGTATGTTAAATATATAAAGGTTTAAAAAAAAACTGAAAAAATTGTCAATATACAGCACATGTACATAACTCAAGGTCCTCTATACAAATCTGCAATATATATATATAATATATATATATATATCATACAAGCTGCACAGTCCATTGATCGATCCATTTCACTGTACTTGGTACACTTTTGATTGGTTAGATAGTTTTTTTTAGGACTTTAGAAGATAAGTCAGATATACGATCGAATGTCAAAACTGCGTGCAACTGACAGTGAGTGAACTGATCGATCGCTCGCTGCTAAAAAGCATCACAGATGCATATTAATTAATCTCATTTCACACTGCGTGAGACTCAATCCTCTTTCACCTCTCATGCAGCTCATTACAGACTATACTGTTAATTGTGTATGACGTGTATGTAATAATTTATACATTATTATATGTGAAGCAGTTGCAACACACGAGTCAATATTATCAATTTTAAAATAATTTGCATAGTATATAGCTTAACCATTTGGTGTCTCACTACAACCATGAAATTATTAAACCACTTGCAAAACCCTATTTTAGCAAAAAGTAAACAAACTCACACACTCAGTTCACTGTTGTTGTTGATTGTGTGTGTAAATTTTGTTTATGATACATTGAACCTTATGGGAAATTTACGATTTTCACACACAGATTTTAATATGTTACAAATACACAATTCTAATACGAAAATGTCACCAGAATCTGCAGTTTTTGGCCATTTATATATAATCCTGAAATGCGTATCAGAAGAAGTTTGCTTTATTTCAATATGGTAAATTTCATATGATATACCAAATCAGCCATTTGTATGCTGGGGTATGATACGTAACCAAGCAAGCTCCAGTTTAGTGAATATTGCAACAGTTATAATAAAATCAACAAACTGGAGCTTGCATAGTTACGTATACAATCAATGCAATTGGCTGATTTGGTATCATATGAAATTTACCACATTGAAATAAAGAAAACTTCTTCTGATACGCATTTTAGGATTATAAATGACCAAAACCTGCAGATTCTGGTGACATTTTCATATTTAGAATCGTAGGTTTGTATAATAGCATATTGAAATTTGTGTGTGAAAATCGTAAATTTCCCATAAAGTCCAATGTATAAACAAAATTTACTCACACAATCAACAACAACAATGAACTGGATGGGAGAGTTTGTTTACTTTTTGCTAAAACAGGGTTTTGCAAGTGGTCTATTATATTTTAATTTGTTGCAGTCGTATTGGAAAAAAAAAACTCTATCTCTTCGTTTTTACTTTTATAATTAATAGGTATTATTAATTATACATCAATATGTATTAAAATTCTTTTGAAGTATTTTAAATTGAAATATTGAGTAATGTAAATTTTATTTGTTGAAACAATTAAAGAAACAAAGTAGAGAGAGGCACAATAACTGGCAATGCAGTTGTGAGCTAGTATTATTAAAGAGTCGAGACAGATATTTCATATCATAAACAATGAAGTCGATGGTAGAAGTGACATGGAAGTAGCTACGACAATAGGTGAGCAATGTAGACTTGCTTTCGCTTGTTACGTATGATGGAGTTTTCACGAAGCCGTTGCAAGTTCCCCTGTAGCCTCCGCAACCTCCGTGGGGGCGACCTCCACTTTTTCGATCTCGGGGGCAGCACTACAGAAGGTCGAGGGGGGAGAAAAACGGTCCATTGCCTCTTGAATCTTGGCAGCGAGCTGTTGGTACTTTTCGCGTACCATTCGTTTGTACTCTTCTTCCTCGCGATCAAGAATACGAAGAAAATTGTTCAGTTCAGGTAATGAGAAGGCCTCCCACTGAAATAAAAATTTATTATTGGTGTTTTTTTTTAGTATATTTTTACAGGAATCGATAAAATATGCAAGAAATTCGAGTCGTATAAGAAGTTTTAGGAGAAATTATACCATAAATATGCTGCTCATGTTATTATTATATACATATAAAATTCAAATATAATTAGCAGCTTAATAATTAGGTCACTAATATACAATTAAGCAGTAAATGGAGAAAGTGTAAGTGTTAAATTTTGGAAACACGTAAGATTTCGTTTGGCAACACAATTATATATAAATATTAGGAATATTAGTATTATTCTACAAGTTGAACTTCCTTGGTTGTTTAATTTTGAGTAAAAGTTTGTTATTAAGAGATTAAAGGTCTGTTCGTAAACTCTGCCCAGAGTGCGTACACTACTTTCTACACGGGGCAGGGTTTACAAACAGACCTAATGACTAACGGTAAGCAGACATTCAAAATAATAATTAAATTTCATCTCTCATGTTCTGAAAGAATTTCCTCCTCTCGAATTAATCTTGTTTTAAAGCAAGAAAAAAAAAATATTTTAGTCGCGGTCTTTTACGCGTGAATATAATTTTTCTTCATGCATCAATATAATATGTTGATATACAGTATATACATATTTATGCCGATCGATGATTTGATAGTTATACTCTCACTTTCACTACTTGATATTAATTTATTATAAGTATATAGGTCAAGTCTTTTATAATTATTGTTTAACGCATTACCAACAAACAAATCTGCACGAGGTTATGAAATTTTTTGTTCAGCACCAAAACTGGAGTCGTGTACAGTCGTGATTCAATCAATGATTTGCTCTTTTACATGGTGCTGAACAAGTCGCCTATCATCAAGGAGGAAAGATAGTAAAAAAGGCAGGCAGCCAGCAGTTTTAAATTTTAAACTATTAATTTTAAACTGTTTGAGCGTACAATATCAAAGGCTGAACAGATGAATAAATAACATTTAGTTAAATAAAAATTAAATGACTGAAAATCAAAATATTATTTTACATCAGTTTTTGTTAAAAGTGCCTTTTTTATAAAAATATATACATACTTTTGGTAAAGGCTTTGGTTCAACTACATATGAATGTATTATTTGATTGATATAATTTATAATTAAATATAATTAAGACATTTCATAATATAATTATGCTGTTTAAAATTGTGGAATGAAGTTACAGGTAATGAACTTGAATGCAGTATTTTTTTTTTATTTGAATTAAAGTACATACTATGCCTTATTTAATTTTCAATAAAGTACCAACCAACATGGAAAGAGAGAAACTTTGTTGGAAGTAAATGTTGAAAATGAATCAATCTCGATCAATACATGGCAGTTTCTTAATTCTTGAACGTCGTAATTTGGTGCCATCGCTTCCTCTTGAAAATTTGATTAATTGTTGCGCATTCGTGATGGAATTTTTACCTGATACCTGATGAGTTTTGTGATAGGGAGACTTTTTTTTCTGGTCGTCAAAAGAAAAAAAAAAAGAAGCATGAGATAGATGTCTTTTTTTTTTATTTCATTTTTTATTACATGATATTGTACCAGCCAGGGATATACTCTCCCTATCTTCGATGCTAAAACTTTATTTCCTTGCGGGTTCGCAGTATTTTTAATTATTAAGACTTCCATATAAAATTTCATAACAATAATAAAATAAAAATATACAAATTTATACTAATGGACAACATACATGTGAAATTTTTTAATTGCAGAAATGAATAGAGGGCACCAAATTATGCTACTCTGAATTTTTTCAGATTTTTTTGAGACCCGGAACTATTTTTAAATATTTATTGAAAATTCTGTAAATTAAGTTGGCACCCCTGAATCCTTAAAAAAAATGATGTATCCATAGTACCGAGGCGCCTATATTATAGAGGCTTCAAGTGATGCGCTCTCGCTGCGCAACTGTTTTGTCGCTAAGGTCCATCTTGCACTTGAAAATGAAGCAAATTGTTTTTTTAACTTATAAATCAAGTAAAAAATCTAAATCTTGAATTATCTACTTTATTTTTCAGTTTGGACCAAAGTTCCGTAAAGGAATTTTCCCTGAAAAATCTTATTCTTAGTGAAAAAACGAATTCACATTTTTTTTACATAGGTTTGGTATAGCGGGTGGGAACACCGAAAAATCAGCTGACTTGAAGCCTCTTTTGACGCCTCCAGGGGGCGTGGCCGCACTTTCAATAATGATTTAAAAATAGTTCTGGGTTTCAAAAAAATCTGAAAAAAATCAGATTAGCATAGTTTGGTATTCATTTCTGCAATAAAATTTTTTCATGTATGTTGTCCATTTGCGAGCAGTTGAAAGATACACTATTATTACCCGATTGCAAAGGTCTAACTTTAGGTCCAATTTAGGCCCGTATTAACTCTATTTATTTCTACAACAAAGATCTATACGTCTGCGTCAAGTTGCTGTACTGGACTCACCAAAATGTCTCCAGTGTCGTTCTCTTGCAGTACAAACATCTTGTTGCAATTCGTTTCCCGGCTCCAACGTAATGCTAATACAAGCGGCGTTTCGTTGTCGGCAATCCGTCGCATTTTAACTGAAAACATGATGAATGATATCAGCATATATTATGTTTGATTATAAAATGTATTGCTGAAAAATTGGCCTAATCCAAATTAAGTATTATAGATCGATGGTAATCATATAATAAGGAATGCGATGAATATAATTCTCTATTAATTGCATCAACGTAAATCTTAATTTAAATTGTGAATAGTGCATTAATGTGCAAAACGTGACAATATTAATGAATATTAATGAATTCTATGAATTGCTCGATTGCTCCCTAAAAAAAAAAAAATAAATAAATACATAAACAAACAAATAATATACAGTTGTAATTGAAGTTAGAAGTGTTATTTCTACAGATTTACTGACATTATCTTGGCATGACAATAAAAGCAACGCGGAAAGTATTTGAACTATTACTTAGTTCTAAAGATAGGATTATAATTTAAATCAAATTAGTTAATAAATGTATAAAATTTTCTCATTGCATGATTATAATTATAAACTTAATTATAAATTATTATAGTTAAAATTAAAAAGAAACATCAAAATGTTATTTATACATAGCAGTAGCTATTATGTTACATTAATACATTACGGCAATATGTTAAAATAATATATTATATATGTCTACAGTAAATAAAATTAGTCACTTTGTTCAATAAACAAAACGTCAGCTGGCATAACAAAGTATATTGTCAATGTGCCGTGAAGATCGAGTCAGTAGTTCTATGAATAGATGGAGATAAAAAGTTCGTTACTTGAATCTTGATGTAAGTAAAATATAATTAAACAAACATCGAAGACCGCAATATTTATGCAGTCGATAAACAGCATAAACATCAATTTAATGTAAGCGCGTTGGAGATTAAATAAGAAAACACAATCCGGACACAGTATAGTATAATTATTAATTCAGGTCACAATTAAATTAATGAAGTGATATGCGAAATTATGTAAATCTTGTAGTAATAATTAATATTACAATATATTGGTCAAAACAGAAAGATGAATAGAAAAAAGTAATGAAACATAACTACGTAAAGGTATTATTAAATTAATGATATTCTGTAAATTGCTAATTTGCGTATTTTAATTTGCATCAAAAGAATAACGTGATATAATTACAATTAATATTTTCATAATGAAAATGTATATGTAAATGTTTATTCAAGAATTAAAAAAAAAAAAAAAAAAAGTTTTCAGTTTTATAGTAGTTGTCCTACTTATATATTGTCAATTAAATTGATATTAACTATCACTTAATTGCAATCTCAATTAATGAACGCTAGCTGGCACAGCTCCGTTTTACCTTTGGCAGTCTCTCCTTCCTCGAAGTAGCGCTCATAAAGCGCGAACTTGCGAGGGTTGTCGACCACTTTGAACTTTTTTAATAACGCGACGATGACTTCGCTGGTAGTGGTTGTGCTGCAACACAATCACGGGGAGGGGCCGATCAATCACAAGCAGAGAGGTGGGGAGCCTTAAGGTGAGATATCTCCAAGCTATAATATGCGGTAATATCTCTGATTGGGGGTAAAATGTGCATCCACAGGCATCAAACAAAGGCAAAACTCGGGCAACAGAATTTCAGAACAAAACAACAGTAATGGAGTACCGCCTCAAAAATTTTTATTGCAGAAATGGATAGAGGGTGCAAAGTTATGCTACCCTGATTTTTTTCAGATTTTTTTGTAAGATGGAGCCGTATTTCTCAAAACTCCAAAGACTAGATGTATATATGTTACACCAAAAACCGAATTCAGGCAAAAGCCGAAAAAAATTAGCAAAACTAGTTTTGCGCATCAAAAGTTATGATCAAAACTCGAAATAATCGATTATTTCGGATTTTGATCATAACTTGATGCTCAAAACTAGTTTTGCTTAAATCGAAGTGAGCAAAACTCGACGAAGACTTTTACATCGGGTTTTGCGCATTTTTGTTTGAGCAAAACTAGTTCTGCGCATCGAGCTTTGACCAAAACTCGAAATGAGATTTTATTTCGACTTTTGAGCAAAATTTGAGCAAAACTCTATTTCTCACAGATAAATTTATTGATAAATTTATTTTAATAAAAATTATTAATTTGAGGTAATGTGCGCCACAAATTAAAAAATAGTATCGATAGTAAAAGTGTTGTGTTGTTTATTTATGTACCATAATTTTTACGTGTTTTGTACTTTTTTACTTAAATAATTTGTACCATATTTTTAATTTTTGATACAGCATGCCACGTGCCAAATAGTATATGTGAATAACTGTGTTCTTTATTTATCTACCGCGGCGTAATTTTTTCATTGCTTATTATTTATTTAATTTATTATATTCTTTACGGTTTATATTTTAAAATTTCCTAATTGTTATTGCCCTGTCATTGGCATTTAGTCTGCATCCTTTTATTAAGAAGCTATTCCTATTTATTGTATGCTTCGCTCTGTACTTATTTTCAATAATTTTTTAAATACGCGCATGTTTCCGGGCTTTAAGAAATCTGAAAAGAAAAATATAAGTAGCATAATTTCGTAACCTTTATTCACTTCTGCAATAAAAAAAAAATGCATTTAGGTTGTTCATTTCAAGTAAGAGTGCCAGTATCGCTTCTGCAAATGTGCAGCAAACTAAATGTAATAAATTAAAGTGCCATGGCAGCAGGGCTTCCAAGAACAAGGAGTTGAAGTTTTTGTCATCTGCATGTTGTTGCAGAGCCAATTGCTGGTAAATATAAATTATTATTTTTTTAATAAGTAATTTCAGGCCATTTTTACTCAATAAATAATGAGAAATAGCTAAGTAAAAATTATGATACATAAAGAAACAACACAACACGTTTACTATCGATACTATTTCATTTGTGGCGCGCCATTACCTCAAATTAATAATTTTTATTAAAATAAATTTATTTGTGAGAAATATAGTTTTGCTCAAATTTTGCTCAAAAGTCGAAATAAAATTTCATTTCGGGTTTTGGTCAAAGCTCGATGCGCAGAACTAGTTTTGCTCAAACAAAAATGCACGAAAACCGATGTAAAAGTCTTCGTCGGGTTTTGTTCACTTCGATTTAAGCAAAACTAGTTTTGAGCATCAAGTTATGATCAAAACCCGAAATAATCGATTATTTCGAGTTTTGATCATAACTTGATGCGCAAAACTAGTTTTGCTAATTTTTTTCGACTTTTGCCCGAATTCGGTTTTTGGTGGTAACATATAATACACTGTATATGAAAATGGTGTTGTAATTACTAATTATATAGATTATAGATCTGTTACAAAAATGGAATCGACTTTCATAGAATGTTATAAATTACTAATCAACAGTCTGCATCTGTTGCTGTTTAAAACAGTGCATCAAAACAATAAGACACAAGCTTTAATTATACGTTATATACACTACGTTTACATGACGGTGTTTAACACGTATCCGTTGACGACGCCTCATAAGAAATAAGAATAACATTATCCGTTGTCAACGAATACTTATTAAACACCGTCATGTAAACGTAGTGATTGTATGTTAAATTATTGACAGCTATAATACGTTTGTGGTGGAATATTGCCATGATATATGCTTTGCTGCTTCCACCTGCTATACGCCCCAGAATTGTTGATTGTATTAGACTTAAATGCACAATCGTTGGCTATCTCCATACTTTTAAATTTCAATTATTGTGATTTGAATGCGATAAATAACTTAATAAAATTAATATAAAAAGCAAAAAATAGCGAACTACGTACTATATACTACTCGACTTTTTCTCATTCAGTTTGAACACTATAAGTCTATTTTATAGCAAATTTTGTTTTACTGACGTTGCTTTATTAAAAACAATTTAAAAACAACATACTAAGATACATACTACTACATACACTACATTCGTGCATGATAAACTTTGTCGGATAAGTAGATAAAGTAGATAAGTAGACAGAAAGCTATCAATTTATGTAATCAATCAAAGCTAAATTCATGCAGGAAGAAAACACGAATTGCTGGAAGTTAGGTAATCTTAATTAAAGTGTGCTCCTTAATTTAGCCTTTCTTTCCCCTAAAATGAGGCAAAGCTAATTAATATATATAATAGTACTCAGGTTTCAGGTTAAAGAACGAAGTCATGGTCTTGGCCTAAGGTTGTCCCATATTAGAGCCATAATTATATATTGATTGGACATTTAATCTTTTAAATTTGTATATACCTGGTAATGTGCAGCGCTTTGATGGTGTCCCGGGGTAGGTAAAACGAAGTGAGCGTCTTTTCGATCGTCTGATCCTCTTTCAGAATATCGTAGATTGAAGGCGGCCGTGTACCCGCTACCACACTGATGGGCCGGCAAAGGTTCATGTGCACCCTGATGAACCCACGAAAGTGGGCGCCATCTTCCTCCTGCACACATTCACACAATATGACGTCACTGGTGACACTGGTTGGGGTGGACAAGTTTAACATTTATGTTTACATTCAACATAATAATAATTATACTCACTTATTTGTTTTGACAAAAATTGTGAACTCCATTAACAACAAATTAAGTTGGTTTTAGAATAACAATTTTAAAACTCTACGATAAGAAATTATTAATTAAAAATTGTTAATATTAAGTCACTATAAATAGATCTCAATTCTTGGAGTTGCAAGATCTGAAGAAAAATCAATTGAAAAACAATTGTTAGTTTGATATAAGAAGTAAAAGAGAATATCAGCTAAGACTACTGCATTTTATGTTGAGTTGTATTCATACTGTACAATAAACAAATTAACACCATTATAACTATATAGCTGATCAGAACCAATAGAATTATTAAATACACCACTGTAAATAAAAAAACTGCAAGTATATAGATTTTCTTATATAATTATATATCTACAAAATATTCAAATGGAATATAGGCGCACGAAAAATATTACTTCCGGTACGACCGGAAGTAGACCTCCTCTGTAGATTGTCGTGCTATATATTGAGCTGAAGGCTGAAGCCATTGAAGCCCTCTCAGTAAAGACGAACTGATTGAAGTTTAATACAATATGACACAAATTTACATTTCAATCCGTACAGTTAAACAAGCACGTGAGTATTATAATATACACTGTATAGTAATCACGAGTCTGTTTTCTTCTCTTACCTGTCGACAGCATCAATTTCACATTTTAAAGACGAGAGTTTAAAGAGGAAAGCAACGATTTTATTTTTATTTTATTCTCTCTTAATTTGAAAATTATTGCACAATGAAAAAAAAAAAAAAATGAAGAATTTCATATTAATTGACGTATAATATGTTAATTTATTGTTATGCATTAAGCTGTCAAAGTAGAATATATATTTATAATTAATATTATTAGTATGATTAATGATTACTATAGTAAAAATTATAACAATAATTAGCCAATGCTTGCAAAAAAATCTCCATCTTTTAAATTTCAATACTATACATATACGGCTGTTGAACTTCTATTAACTCTTCTTAGTATTTTTTTTTTATAGATTATAAATCTTGATCTGAACTTGTTCAAACTTACGTTTTAGCAAGACAGCTATATAGAGGACATATGTTACATTAACAGAATATCAACGAAGAATATGATAAATGGTAATTGAATCTTACCGGACTGTTTCCACTCGTCGATTTTGTTGTAGTACGTCGAGAAACTTGAGCACTGAATTATACTACAACAAAATCGACGAGTGGAAACAGTCCGGTAAGTTTCAATTACCATTTATTATAATGAACCCTCGTCAGAAAACCTTCTTTAATAAAGAATATGATGTTTTGATTGGTATTCAAATTAAACGTATGATTTTTCATTCACCATGTAGGATTATAAACTTTTAATATTATTACTGATCAGGACCGATCGATGGGAATAGTTGAATGAACAAACCTATATTTTTATGCATGGGAGTATATTTTATACTGTATATTATACTGTACAGTATAATTATAAATATATAATCATATATATATGATGCCATTAGGATCAAAACAGCCTATATCCAAGGCAAGCTGGAATTGAATTTTTAAGCCTCAGCTACATCAACAATAATTTTTTCAGATCACTTTTGAACCTGGATTTGGGATTTGGAAAGATAAGTATAGTTATCTTTCCGAATCTAGGTTCAAATGTGGTCTGGAAAAATTATTGTTGATGTAGCTGAGGCTCAAAAATTAAATTCCAGCTTGCCTTGGATATGTGCTGTTTTAATCCTAATGGCCTCATATATAGCATAAATATATTAAATATATAATTTTAATGTTCTGTAGCTGGCGAGGAATCCAGCACAAAATTTCGAGGGGAAATGCTGCTTATATTGCCCATGTTAAAATTTCGGGGGAGTAGAGGGGGGGGGGGGAGTGGACTGATTGTAATTGCTCTGTAGAATATACAAACATTAAATACTTACATAATTATAAAGTAGTTGTTTAGTGCTATTTCTATACCTTCAATGTTGATTCTTAAATTAATTTACTGCAATAATCGGATGGTCAAAATAGCACTAAACAACTACGCGACTTACTAATTAAATTAACAGCTCATCTAATTGTAAGTAAAACTACAAAAAAAAAAAATCTCGTTTCAATTCATGATTATTTTATATTAATATATTTGTAGCTGTTACAGAAAGCTCTCTGGTATATAGTTAACATGTACAGTATATAGAAGAAATTTAATAAATTAAGTTGTTTATCAATATGATTCTTTGTTGATTATTTTACTGAATATTAATTGCAACAATTAAATTTGAGGCCGGTTTTATAACACAATATTTTTTATTGCCAGGAAACTTAATTTTCTTTCTATTATAGTGTGATGGCTAACGTTCATGCAGTCTGTACTAAATCAACATTATTGTTATATATTATTAATCTTACTTGTAACAATGAAAGCTTTGCTAACATGCTGTACGTTGAAAATCTAACCACCATTGTGAACAGTGTACTGTTTAAATTTTGGATGTTGCTTCAGGCAAAATGCATTGAATTCAATACATAGTCGTCAGTCAATGTTTGCAACTCCCACCCGCCCAGCGTGTAGACATAATGTTCACCAAATGTACACTGAAGAAAAAAACTTGGGATTATTATTACTTTCATACAGAGGCTGCAGAAAACTTCTGGTTTCATGAAGCCAAATATAAAAAACAACTGAACCTTATGCAACAAATTTTGAATTAAAAAATGCTTTAAACTAACTTTAAAAAGTTAATACGTTTGTTCTCACCAATGCAGATCAAACTTTTAGCACTAAAAATAAGTACACCTCGTGAAATCTCGAACGTTACCGCTACTTCATTTGCTACATCTGCAGTAGTTATAAATTCTAAGTGCATTTAATACTGTATCATTTTTAATTTTTAAGGTATTTTTAAGTTTTTGTCTCTATGTTGTATTATGTACAGCCACATGAGAAATAAATAAATAAATAAATAAATAAATAAATAAATAAATAAATAAATAAATAAATAAATAAATAAATAAATAAAATAAATAAATAAATAAATAAATAAATAAATAAATAAATAAATAAATAAATAAATAAATAAATAAATAAATAAATAAATAAATAAATAAATAAATAAATAAATAAATAAATAAATAAATAAATAAATTATTATACTTTTTGGGGGGAGGAAGGGGGAAGGGGGGGGAGGGATGAAGAGCACTCAGTCTATCTATACTGTATATCAAAAAATTTAAGTAAACTAACTTCATCAGACATGAGTGAAAATACTGTTTCAGAAAGTGTTTCTGAGTATTGTATATAGTTTGGTTATTTGAAATTGTTTACATGAATAGATCGCTCGATGGCTCCTCTGCAAGTTAGTAGCAAGCAGCCGGGTCAAAGTGATATCATTATAATGACAGTGACGATGAAAAGAAATAAATAACTTGGAAAAGAAATAAATAACTTATCTTTTAAATCTTAATTTCAAATTTAAATTAAATATTAAAAAAATTACTTCTTCGACTTATATGGCGAGGGTATAAGGTAAAAATGCCTTTTTTTTACCCCTTACCTTACCCCACCCTATACTCCTGACCATCTGTAATGTATAGGTTTTAAATTTTTATTTTTTCATGCAATTAAATGACCATATTACACTATTATCAAAGTCGCTTTACATGCATGAGCAGCAATATACTGTATTAAAAAGACATACAATAGAATCGATTGCAGCGTTAAAAAAAAAAAAATGCATCGTTTTCTCAGTGTAAAAGTAAACTCGTGTATCGTATGGTACATGTACATAATTTATGCACTACAGCAATAAATACTAAGTACCCTAAATGTACGTAATTAAGGTTCCTGAAAGATGTACGTTTACTAGTAGTTATACACTCAGACTGCTTGATATATGTTCTATTTTTATGAACCTTTTACTTTTTTTTATACTTTTCCTTTCTGCTTCGCGTAAAGTTAATAATAACACACAAAGCTAAAGCAGATCAATCCCTTTAATGCCGAGCTTTAATATGGTCGCCAGATGTAATATATTGTACATTATTAAATGAGATTCATGTAATATATGATATTAAAATAGCTTAATATTTTTTTAATTGCTTTACTAAGATTCAATTTAAATTTAAATGCAAAAATTTAGTACCTTCTAATTATATAATATAAAATCAATATAACATGATGTTAAATTATTTGATAAAATAGTATGAAATTATATGTTAGTTTTGCAAGTAATTACAAAATATCCAAAAGAAGAACATTGGATTCTTTATGTATATACGTATAATTTTACCTTTTAATTGTTTCTCCCTGTTTTCTATATGATTAAATCTACTGCAATTTTAATGTTTCGTTCGTATTTAAAAGTGTCTCAAAATACTACACTATTATATAATTCATTATGCATACATCAAACGCAACTTTCACATTATAGCTAATTAACATCAAACAAATAAATTATCGTAAAACAGTAAATTAATCTAATTATAGTAATTATTCTTCATTATAGACTATACCTTTACATTTCTAATAATAAAATTAATGTAAGGTGATATATAACTTAAAATCACTATAAAAGCTTAAAAAAATAATTATTATTTTAATTTATTTTATCCTATTAAAATTAACATTTAATTATTTATATTAAAAGAATTAATATATGTTTGATTAACCATTTTTTTTAATATATAATTATATATACACTATGTCAAGATTTTTTTAGTTGTAGAAAGAAATTACAAACGTTATTTTATGGTCATCAAAACTAATTAAGAAATATAATTAAGCATGGACGCAGTTCGGACAACAAGCTGAACTTTAATACGTACAAGATTTGTATACCACGTCCAATGATTTTTATGAATGCGAGTGTGTATATACTGTGTATATACTGTGTACCTTATATATATGGTTCATCATTGGCATTATTGGGAGGATATAAATCCATGCCACTAAAACAATGTCATTGCACGATTGTTGAGTTAATTAGTTTAATTAAGTACGTGTATTATATGTGTTTTATTTGTATATTTACCCAATCTCCAAGGAAAAGGTTGGAGGGCAGGTCAGCAACAGTGAGTCCTCTCTCGATGAGTGCCGTGGCCAGGAGAGTCATGTTCGTATTCGAGTTGGTTTTCCTCTCGCTGCACTGATCGGGCAGTACGTTCACATGCACAACTAAACTCGGAGGACGATCCGTTTGGTCTAAGTCAGCACCCGTAGTCGTCACTGTGGTAGCAGTAGTAGTAGCAGCAGCAGTTTGCTATACGCACAACCGGACACAACTCTAGATTAATCTCTATTCCGCTTCCTCTCTCATATTCTATCAACTCTCTCTCACTCTTTTCTCTTCCTTATATACTTTACTTGCTTGCCTGCACACATTGCGTAACGTTAACCTAGCTGCTAGCAAATTCTCTTTCACTCTCTGTTATCGATCTCTCTTTCTCTCGCTCTCTCGTATTTCTCGTCTCCTCAGTCGGGCCGTATGGAGTCGATGGGATAATGCGACGCCACGGTGCCATGCGACGCCACGCAGATACGATCCACTCGGGAATCTACTGCCCCACGCAACGCCAACATCTGCAGTGTTGACGCTGGACCACGTGCGAGGGAATTAAGGAGGGAGAACTAACTTTTAGCCTCAAAATTCGTATCGCGCATTCAAATAAAACACCTGCACTGCATATATACGTAATAATTTATATTAAAAGGGAGCGAAAAAAA
Source organism: Siphlonurus alternatus (assembly GCA_949825025.1). Taxonomy (NCBI): domain Eukaryota; kingdom Metazoa; phylum Arthropoda; class Insecta; order Ephemeroptera; family Siphlonuridae; genus Siphlonurus; species Siphlonurus alternatus. The sequence continues at coordinate 61,771,801 of OX463788.1, read as the reverse complement.
AAAAAGTAAATTTACGAGAGATTTTATGCTATTTTTATGATCCAATAAAATATTTATTAAACTAAAGTAATGAAGAATTTATTACATGTTTTTACTTCAAATCTTTTTAATCATTAAACTATCATATACAAGCATGTAATGTATTAAATATCAGACAGGAAAAAAATATAAAGATGTAGATTATAATATAATAATCATACAATGTATAAAGTGAACATAATTATTTACTATTATGTAATGTCATGTAAGAACTAAGAAGTAAACATTGGGCAAGGAGGAAATGCTTAAACCACAGATTTCATTAAAGACAATCATTGCAAAAGCAACCTGTAATAAGTAGGAAGTTACAGAATCCATAATATAGTGGTGAAACATGAAATTGCAATATCATGACCACGTTCAACAAATTGCTATTATATGTAGCGAAAGGAATAATTAGCTAAAATATATAAAACTAGAGAAGTAGTTCAAAACTGGCATAGTGCACTGCACTGTTATAGTTAATAATATGTATATACTAATGTAATAATAATATGTACGGGCGGTTCATTAATTGATGAAATTAATTCATTCCAACTTACATTAGTAGAGTTGAAATATTATCTTTCGATGTTTTCCAATTTATAATGGGTGAAATTAATTAATTAAATGATAAATAAATTAAAGTGAAATAAATGAAATATATTGACTTATAACTTATACTTACACCTAATTTGAAAGAGTATAACTTAATAATATTTTATACTTTAATATCTGCAGCTAGGAAATGATAGCCTCACACGTAACAGGCACCGTTTGGTTATACAGAATATGTTGCATGGACAGTAAGTGTAAATAAGCAAGTGTTTAACTTTTGAGCCATGTTGATCAAAACGTAGCTGGCAATGCCACGGCTGGCTTTACAGGCTTCAATATTATAGTGTGATTGGATGAAATAATTATATGAAGGATCATATACTCAGTTCATGCAGATCTATATATCTATGATAACAATAATAATAATTATAATTATGATAACAATACAAAAATTGGAATATCAGATATAGGATATAGATGAAGTAAAGCTCACAAAGTGTCATGAATGTATTTTTTTTTTCGAAGCCAGCTGCAAGGACATAATACTTCATTTTATATAAATCTATAGTATTTGTGTGCTGCTCGCCATTAAGCTAAATGCGCTGCGGTATAGCTGTTTGCTAAGGTTGATTTCCGTCTCCTCTAACCACACCAAGGGATGTATAAGTCTAGCTATGCCGATATTAACTTCCAACCAACCGGAAATTAATTTGTCAAAATTTTCAAGTGGAAACTCCACAACTTTGCACTTAAGCGTTTTACTTAAGGCAAAGTAAAAGAAGATTCAAGGGTATACACAACTTATAAAGTTAATTTTAAACGTACCATTAGTACCATATATATATGGTATGTGTGCGAGAGAGAGTTTTTTAATATAAAATATATTAGTTCTAATTTTACCACGAAAGTTTTATACTATGTTTTTTTATACTTAGTATATAAAGATCGTTGAAACAAAAAGAAGTGGCAGGGTGAAAACCTCGACTGTCCATCCATTGGTTATATCCCTCTATTACATCTATAATAATACCGAATCAAGTAATATTTGACAGATTAAAATGTTGTAAAAATGAGGCAAGCTCTACTACAAGGGCAGGAAAATGAGTAATTTGCTATTTTAGGACAAAGGAACACGATTTAATGTTATGTTAATTTATCTGTGCGGGGTTTCTCACGGTGAAAATTCATAAATAAATATATTTTTACAGCAATTAGAATAACAATATAATTTTGATACAATTATCTAAAATATTATAAAATTTATTAATTGACTGATCAATATGACAGCATTTCACTAGAAACATAAAATTAAGGTCCCAAGAGTCATTTCCAACAGATTCTAATACCTACAATATCGTTACAAGTTCACTGCAAGTCTGCTCGAGGGTGCCTTCCGATGAAGATGTTACAGTCAAATTTAAATTTTATATTCCCGCCAGAAATATCCCAAAGTAATTGCTCTGTGGTTCCTGTTCATGTCTGAAATTTTGCAAGTTAGTAACTCTCTTCAAACTTTCAAATACAAATAGGAATGACAGAAGCCTCTCACATACAGATACTTCCGGTGGGAACAACATATTAATTTGACTGTAGCACTAAGGTAAAGGACTCACCATTGTCATTTCGAGGCCCGGGTAGGGCAGCGCGGCGTTGTGCTCATCCAGCAGCAAGCGGAGCTCCTCGACGTCGAGCGAGCGGGCGGCCTTCTCATCCTCGCTGAGCGGTGTCGATGACGCAACCTCCGTCACCTGCGGGCCGTAACCACTCCACGTTACTCTTCCACAGTCTGTGTACATCAGCCAGGGAATGTTCGAGGAGAGCACCAAGCTGCGTGCCCCGTGACTTAATTGTGAAGATTATTTGCAAAAACAGGACACATGATAATTTATATGGTCTATAGTCTATACTGCAAACAAAGCTCTCTTTTACCTTCTGTATTAGCTTAGTATCTATTATACCCCTCGGGACAGCACGAACTTTACTAAGATTTGCTGGTGCAGCAGCTCTAAGAAACAAAAAGATCCAGATTTGCAATTTGGGGAAGGAAGAATAAGAGCACCCAGACTATATATAGCCGTCCCGAAAAGTTCAAGTTCACCACGCCTCCATGGCATAGACTTACGAAGGGCAACGCCTATACGAACATAGCAGGGGGGTAAAGTTCGTGGTGTCCCGAGCCGAACTACTGTATGTACTTTGTGTTGCAGTTATATAATAATTAATTTTTATCGGAATATTTAATTTTATGAGTTAAAGATGCCACGGCATCCTGCATGGATTACACGATGTTGTATACGTATTTAGATTATAGTTGTATAACTTATTGACTTGCACGATTGTAAGTATAATAATATATAACCAATTTATCACTTACTATTATATTTTTCTATCCAAACCATTCCACCGACCGCAGATTTCTCCAAAACGCGCAAAACACATTTTATAAAGTAGGAGAGTGAAAGTTTTTCTCTTTGGGGTCTTTGGATTTTACCGTGGCTTCATGAGAGACAAATTCATGAGATAAATAAAGCACATCAAGTGGAATATTTTTTGTTTGGAATATTTGCTAAATACGGAGACTAACTTTCATTTATGTTAATTTGTATAATACACTTAAGGAGCAAATTAATCGTTATTGATTATAGATTATGTACTTACAAGCTTCATGCAAATGTTTATTCTCTAATTTTTACGCATCTCCCTGTCCTGTATAATATCCATTTCTTAAGTCTACACTCTACACTGAAAGTTAATTACTTAGCGCACTTGAAACAACTTTTTATTCATTAAAATTTAAATCGATCGTCCTATAAATACTTCAACTTTTGAAAGAGGGGAAAAATTTGTACAAGAAAATGTTTATTTTGAACATGCATTCATCCTCATCAACTCCCTATTAATTAAGCTAATGTATCAGCTAGGCCATCAATATTATAATGATAGTATACAATCATGATCAAATCACTGATCATATTATATGAGATTGTCAACTTCAAAGGCAGGTAACCAGGCAACTTTCGCTTATTGGCCGCCATTACCCCTGCTGATACGAATGTAGGCTAATCGCCGTGCAACCATTGTGTGCATTTGCTAACAAAACCTCTGCAATGACCTCAGGCAAGTGAAGCTAGACAGGTGGCCTAATATTCGGGGGCCAGTAACATAATGGCGGCCGCTGATTATTTTTTTTATTTTAAATTTTCAATACATAATACAGTATAAATTCCTCGTCATTACAAAACCTGGCAATAAAATCTATCAAAATTTATCTCGTATAATAGAAAATAAATTATTGCTATCATATATCAAACTTCATAGTTAACCTACTTGTTATTTTCCTTATGCCTATTATACTTGCAATATAAATGCAGGTTTTGATGAAAAAAAAAAAAGAAAAAAAAAAGAGAAATTTAACTTACATATTATACATATATAAAAATCAATATTATCTACTTCCATATTGTCCTTCGGTAGATATGTGATGAATTTTTTTTTTCAGGCTTTGATAACGATACTGAAGTGAATGTAGGCAGAGTAGTCTTTCAGCTTTGGACCTATGTATAGCCGCCTTCTATCAGTTCATAACGTAAATATATATGAGCAGAAAGCAAGAGAGAGAAATTGCAGCTTTGTAAAAGAAACACTTTTATTTGCTTCTATTTTTGGTCTACTTTTATTTGAAGAATTAGAATAGCGTGTTATAGGTAGAACGAAGCCCTTTATAAACTCACTTTTCTTCTTGCTGTAAGGGGAGTTAAGAGGGCTTCCACAACGTCTGTAGTAATAACTTTATGTTATGTTGAAAACTTTTGACATACAATGATTTCGGTTCGAAAAATCATCATGCATGAGAGAGAAAATAATATTGTATAGTAAATGATGTCGAGTATATCCAATTTCACAAAACAAGGTTATCTTGGATGTATTATTTTTTTGTATCATTTGCTATATGTATATTTGAGAAAATTTCATATTGAGCATCAAAGAAATTTATCTTATGGGCTATATATATATATATAATTATATATAAAGTTTTTAACTTTAATCCAATCCTTATTTTAATTTTGACATCAGTTGACATACTTCACATTCAGCATTGCAGCTCTGATTTTGGTTGGAAAGTTTCAATTAGTTATAAAACACGGTATTTGTCTATATTGTAAATGTAGCATCATGTTAAATTAAACCTTTAAACTCACTTAAATTTTAAATTCTCTCATAATGATAAAAGATGGAACTTTTCAACATTTATTTTTTAATTTCCTTTTATGATTTATCGAATTTTATTTTTCTCTGCTTTTATTCTCAATCATTCAGCTAAGGGCTTCTGAATGAAAGCGTTCATGATGTAAAATTACGCAAACAAAATGTGGAATAGGGTAATTTTTTATCGATATAAAAAATGTGGGCTCAATTGAAAATATTAATATTTTCAATGTAAAAAGTTTTTAACTTTTTTTTTTTTTTTTTTTTTTACAACTTAATCATGTTTTCCTGTTCCCCTCGCATCCCTTTTTAATTGGAAATCTCTTCAATTATACAATTGATCCGTTTAGCTACAATTCTGATCGATAAGTTAATAATTCGGTTGGTGTAGGGTTTGATGGTTATGATGAGAACGAGAGAAAAGAGAGAGAGAGAGAGAGAGAGAGAGAGAGAGAGAGAGAGAGAGAGAGAGAGAGAGAGGAGGGAGGGAGGGAGGGAGGGAGGGACAATGCAAGAGTAAACCACCCTTCAAAATATATATATAGCTATAGTTTCATCCAATTATCTGCTAAGGTGAACTCAATTCTAGCGTATTTCAGAGTTAATCGACTTTCGCCTTGCTTGCCGTTTATAGAGAAGTCAATATCTACTGTTAGCAAGCAACTGCCAAGTTGTGTTGCCTTGGGGCGACCCCCCTTCCCCCCCCCACATCCCTCCTTCCTCGCTCCCTGCTTGAATGTCTATAACTCCAGCAGTTCGAGCGAAATGTCAATCAAATGACAGCATCGGGCGCGGCTGACCTGCGAAAATGTAAAGTTGGAAGCCCGCATGTCGATGAGGCTACAGAAATGTCACAACAAAAGTTTCCGCTCTGATTTTAATTTTAACACTAGATGGCGGACGTTGCTTTGCCAAATTGCTTCTGTATGGAAGTTATAATAATATTATACACATAGTCTATCACCACAAACGAAACAAATTATATTTGTCACGCAAACTTAATGATAATGTGATTTTTTTAAGATTTTATATAGATGAATAATTTATTTAAATTATATATATAAGCACGAGAAATATATTTTACGGTGTGATTTTTAAAAATCTTGATGAAACCTCAGGATATCCCGAGGCCAGTGCAATGCTTACACGGTTGTGACATAAACTCGATCGTCTCTCTCTCTGCACTTCACGTCAAATATGACCAGATTTGCAAGCTCAGATCATAAATATTTTAACATCTTTAAAAAATGAAATTGGAAAGTTTGTACTACAGAATATCTAAAAGCATTTTAAATATATAAAGAAATAAAAGCAAAATAGCCATTTACGTGGAAAATTTTCAGTATAAAAAATGGAGCTCATTTAAGACCATATAGCTATTACGTCATATACACTAATATATTGAACACACATTATATTATACATGCAATGCAGTTCTCTCCTCTCTCCCATATTTTGGGAGAAATTATATAAATGAATTCAACTTTAATTAAATATCTGGGAAGCAATTGCAAACCTACCTGGTCATCTGTGAGTGGATGTAGCACTTGCTGTGGGTCGGTGTCCGTTGGTGCCATCTCGCTGAGGGAGAGACTGCAGCTGCCGTCCGAGTCGTCCTTGGTGCCTCGACAGTCGAGCGTGACAAGCTCGCGGCATTGCGGGTGGCATGTGTAGTGGCAGTCTGCAAGCACCAACACGTGTCGGATTAGAGGTCGTTTACCAATGTTCTCCATGCAATAAATGTCGTGTTCACCGTGCAATCAATGTCATAAAAAATTAAGGGAAAGGATCAAGACCACTGTCTCGTTATATATATAGAAACATAATACTGGTAAGTTGCATTTGTTCTCTATGATTATTATAGTGAATATTTTATTTAAACATCTCTCTAATATAATAATACTGATCCGAAGTCAAGTTAAATAACGATATGTATTGTATAGAAAATGCCTATACTTAGCATTTACCATGCAGTGGTGTTGTAATGTATCCATCGTTTTCGTTTATTAATATTATTAGGTGAATATTTTAGAGCTGATTCAAGCAATCAAGCTTCAAATTAATTTAGTATAAACGCTTCGTCAATTATTTTATATCCGATGACCTACTGCTAATGTATTATACGAAGTTGTGGTATGAAACCATAAGTCATATATACTACTTCAATAAGCAAATATTATGCATGTCATTAGTATGACATGCAAGATATTAATGAAATAAATTGAATCTCTTTACATAAAATTAATTACGCAGTTAATACTTTAATTACCTGCGGTCAAAAGACAAATAGGACTCTACGAAACTTGTGAGAAGTGCTTAGTTGCCTAATAGTTGGTACTTCCTCAACCATGCATTATATAATATAAATTATTACATGATTTGAGGAAAAGGAGCTTGCATGCATGATATTCTACTTCTTTATAACGTAAATGATGAAGACTTAATTTGGCAGAACTGAATTTGCAACCCCGAATCGATGCGAATCGAATAAGAATTTGCATAAACTTTAAAATAAGTTTTATTAAAAATCAATAGATTTTTGTATGAAAATGTAAATTGTACCATAACAGCATATATTATACTGATAATGTTATCATATAATTATACACACTACAGAAATTTGAAATTAAGAGAATGATTAATAATATTTGAAAAGTTTGAGTCTCAAATGAAAGAACAGTTCTTATAATGATTAATGTGTTACTAATATATGTTATGTGTAATTATGCAGACAATGTTCTGAATTAAAATAATATTTTGTATGGGATTTAAAAATCGGAATACTGCGAAAATCGATGTGAAAATTATAGAAATAATTTTCAAATAATTGCTACGATATATATATTTGTTATACAGAAGTTAATTGGGCTAACAAATGTGCTTCCCTTAGATATTTAAATATGCAATAAAATTTATTATACCATTTGGTGACTACAATTCCAGCTAAATCGACCAGTAGTTGAACACTTTCGCAACAGCAACAACGTCAATCAAGAACAGATATTGCTGCCACAGGTGGCCAGTTTACTAGCTGAGTGCACAGTAAAAACATTACACAATTTATGTAAGTGATTTTAATGAAAGTAACAAGCTTCATACGAGTATTTTATTACAGCTTTGAGCTTTACTCAACATATTATACTATAAACGGGTAGCATGGACAGCTGAGGACAGTTCCTATAAATTATAATACAGTCTTTGCTTTTCGTTATTATTTGAAGCCCCTAGATTTTCTGTATATAATAATATATGCGCGTTTATCGTCATTTAGTATAATTTAGGCAATGTAAGTATAATTATGAGCTATACGCTGTATTTGCAACGACCTTATTGTCCTTATATTATGAGGTTAGCTTACAATCCGAGGGTATATAAAAGTTAATTTTAAATCTTAGTTTTGACTATTTTACGAATATATAGAGATAAGTATTTACTTCATTATTTCACCCGATACAGAAATACATATTATATAATATATACAAATTATGGTATTACATGATGCACAATGTAGGGTAGGGATAACATACAAAGCATCATTATACACTATTTCGCAATAGTGGCAGTTATCTGTACTAAAATTAAAAATATTTGGCACAAGACCAACGTAAATTGTTTATTAGGGCTATAAGCTTCACCTGTAAAGGCAATTTATTCCATATGTTACTATTATACAATTCTAGCGTTTGGTGGGATCAGCAATACAAAAAATTACTGCCCTCTAATGGGCCGTCTTCCTCGAATGGAATCAGTAATATTGATATCCAGACATTTTATTTGACATTTCCTCAAATAATTAACATCTTAAACATCAAAGTAGCTTTGAATTGGAATTGTTTTAGAATATGAACAAGATAGGGTGGGTTATTATAACTTATTATTATAAACAAATTTCAGGTCATTTTTAGCAATCCGTACTAACTTTTGCAAAATTGTATTTGTAGTAAGTGCCACGTTGCATGGTGCCCCAAAAGTAAAAATGCATATAGTATATAGTTGCTATAGGGCACAAAATGGTTTATACCCTGGTTTCAATACTTTTTTTTTCTTGTTTAGAAACTGATACGAATATATATGTGTGTGTGTGTGTGTTAATAAATCAGGGTCTGTCAAACGTATTGCAATCTGCAGCAACTACTCATTTCGACATTCGTGCTATTGTCAAATACAATGAATTAAGTTTCAAAAGTATTCTAGAAAATCAGAATTAAAACATTGACAGACATGCCAGAGTTGCCACCTACAGGTACTGACCCAATATTCTTAATGTAAGTGTTTGTAATGTTATATTATACTATAAATACTATAATATGCTCAGCATCAAAATTTTCTTCTAGTAGTATGCTCGAACATTGAATTGCTTATTCCGAGATCAATACTATGGCTAAATAAGCACTAATAACTAAATATATTTTTATTATGATATTGCATCACACGAATATAACAAAAATATTCCAAATCAGTTTAAAAATAAATAACTAAGCAGTATACTACAGAACAAATAATGTTAACGACATCGGTAATGATGCAGAAGTCATAATTTTATTTGCAACGTGCTCCATTAAACTTACTTGTCAGTTCTACTGTACAATAGTGGCCATAATTATTGTATAGTGTACAGTCGTTAATTCCAGTTACTATCTCGGGAATACATGTTGACTAATAGACAATTACTTTGTCCTTCACTGTATACTGTATCTACAAACTGTTATCTCTTTAGGCCACGTTAGCCCTTGTTCTCTTGTGCGGATTATTGTGAGGATTCTGCCCTAGAGAAAAGAGGGTTGCCAAAGGGGTTGTTTTCAGTATTTTGATCCCTGGTTTGGGGAAAGAGGGTTGCAACCCTTGGATACATCCGTTGATTAAGCTACTGTCTCTATTATAGTTAAAAAAAATCGTTGGAAGCTTTTGTCTATCTCCTTGCCGAGTATATTTTTCATTCACCATTTCAGTTTTATGCTTGGGCGTGCATGATCACTAACTAACAATGTTCTCTATACAACAACTATAAGTGACAAATAGAAAAATCTGGTGTTGTCAATTTTCACTACAAATATTATCGTTTCAGTGACATTTTATTTCAATACCAGAATGTCCAAAATTTGATTAATCTAAAACATGATAGGGATAACTTGATATTTAATAGTCACAAATTGTAAATCTCTGCATGCATGTAATTTAATGTTAGTTATATCATCGTGGGGATAATGATATTGATTTCAAACTATAGTACATATACATCATCGAAGTCTGTATGCATCACTAATGCTGAAGTACCATACAATGTACAAGCATAAATTACATGGAGCTAAAGTCAGTGAACAGGTTCTACATTTGAAATATCATGACAGTCGATAAAACGTTTTGTTAATATTTTTTTTTACTATAACATGACTGCGTGATCGATGAGTTTTAATTTTACAGATTTCTCATCTCATCTGTAAAAATGTTAAGGTCAGTTCTCATGTCTCTTAATTTAAAAATGTAGTATACCTGCTGTTGAATAACACAGGCAAACATTTTCTATCATTTTTTTCTTAAGCAAATAGTAAACAAAAAAATTACTGACCTGACCTTTCCTAACGTACGCAGCTTTTTAATTTGTTTATATTAGAGCATCTGAGTCATGCGGGTCGAAGTGTTACAGGAGGACTTATACAACACTGATCCGACTTTGCTTACTGCATAATTTTTTATTATAGTCAAATTAACACAAACCAAAGGAACGTAATGAATTGAACATTGATAATTGCATTATTAAAAGGCTTTTAATAAGCGTTGAATACTTTTTTCGAAAACAACGATGCATTAATTTTCCTTGACAATGTGCATAGATTCGCATAGAGACAGTTAGACCATGACCTTTTATTGAATTGCGAACTAATGGAGTTTCAATACGTCGATTTGCGATTATGAGGGAGGTAAGAACTACGTCCAGCTGATTAATTGGTTTGTGTTTTGGGGCAATTGACACATTGTGTTCATGTCAAATACGACGAGTATTCATCCCAGTGAGTAAAAACTGCGTAGTAATTCCGTCAATAACAGCAGGGTGGGTAACTTTTTGGCGGTCCCGAGGTTCACATCTGCATGCATGGTTTATATGCGCCTCTCCAGGCTGTCTCCGTACGGTCGCTGTTCAACGTCACGTCGCAACGTGTGCGACTCGTGAGAGGAAGTGATAATCACCAATTGACGCGCCTTGTCTCTAAATATTGCTCCTCCAGCTGATAAAGTGATAAATAAAAGAAGGGTAATCACACCAAGTTTACCAGATTATATACCGGCTGCTTAAAGACACTCCTTTTTCCATGTACTTGATTTTTGTAATAAACAATTTGTACAATGAAGTATTGTCCTCAATTTTTTTATTGCAGAAATGGATAGAGGGTGCAAAGTTATGCTACCCTGATTTTTTTCAGATTTTTTAGAGCCCGAGAACTATTTTTAAAAAATTATTGAAAGTTCTTTTTGTGACGTCACGAGACGCCGCTCCTTAAGAAAAAGATAGGGCTTGACGCCGCGTGACGTCACAAATAGGACTTTCAATAATTTTTTAAAAATACTTCCCGGGCTCTAAAAAATCGGAAAAAAATCAGGATAGCATAACTTTTCACCCTCTATCTATTTCTGCACTAAAAAAAATGAGGACAATACTCCATTGTTTTCTTTTTAAAGTAAAAATAAACAAAGAAAAGTATCTCCTTGACTCGACTTAAGGTAGAGATAACGCCGAACAGCTGATCGACGTAATCCCCTTTGATTAACATGTAAACCTTAGCAAATTGACAAAAATTCAGAAATTTTTTTGAGAGGCAGATATTAGTGCCTAAAAGCCATAGAAAAAAATTCAAAACGATTTAACGAGCCGATTTTTTTTAATTAATTTTTTTAATTTTCAGCATAGGGCTTTCCCATGGAGAGCCAAACTAAAAAATTAATTTAAAAAAATCGGCTCGTTAAATGTTTTTGAAATTTTTGCTATGGCTTTTAGGCACTAATATCTGCCTCTCAAAAAAATTTCAGAATTTTTGTCAATTTGCTAAGGTTTACATGTTAATCAAAGGGGATTACGTCGAACAGCTGTTCGACGTTATCTCTACCTTAAATCTCATGATACATCCGCACTAAACGGAAGTCATTGTTACATTGCCTTTGATTTGATGAGTGCATGGTCATTAAACTTTTGGTTCAATTGGTTGTTTTGTTTTTACGACTTGTAAGAAAAATAAATAAACAAATTAAATAAAGCAATCGATTTATCATGTGAAGGAGGTATATTCACAAAGTGTTAAGATTATATACATTTTGTTTGAAATAGTGTATCATATCACATATGTCATGTGCTGTTTTTTTTTCGTCACAAAATAAAGCTATACAGGGTACTAAAAATGAGTAACCTAATAAACTAAAACAATTCTCTAAATGATTTTTCTTCCATTTAATATTACAAACCTTTTAACTTAAGAGAGAGAGAGAGAGAGAGCAAGAGGGTCATATAATGGGGACAATTATTATAATTAGCATTATTAAAATTTAAAATCCTGGTTTAACATTATATTTTATTTTTACAACGCACGTCTTGTAAAAAACAAAGGAGACAGCCACTTGAGGCTGACTGGCTGGCTGCTGTGACCCTTGACCTGTCTCGTGTACATGCACACAGTCAGCTCGACAAGTTACCTACCTACCTTGTACACTTTGCACGCCTTTGATGCCCCCCGATCTCTAGCTGAGTACACTGGAAAAAGTTCTAATAGCGTAATTATTGTGTGTTGCCGAAGAAATGCTTTAAGATCTGCATCTGAATTTAAGAGATTTATTGAAAACATCCAATATTTTACTGTAAAAATGAAATTGTTTATATTTTAGTTTTCTCAGTGTAATTTTTGATTGAAAATTGATTCAACTAGCCATAACTAAAAAGAACGATAGATAGATTATTTGAAATTCTGATTTTTGGTAAAATATGAAGTCTATTGATCCATTATTTATGACGAACAAGTATACGAGATCCAAGGAAAAAAAAAAAGTCTTATAAAAACTTATTAATCATGTCATTTTCAACGGTTGGAAGCAATGAAAATTCATTGATCCATTGAAGAAGGCCAAGCTTGACATTCAATACAATCATTATTATATACCAGCTATAGCAAAAGAACATTTTATCCTCACCTCTCTGTACACGTTTGAATATATACATTTTTACAACGCTTCTCGACTTCCATGTGATGACAACGCCCATGAAAAAACACTTTGTGATCAAATTTTCAAGTATTGGAAAATTAAAAAATTTCAAGTTTGTTTTTTAAATTGCACTAACTTGTAAGTGTAAATTTTGAAAGTATATCTAAGGCTATACTTGAAATGAATCAACCTCACGATGCATTCCCGCTTCTTAATAAAAATATGCTAGAGGCTGCTATATTATATTCACAAAAATCTTAGCATCTTACTGTTAGATGAAGCTAGTACTATATAATATTTCATATCAAATTGAAACGCAAACTAATTCTTGGCTAAAATTTGTGCAAATTTTTTTTATAAAGAGCCTCTGCTATGTTTGGAATGGTGATTGATGCACATAAATGTCTAGTGTGATTATCATTGCGGCTAGAAACGTTATGCTCTGTGGAAACACATATTGAGGCGATGTAAAAAAGATCTTGTTTTGTTTAGTCAAAAAGACATCGAGTCAATCATCAAATGAAAATTCTTTGTTCCATTTGCATTCGACTAAACTTTAGAATTTACCTGCGATACAATAATCAAACTTGCCTATTATTCAATATTATTTCATGCACAATACCCTAAAAAAACAGAAAGAGAGACTCGAACGATTTTTCAGTGTAATCTCACTTACTTGAACTCGTCGGTATGACCCGAATAGAGCCTGCAGCCACTCCTCATCATTCTTTTATCTCTCTCTTACTTAACTGCGGCTAATTAAATATCATACACTTTTTAATCAAGATTGTCTTTCAAACTTTCGTAAATTTATTGTAATAAAAATGCGTGCACTGTGACTATGTGATTAAAATTTAGAAATCCATAATTAGAAATTGAATTTTTTTTTATAAATAATTTTTGTTTTACATATCATTTGATGTATGCTGGGCAATCTTCGCCGATCCTTTATTTTTATTTATTTATTTATTTATTTATTTATTTATTTATTTATTTATTTATTTATTTATTTATTTATTTATTTATTTATTTATTTATTTATTTATTTATTTATTTATTTATTTATTTATTTATTTATTTATTTATTTATTTATTTATTTATTTATTTATTTATTTATTTATTTATATATTTATATATTTATTTATTTATTTATTTATTTATTTATTTATTTATTTATTTATTTATTTATTTATTTATTTTTAGCTGTTTCGAATTTTTGGCGTTTGTTATCAAATTTATCACAGTATTCTTTCTAACTTTTATTGAAAAGTTTTAGGCTGATGACTGATGATGAGGTGTAAACTATTAAACTAATTAAACGATCAATTGAGTTGCGATACAGCATGTTAAGCACAGTTAACATTTTTTCAAACTAGTATTACACGTCACACGTACATACGTACTATAGAAGAAAACACTTGTAATTCATAGGGTGCAATAATCACTGAGAATAAATCTGAAAAATACGATGAGTGAAACAAAGCCTGTTATGAAAACATAAAATTAAAAAAAAAAATCTGTATATAATATACCATATTAAGAATCAACGAATTAACGTGATTTTTTTTTTCCTCACACAAATTATTGCTTATATAAATAACCTTTCCGGCAAACCAACAACGATATCTTTCAGCAGCCTCAACATAAAGGTATGAAGTATATATGTATATAGTTCCGTGAGAAAAATTTTAAAATAAAAAAAATTTGCACCACTTTCACGGTTATTTTTTTAAACTATTGATTTATGCATGCGCATGCGAGACTTTAAATTTAATAAATTAAACGAAACAATTCGACAATAATAACTTAAATTAAGGAAATTAACAAGTAATAAATAATTATAAAACAATAATTGAAAATATAACAATAAAAAACGGGTAAAATGGTTTTATTTTATAAAATATATAGCAATATGTATAAAGATCTTTCAGAACTGTTAAATATTAAAATTGAGATTACTCATAAACCCATATATGCAATAATCAAATTTTCAATTAAGTTTTTCAAAGTCAATCAAGGATGTGATAAAAATTGTGATTTTAGCGAAAGAGAGGAGCGACAGATTGTAACACTATTGATCATCAATGGTATTAAAGGCGCCACTACAAAAACGCTTCGTAGTGCTGATAGTATTCTAATCATTCTAATCATTGGAAGCCTGGTACTAATGTTTTACCCAATAAAGTATCTATTCACCAGAGTCCAGACAGCATCGAAGACTGCATGACTTTTGACCACGTCAATTACTCTGCTTCATCTATAGTGTTGCTTCAATAATATATTATACATCATGGTAACATTGATAAAATCCATTAACTTCGCCTCTTTTAATTATAATATACATTATTACACTCATTCCAGCAAGAAATTTATTTTAGTAAATCTAGAACTAAATCAAGTTTGTATACATTTAGCCATCGATTGTGTTAAAACTCTTTTATGATGTGCATGATAGTATTATAAATTTATTTTAAGAAATAACCTTATTATCTCTTTCCTTTAAAACGCAGATATCAGACAACGGTTTTGCAGTGAGAAAAAAAAAGAAGAGTGTAGAAGAGAAGACAAAATATTCAGTATACTTGTGTTTATTTGTTTATTGACAAACCTGTCAGGCCTTAATATGTTATTGCTAAAGGAGCGCTAGAGATTATTTATAATAATTAACTCAATGATTTTGTTATTAATGGATTTGTAAAAGTGGTTGGCTGCTGTATGTATTGTTATATTTTTGTGGGTTTATTCCCAAAAGGATTTTCAAGATTTTGTTCGGAAAAACGGCCATGTAAAAAATTATTTTATTTGAAAATCCATTAAAGAATTCATCACAGATTACGTAGGTATTTTTTAAATGATACCATAGTTCGGACCAAGTTTGAAAAAACGCTGTTTTCTGTTCCATAAGGCTGCATGTTAAAGGCCTCCGAAACACCAACTTTGGGATTTTTTTGTGGTGAAGCTATTTGAGATGGAATTTTTTTATTTTCAATTCTCAATAGAGGGCAGGTTAAACTATTTTTAGAAAATAAAATATTTCAAAAAAAATGCAATCGCTCACTCTACTTTAATTAATTATCACCTCGTTCTATGATTTCCACATTCTTTAAATAATTTTTATACATGCCATGAGTATGTAGGTTATTTGAGTTTTTGAACACTTCAATTACAATTTTTAATACGAGTTAATCACGGTGTCGCTCTTGAAAGAAATAATATAGAGGGATTTCACGCCAGAAATGTTAAAACTGTAGTATTATTTTTTTAAAAAAACACCAGAAAATTTGAAAAATAAAACAGAAATGTATTATAATTTGCTCATTGTCACTACTTTTTATGTCAATTTTCATTGTTTATAGTTATAGTTTATACTGTCATGCATGCTGCATGTACGGCACGGGACACCACGAATACTCGTGAACTTAAACTTTTTGGGATGGCTATAAGAATGGGTGCTCTTCTTACTTCCCCAAAGATTTGCAAATCTGTACCTCTCTATTTCTTGGAGCTGCAGCACCAGCAAATGGGAATAAAGTTCGTGCTGTCCTGAGGGGTACACTATAACATGCACATTCTGGCAAAAAGGAATCTTCAATCTCTCCGGATCCTAGATATATACTGTACAGTGTGATTTATGAATGTTATTGGAACAACAGGAGTAACTTAATTTTCGTGCGGTTCTTGATTGCATCGTGATAATTCTACTTTCATTTAATATAGAATATAAAATTAATAACATTACTTTAATGTAAAGGGCAAGTATATAATTCTAAATAAATATATAATATAACTGCTGCAATATCAATAAAATATTCACTGTAATAGCGTGTAATATACGTTTAAAAATACTGCAACATGTTCTTGTTCTGCTCTTTAATTACAAGTCATGCAAATTCCGTATAGTACCGTATAAAATAAACACAATACTATTTTGTTGTAATTACTATAGCATTGCATCTTACTTACAACACAAGCAAAAACAAATAACTTCGTTTTGAAATCACCCCAGTTATTCTAAAATTACGTACCACGTGCTTAAAAAAAAAATAGACAGAATCTAAGCTTGTGTTACTTGAAGTTATCATTAATTGTGCAATGAATTTAAAATTAATTAAATACTGTATATTATGATTTATGATACATAAAATGATAAAATGTAAAACCATTCATATTCTTCTCTGTATTGTACTGCATTGTATTATATTATAGCTATCTGGTCTACAGATGATACATATTGTATATAAGTCACGTAAAGTTCATTAATAAATCTGTCAATATAAGTTAGGAGCAAGAAAATATTAGAAGAAAGTTTTAAATTTGGATTATAAAAAAGAAGGGGTGTGTATATTATTAGATCTTACACTAATGTAAGAGGAAAAGATAGAAAAAAGAGAGTGAGTTAGAGACCAAAATCTGATAATAATATACATTGAATATATCGATAAGTGCTGAAAGAAGGGTGTAGGTCAACAAGAAGCTGAAAATCTCAGGTGTACATGTCGCTAATGAAAATGCAAGCAATTAAAACTCACCTTCGACCACGCAGGCTACTCGATAACATTGATCACGGGGACAGTAGGCCAGGTACACACAAGGTTTGGCCTGACGTAACTCAACTGACGATCGGTACATTGTTGCTGACTGCACTATCACTTGCCATTACCTACTACACGCGGCTTCACAGTTACATAATTTTTTTTTTTTTCACTGATGCTACTAACTGTTGCTTGCTGCTATTTTGCACAACTAAAAGTGTACGTACGTAGATACGTAACATAACCAAACATACGTAAGTATATACTAACACAATTCTCCTCTCTTCTTCACTCTCTAGAAATAGGTCGTCGTCGTCGTCAACGCATTTACTTGCCAGACTGCTGTTTGCTTGCTTGCCTGCTGCCTGGTTGCTGATGCTAGTTTTGCTATACTCATGTCTATGCTGTGCTGCTGCCGTGCATGATGCTTCAAATAAACTTCACAGCTTGAGCAGTCACGGGGCTACGTTTAACACCACCGTGTGCTAACTAAACTGAGCACGAGATGTAAGTCTGTACCATGTAACGTCATTGCTTGCATCATCAATAACCAAACGTACCTAGATGTGCGTCTCTAACTTTTTTTTTATACATTTTATATAAATATACAAACCTTTTTTTAAACTCCCAAGAAATTGAAATATAACATTTTCTGTTCACTACTCCGCGATCACAACTCGTTTATCGTTCCATATTGATTTCTTGCGTTGAAATAAGAATTATTTATATTTTAAATAACACAAATATTGAATCAATATTGAACCATCTTTGCCCTTTACCTTATCCCTAACCATTAAGCTGTAAAAGTCTTAGGCGTGTGTCCCTGTAAAAATAATAACAATAATTGAAATAATTTATGACAAAAAATCTGTTGAAATTGAAATAAAGACAATGTAAAGAAATAAAAAATAATCCCAAGATCTTCATAAAACTATTCATGAGATAGTGCTTCAGCGCATGCAGCAATCGACACAAGTGCTGTTTTATAATATTTCTAATGTACAATTATAATTGTAGTGTTTTTTTGTGAATGACTGCAGCTTATACTGTATAATTATTATCCTATATGCGGGACGCCCGGCCAGATACATTGTACTTTCTGAGACTTTCCTTTTACCTCTCAACATTGAAAGTAAACTTTATAATATTAAAATTATGTTATAGCAAAGTTCTTGTTTTATCTCGTATATAATATAGTCGTATGTCATGTTATATTGTAGGCAATTAGGATTATTAGAAACAATAGAACCATATTTATTCTCAGGCGCGGATCCAGAAAAAAAATAAAAAAATTCGGGGGGGTGAGGGGCTGCCTCCATAAGGCCAATATTAAAAAAAAAATTTGGAGTGGGGGAAATGCCTATATTGCCCATGTTAAATCCAAATTTTCGCGCAGCCCCCCCCCCCCCTGGATCCGCGCCTGTTTATTCTAGTCAAGTCTGCATGCAGAAAAAGTTGCTAACGCAATACTTTATATTTATACTTTATAAGTATAACTTGGTAACTAAATAGAAGGCAGAAGTTTTTCAAAAAAGAAAATGTTCTTAAATATGAACGTAGCAAGAGTTTCCGTCTCGTGAAGTCGCTGAACTTTATTTGATTTATCGTGAACTATCGAACAGAAAAAGAAAAGTCTTTGATCTGAATACAAAATCAGCTCGACATTATATTATAGAAGTAAACTATTTTTATATTTTAATATCACATTACTTCAAAATTGTAAAAACAGTAAAGTTAACTTATTATTTCAATGTTAAATATTGAATTTCCTGTACATGCAGCCAAGTGGTGGTAAAATCTTTCATTATATAGTATATTCCTGCATGTCTAATTGAATCTGCAAATATATTTTTTTTTCCGAGCATAGTCTTGACTGCAACTAATGGTGCAATATCTGGACCGAGGTATCATAATTATATATATATATATATATCATGCACCACAGAAAGTTTGTACAATAGCAAACTAGCCAAATTAATTCACATCATTTATTTATTATATTTTTATATTAATAATTTAATGTTATTACTTTTTTAATAGAATTGTTACATACTCCTTTCAACCGTTTCCAAAGTCAAGAAAGCTATACAAAAACATTCAATATGTCAATAGTCTAAATACTGTAACCATGATTCCGATGCAGATCAAAAAACGACATGCAGATTTGAGATTCGCTATTCATTCTGGTAGTATGGACGCTATTGTATGTAGACAGTGCTTTAAGAGCCAGTTGAGACCGTTTGAGCAGATATAAAAATTTATTTGGCATACGAGGTCTAGGGGAAGGACAACAAATTTTTTTTAGATACATCTTCTATATATATATAGATATTTACAAACATTCTGGGTTCTCGTAAAATTTGCTTAAAATAGACATTATTTCATGAATACAAAGAAGCTTTTGTTGAGAGTGCTGGGCATATAATATAAATAAGGCATATTTACAATAAATATGAAATATTCTTCTAATGATAGCTTTGTTGTTTTAGTTAAACAGTAACTAATACAAAAAATACTAACTATCCATGAAAGAGATGTCCAGAAAGTTATCCAGCTTTCTCACTAACCGCGGTTAGCGCCAGTTTAATTCAATAACACTAAACGTGGTTAATAAGAAACCTGCATGGATAATTCCTTGCATAATATGATAATATCTTCTGCCCAATATTGCAGGCCAGTAAAAACTTTATTAAAACTCTTCAAGTTTATATTTTTTTACCTGCATTTTATTTTATTTTTTCATATACACCTTAATCGTTGATAAACCATTATAATATTGATAAATATAATAAATAAATAAATAAATAAATAAATAAATAAATAAATAAATAAATAAATAAATAAATAAATAAATAAATAAATAAATAAATAAATAAATAAATAAATAAATAAATAAATAAATAAATAAATAAATAAATAAATAAATAAATAAATAAATAATAAGTAAATACATGAACAATAGTAATTATTGCTCTCTCTCTCTCTCTCTCTCTCTCTCTCTCTCTCTCTCTCTCTCTCTCTCTCTCTCTCGCTATTTATTTATTTATTAAAAAATGCAGTATATCATAAATTACGTACACCATTATTTATAATATATAGGTTGTTTCTTTACCTGGAATAAACAAAACTAGCTGACCTTAAAAATCACGAAAAGGAAGTTTTAATAGTATAATTATTATGCATCGCTTTACACATGCATAACATGGTGTAGCAATTAAAGAACGAAAAATAATCCATACGCCATAATAATATAAGACTTGTATATACAGTATACTGTATGTATATACTATTCGGACTGTTCCTTTTAAATATACTATACACAATGTTACATGTTTTTTTTTTTAGAAAGGTTTAAATCAGTCAATGATATCAATGATGACAGACTCAGTTTCCAGCTCATCAAATCGGAATAATGTACATGAAATTCTAGCCTACCAAAGTATTATAAAAACAATAATTAACGAAATCTATCTGTTGATAGAGCTGTTGTTGAAAAAAGAATATATATATCAGACAAAACTTTAAAAATATACGATATAAAAAATGTCATTATAACGTCGTGAATGCCTTACGATTTAATATGTAAACCTTTATATTAAACAGAATCAATAAAAATGCAATTTACTTGATTAAATCTTATAACTCAATTTTCTATGCTGTCATGGAAATTAGTTTTGTACTGTAGGGGTTTCACAATTTACATAATTTTATAAGCGAAGACATAATTTACTGGGCTTTTAATGTATTTTATAACTAATTTTATATTTTTTAAAGGTTTTACATTAAAATAACAATTTTACTCCATTAGTTTGATCATTTTGTGAATAAATTTAAATAGTAGCGTTAATCGATTAAAATAATCATTAGATGAAAATTTTATTCTTATATTATATTTGTGATATTATATTAAAACCTATATTACACGATACAATTTTTCCTTGCAAGAAAATTTCCTCTCCATATAATACAAACAAATGGAGATTAAGTTTTCTTGCAAGGAAAAATTGTATGCAATAGTTAGAAAAATTGTATCTTGTAATACTGGCTTTACACAAGTTTCACTAAAAATTGTTTGCAATTATAATGTTTATATACACACAAATTCATGTTTATTGAGTAAAAAGTTGGTTACTTACTTAGAAATATTTTGTATAGAAATATCAATTAAAATTGTGAAATGTTATGTAGAAACATGTATAGTGTATAGCCAATGGTAATAAAACATTTTTTTCATATAAACATAAGTATTTATTGTTTTCATATATTAGAGTGACCAGAAATTCATTGAAATGAATGCTATAATATAAAATTTATAACACATAATTTAAAATAAAAATATATTGCTATATTATACGTTCACAGAAACATGCATTAATAACAATTTCTATATAGGCATGACATCGTTTTAACAGCTAGGGAAATTAATCCATACCCCATATCATAAGGTCTTTTATCGATAGATTAGAAAAAGATTTAAATTCAATTATAGCTTCCTGCCTTTATAATATTGACTAGCTATGCATACAACATGTTTTATACGTCTTGCAAACTTACTCTGTATTTTATTAAGTCTTATCCAATTTTGAACGTTTTGCTTCCTTATCCACTAAATTTATACTTCAGCTTTCTTGTAGCCTCGGGTATTTTACAACTGCAGGCTGCAGTCACTTTAAAAATGAATGAGAATACAAATTTTTTATTTAAAATTTTGTTTATAAACTTTTTCTTTGTTTTTTTCTTATAAATATATTATACGACACGATGATGCAGAATACCTGATTATAGCAGTGCCAGCTAATGCATACATGGATTAGGGTCTCGCAAGAGAGAGCATTAGAAAGTTTTCTAACTATAAAAATCTTATATTATAATACTTCCCCCCAACACACCCAGAATAAGGGATTTAAGGTGATCTCCAAAGTAAAATCGCACAGTTATGCAGTTCAAAATATAAGAATATGCATACAGTAAAATATAGTCGAAATATTAATATTAATTTTATTTCTCTTTAAAACAAAGCACTAAAGGGGAAGAGTATATATATTTATATAAAGAGAAAAAGTTTTAAATGAAATTCTTTGTTCCATAAATATAATAAGAAAAATATAACACTCAAAGTTTACTTCAACAAGAAGAAAGTTTCATAGACGCTTAATTTATTTTACAATTTATAATAATATATGTTACCACCAAAAACCGAATTCGGGCAAAAGCCGAAAAAAATGAGCAAAACTAGTTTTGAGCATCAAGTTAAGCTCAAAAAACCCGAAGTAATCGATTATTTCGGGTTTTGAGCTTAACTTGATACTCAAAACTAGTTTTGCTCAAGTCGAAATGAGCAAAACCCGATGAAAACTTTTACATCGGCTTTTGTTCATTTCCATTTGAACAAAACTAGTTTTGCGTATCAAGTTATGATCAAAACCCGAAGTAAGATTTTATTTCGGCTTTTGAGCAAAATTTGAGCAAAACTAGTTTTGCTCATTTTAAAAATAAAACATAAAAATATAATGTCGAAAAGTGTTCATGAAAAGAGTTATTGTTTATTATTTGTTTCACCTTTATTATTGTAATTTTACTAATCAGACCAAAAATGTCTACATAATCAAGCTTTAATTTAAATTCCAGTGTAAAAATAAATTGCATTGCAGTCAAATTAAGCATGCAACTCATCAATAAGTAAATAATTAACTGTAAGATAATATATATATAGTCTGTGTGTGCTAGCTTCAAATTTCTGCTTCTGTCGTTACTTTTGTTTCTGCAGGCACTGCTGTTGTGGCTCTTGGAATTACATTTTAGTTTATTCTTTAGACAGATACAGGACCTAGACTGACACCCTTTTCTGCATGCAGTTACAAAATATAAAACTTAGCTTTGAATTTGAGGCCAATGCTGCTGCAGAACGTAAAGAAATTTCCTTATCTTGTGGCACATCACTCAACTCAATAAATTTCTCTTCAGCAGCCTGAAATTCATTTCTACAATATAACTTGCTTAAAATTCCATTTTCAGTTGCAAGTTGGTACAATTATTGATCAGAATTCACAGATTTTACAACAGCCATAACGTTCCTTGGGGATGCCCTATCCCCTCAAATTCATCAGATCCTCAAATTCAAAATAAAATATAAATTGTCTTTGAAAAATGAGCAAAACTATAGGTTTGCTCAAATTTTGCTCAAAAGCCGAAATAAATTCTTACTCCGGGTTTTGATCATAACTTGATAAGCAAAAATGGTTTTGTTCAAATGGGAATGAACAAAAGCCGATGTAAAAGTCTTCATCTCGGGTTTTGCTCATTTCGACTTGAGCAAAACTAGTTTTGAGCATCAAGTTAAGCTCAAACCCCGAAATAATCGATTACTTCGGGTTTTGAGCTTAACTTGATGCTGAAAACTAGTTTTGCTCATTTTTTTCGGCTTTTGCCCGAATTCGGTTTTTGGTGGTAACATATATATATATATATATATATATATATTGGGTGCGATTCACGAAGCAGTTAGCCAGGTTTCTAACCACGTTTAGCTTAACCATGTTTAAATATACCTGTTTTACGTGTTAATCACCTAGTTAAACGTGGTTAAGCTAAACGTGGTTAAGAAACTTGGCTAACTGCTTCGTGAATCGCACCCATTATAGATATTACAGCATTTTTTCTATGGATTAAATTGTAAACAAATATATTGGTTGACTTTGATAATATAAATTTTCCAGTGTATATTTGTTAAAATGTAATGCTAATCGGTCGAAAGTATCTTGGTAACAATCTTAATTAAAATCAAAATGTCATTGATTTTAATAAAATTGAGTTTTATATTTTTCTGGTGATAAAATAGAGGAAATTCAAGAATTCAAGACAAAATATAAAAATATTTAAGGTAGGCTTTTATTGTTATATTAATGGGAGGCATTCACAAAACGCTTTAGTCCCACTTTATCCCATATTTTTATCCTGGGTTAAATCAAGTACTAAACCAGTAAACCAGGAGATAAACACGGTGCTAAAAAATGTAGGCTAAATCAGTACTAACTACTAAGCAATACTAAAAACAGATACGTTAACAGTTAACACCGAGGTAGACCACATTTTTTAGTACCATGGTTTGTACCATGTTTTTTTGGTACCATGATTCCATGGTTTAATAACCATGATTATTATATATATATATAGTATACTCGATTTAACCCGGAATAACAATTTGGGCTTAAGTATTTAGTGAATACCTCCCATATAATTAAATTATACAGTATACAACTATGTGTGTGACTGTGTGTGTGTGGAGGGGGGGAGGAGGGAGGGGGTATTCACTAAACACTTTATCCCGGATTTTTATTCCGGGTTAAATCGAGTATATTATATAATAATATACATCATGTACATTATAATAACATGTACACGAAAGACAATTGTTTTTTATTACTTCTATCAGACTTAAATCTTAATAATTCGATCACAATTTATTCCATGCGACATATTCAAATATGTTCTTAACTATATTACGGGCAATGACTGCTTGGTCCGCAGACCCGAAGTCAATACATCAATAAATTTCAATTTAATTCTAGTTCTTAACTATTATATAATATAAGTGCATGGCTTCTTACTTTTTATACACAGTATAATTAACTATATATATTCCATATAAGTGGTTTGTAGAGTAGATTTATATAAAAATGCAGCCTTTTTAATATTTTAATGTCTTTTTTATGCATATAGTTACATTTTATATGACACTATATATACACTATGTGTACTTCACATAAAAACATGTACGTTATATAATTTATGTGAGAGATACGTTTATAAATAAAGTTTACTCTATAGTAATATTATACATTGTATCATCTATATAGTAACCAGCACCTTGTAGTTTTAGCCTGAATACAAGTCCTTATCCGTCTTTAATTAGCAGTATTATCATTAAAACTCTTATCTTAATTAAGTTATTTCAAAATGTTGTTCTTATGTACATTGCACTATATAGACAGATTATGTATTCCCAGTTGCATCATGTTTATTGTTGCAATCTTGTATTGTATTTGTGTACTGTACATCGTTATTTCTGAAGTATTTAATTTCAACATGATAATATTCTGAGCTAGTACTCAGCATAGTCTGTATAAGTAGCATATTTATCTTTCTCCCCGATACCTTAATTGTTTGTAATTTAAAACTAAAATCCCAAGTTGCTATATGTACTGTAATATATAATAATAGTATATTTAATTATATATAACGTTATAAAAATAGCTAATGATATAATAATATACTGATTTTCAATGAAAATTTACAGAAACACAAGATATAAATTTAATAATGCTCTAATAAACAGCAACGAATTTGTAACTTCGAATTTATTTATTGATTTTAGGATTATAGCGAATACTATACACTCAAATTGATGTTTAAATTTTATTATTAAAACTTATAAATTCAGCTAATAGAGTTTATAACTAACTGCTAACAGGAATTTCATGTTTACATTTTGGGTAGCACGGGGATGCCCGAAGCCGCCCGAAGAGCTTCGGGATGTAGGCAGAAAACTCAAAAACCCCATGCTGTGCGTGTTAACATAACTCACAACACCTCTTTTCTCATAACAATTTTGGTCGCCAAATATTTTTTTTCACTAGCATTGGTTCTTCTTGTCACCATTTATGAAAGAAATTTCTACGAGAAATGATACGAATCGTCAGGAGAAATTAAATTCGAGACCAACTTTAACACGTATCTGCTATGCCGCTGACAATGTTTTGCCTACACAATTATGACGTCATATTGTTTTGTGACGTATGGTGAAAGGCCCGTGAAAGTATATGCAATAAATAAAACTCTTTGATGGCCACAATAAAATTTATTGGTTTATATAACATTTACTATCTGACAAAAAGATATAACACATGGTATTAAAAAAAATATCATTACATGAACACGCAGGTTGTATTCTCGAATATTGTGTCGATAATAGATAAAACATTTGACTATTTTCCCACATAAAACTTATTTATGAAGTTCTGTTTAATGTTAATATTTTGATATTTGCCACGTACATTTTAATAAAAGCTAAATTGTGTATAATAGTAGTACGTATAACAAAATTATGTGCGCATATAAATAATATAATATATGTTATAAATTAAAATCAAGCTTATCAATTCAAAGAGTTTCAACAAGTTTAATGCTTTTACAATTAAATATTTAAATCAAAACACAAAATTATCTTAAAGTTTCTTTCACACGTGCGGATAATGCATAAATTTAATTACAATTAAGATTTTAAATTAAATTAAATTTCGTATTTTAAGAGAAACCTGAGGAACAAAAAAAAGTATTATTATAGATATGGCCTTTTTTTTACAAATTTAGAAGAATGGTGAAACAAACTAATGTTTATATATATATGCCATGCACATAATAATGTGCATCAGAGTGTGCTATATAGCTTAATTTTATTGAAATGACTTAACTCTTTTTTACTACTATTATACTATACTATTTTGTATAGCCTGCAACTAAAACAAACATTATACTTGACATAATGGATAAACATCACAAGAAGATGAAGAAGAGAGTCGCGTACACGTACGACTTATACGGTCATGATAAATTTCTTCCTTTTTTTAAATCTGAGATTCCTCTTCTCATAATTATAAAATATACACTTTCAAAATTACATCTCTACATCACTGAACGGAAGATGAATTAAGGTGCGGCAAGAAAAGATTGTATGAAGAGTGCGTCTGTGTGACGTACTTTTCAAACAATTTTAATTGTATTATAGCATATAAATAAATATATATAAAAAAAAAATAAATAAATAAAAAATAGTTCAGAAAAAAAAAAAAAAAAGAAAAAAAGTGATAATTTAGTTGTTGGTTTAAGGTGATTGGATGTAGCACCGGTAGATGGCAACACTGACGTATGAGTAAGTAGATGTATAAGTATTTTTTAATTTAATAATTTTTTATATTTTTTAAAATTGTGCATCAGTTTTAATTTTTTTTTTAAAAATGCTTATCTTTAAATCAATCTTTATTAAGCAAAGTTTTGTACTAGGGCTACTAATTATGTTTTGTTGCTGCAATCAGCTCATAAAGTTCTAGGATAAAAATTACTCTAAGCAGCAGTGATGAGAAGTATTAATGAAGAAGATACGTCTGTGTCTTGCCTCCTAATATATATCGTTTCTGCACCCAACATATAATTTCACACAACACAGTTTGCTATATCTCTTGGTGGAATGAATATTAATTAACTATTAAAAAAAATAAAAAAAGTGCACGAAAGCTTATAAAAAATGACAATATATACGCTAAATACATTTGAATTTCTTCCTGTAATGGAGTACCGACCTCAAATTTTTTTATTGCAGAAATGGATAGAGGGTGCAAAAATATGCTACTCTGATTTTTTTCGTATTTTTTAGGGACCGGGAAGTATTGCTAAAAAGTTTTGGCGAGGTCGGGTTCGAATCCACGTCCCTTTTGGGTCCTATCTTTTATTAAGAGAGGCGGCACTTTTTCTGCACTTTCAATAATATTTTAAAAATACTTCAAGGTCTCAGAAAAATCTGAAAAAATTCAGAGTAGCATATTTTTGCACCCTCTATCCATTTCTGCAATAAAAAAATTTTGAGTTCGGTACTCCATTCCTCGTATAGCGCATGACGCTGTCATAATTTCTCTGCATGCACTAATAAAATTATATACTTTTAAGTTATTTATGTTTATTTTTGTTAGGCTCCAATATAATTTTGGTTTATTATACTAATTGTGTTAAATAGTAACATTTTTTTTTTAAATAAAAATATTTGGATCTGAGACTTTTAAGCATAATTATATTTTAAATTCAGCTTAGCTCAAAATTCTGTAACTGAATTGTAACATTAATTCAAATTTATATCGATGTATTAAATATTTAAGTATATGGATTTGATGTGCAAAGTGTAACTAATGTTCAATAATAGTGTTTCATTATAATATTTAGTATTATATTATACTAACTTCATTGTCCAACTCAAGATAATATATTATAATTAATATATATACTTTTAAATTATGACTGGCACTGCTATACAAATATTATAATTTGACGGAAACTCTGTGAATTACAATATCAAGTTCATGAATAATTCACTACATACATATTATATTCAGTAATATATCAACTACTTCAGCACTCGTAATAATAAAATTCACTGTACATAATAAATTTGCATGATCATTATTGTTATCATGCACTTGTTTTGGTGACGATTCTCAAAGAAATGAAGTATTAATATTGATGACGCCCTTCAATTCAGTCTATCGAGAACAAAATGGTTTACAAATCATAATCTACAATGCTGTATAATATGTATGGTCAAAACACTTTATTATCGTTGCCCTGTCGTGAACCTTTGCTTGAATTTAATCGTATGTGGTGTTATTTTAATGAAAATTTTAAGTGCATTGAGAGGGCACTTGAAACTTCAACTATTTATAAACCATTTTGAATATCTTAATAGCACTTGACGCAGTGGTATGCGCATTCGATTCGCGAATCGGATGGTTGTGATTTCGAAATCATGCACCGCCGAACTTTTCCACGTAACAGTTGCTAAAGAACATACATGCACTCGTGCATCCGGAAGATGATGGATAGCATCGTCGATCATTGCTGACCATCCTGACTGAGGTTTGCATAGTTCCCTCAGTCACAACCAGGCGAATGCTGGAATGTTTTGTGACCATACATGCAGCACCCACCCTATACAGTTCAACAGGATTCAGTTGAGGGCAAGCTAGTTGAGGCAATATACATGTATATTGTATACATAATACATAATGTATAAAGAGGCGTCCATGAGGATTATGTGCGTCGGGAGTGTTATTATAAGATTATCGCCACTTGATACAAAGTTTGTTTCATATTATCACAATACAAACATTGAGCTTGTAAATTTTTAGTTTTCTGAAAAATTATTAGAATGACTGAACATTCTTGTTGTCAGGTTGCGGATCATCATATATGATTGAATTAGATTATCTATGTCATGTGGATTTTTATTATTATTATTATTGAGCTATAATACCACAATGACAAGTAAGTAGTAGAAAAGTATATAATACTGCATGAATAATGAATACCATTGCTGATAAATTAACTCCATGAATAAGAGGGAGACGGGGGGGGGGGGGGGGGGGCAGGATTGTAAGATATAAAGTAGAGATTCAGAATCTTAAAAACTTAAGTTTGATCTATCTACCACCATTCTTATAGTTGATACTGACTGTTTCATATTCAGTGTATACTGTATAAGGATAAGGTGTTTTAAATCACGACTTTATTTTTTAAGAAGACAAAAAAGTTGAAAGTACAAGAAGTTGCGGGCTAGACGAAGTAGTCCGCAGTCCACTGTCGTTGTCAAGGCTAAGTTGGTAATCCGATAACAAATCCCACCTACATGCTTGCTACACTCCAGTAGGTTGCCCCCCCCCCTTCCCCCTTATATCACGTAATATATTTCTCTCTCCTGTGTGTCTGTCTGACACACATGTTTGACGACCGTCATTGCGTCCCACATTGTCAACAAAATTAGTTGACAACGTTTCATAATAGAGCGAGTGATTAGACGAAATGCTGTATGTTTAAAACATAAGTATGCGTAATAGTAAACTTAATTTGTTAAAAATATTTAAAAGAAGAATTTGCCATGCTTTATCTGTCGGAAGTATTTTAAGTAATTCTCGATCTAACTTATTGTTATCTTAATTACTCTTACTACTTTGGTTATACTATTGCAACGAAATGCTATGTTAGAAAAACGTGTATAAACACATGGCAAGAGAATTGTTAATTATTTATTATTATAAATCAATAACGTTATAAAAATGAACGACAGTGATTAATGAACAAATCAGTTCGTTATTAGGTCTGTTCGTAAATACATAATCATTAAGTAATCAAAAATCAAATGAACCTTATGTACAGGGAACATAAGGGCCATTTAATAATTGATTATATATTAATAATTGTGTATTTACGAACAGATATATTATAATAGTTAAAATAGTGGGTGGCTGAACACTTCATGTGAATGGGATATAACTTTTTAGCCACCAATTGGGTAGGGTTTTTAGTTTTTATGCATTTTGTATAAAAAAAATATGTATTTTTATGTTTCTGCTCAATAAACATTTATATTATTATTATAATATAACATAAAGGTACTATATTATATATATGTAATGAAAAAATGCCAACTTGAAATCTCTGATATGCAGATGACACAAACATCAGCATAATATATCGGTTTCAAACTTCACACAAGTTTGTGATCTAATTATATTTGATTAAGATGCTTTCAGATTTCAAGACAATACCTTGATTGTCTCAGAGGTTTAGGGTACGTGTCACATGAATACTTAATTAAGTGCTTACTGTTGGAGCTGTCAGCAATGGAATTATATCCACAAATATTTACACCTCTGACACCGCAGTTTCGTTTCCGATTGAAAACATGGGAGCACAAAATTTATAAAGGACTTGATTTTCAATACAAAACGTAAACTAATTTTAGCCTGTATAAAAGCTTGATTTATCATTTATTTGTGTATGGTATATTTACAAAAATGTCAATACTTTTGGTCTATGGCAGTCGAAAAAAAAATGATATACAAATTATACATTCAAAACGAATATGAAATATATGTAATAATACATAAAACATTATATTTATATTGTTTAAATTATTTGACAGAATACTTTTAGTATTTTAATGAAAATTACATCATGTATAAGTTTACCTGGTTCAGAGGGTGTATCCAGAGAACTTCTCCTGTTTTTGAAGAAAGCCCACGATCCATCTGCAAGTTCGGTGACACGACCGCTATTTTCTGTGTGAGCCGGTCCCACCCCCACAGCTCCTGCTGAATCTTTATGTCTCTTACTGATCTTTGTTCCTCCCGGTACAAGAGTGGCTAGAGACACGTGGGCAGGTGCCGAGGGTGAACGCACCAATTCTGCACCAGCTGAGGTACCACCCCCACGACTAAAATGTCTCTTTACATATCCTATGGTGCCTTTACCATCCGCAGTAGGTGTAGTGGCTGGGGTGGCAGGGGCACTTTCTGCCAACCCCATTCCCATTCACAACTTGTCCACATGAAACTTGGCACTTACTTTGGTGTACGATCACGTACGTACACGTACTTCGTAGTAATTACTTCACTTACGATATAAAACTTTATGTATACAAAGTTAATAATATAGACATACAGAAAGTGGACCAGCGACTAGACCCACAGACGTGGTGGGTGATATTTTCTTGGCTCTATCCTGGCTAGTTGCTATTTCTGAGCACCGATTTGAAAGAAAAAAAAAGAAGAAAAAAAAACTTGGACGTATGAGTGAACGGGCTGAACACCACGAGTTGTAAGTCGGGCAGGCAACGTGCTTCTGTTTCCACTGCAGCCTGTTCACCTGCTCCGCTTATTCCGGAGGGGAAACCACTTTTCCCTCTTCTCTTCTTCTCCCGCTCTCGCGCTATACTAGCTGTTAGGGTTGCTGGCGCGCGCAAGCCCCTGTATCTCGACAACACGCTTCACCAAGCACTGAGTGAGATCGCGAGAGCTAGAGCCGCGCGCTCGGACCATCACACAGCTTCAATCTCAACTCGCACTCTGGACTTCATAATGTTCGGATCTTTATGTCATGCTCATTATCAAAATCAAAGAACCGTAACGTTTTAATCATAAAATATCAACACAGCTGAATAAAACTTTTTGTAACTGCTGGAGTGCTGGTATGTTATTAGGATTATTTAAATTCAAATTCAAATTAAATTTTCCTCTTCTGAAAATTTAATGCAATTTCGTATCAAGGTAATGATGTATAGTCGTCACTCCGGAAAATGTCTAAGAAATGGTAATATTCTATAGGATCAAGAGTATACAGTAAATAATAGTTTCGATTTGAAGACAACATATTAATTCCAAATAATTATATTATAAATATTATAATGAATTAATTAGTTAACTGCAGTTAATAATTTATGATAACTATAAGAACTGGATCTGTGAATTCTGTGAGTTATAATTTCTAGCTAAAAACTTGTTTTATGTATATAGACTTTTTGGTTGCATGCAGTTGATGTATATATAAAATTATAATACTATTTTCTTTTATTTAATGTATAATATATAATGCTAATAGAATTGCAACATTTGCAACTATATACACATGCCATTTTATACATGCTGTATTATCATCATTATAATATATTATTTATGTATTTTGGTATCATCATGAATCGTGACTGATATTTTCGAAACAAACACGTGAAATTAGAGAGTGTATTAGAGTGGCTGCACGAGTCCTCTTACTCGAATCTCATGTCCCAATCGTTTAGTCAAAAAAAGTGTGGTTGTAACATCTCTTCAGGCTCGGATCGACTGGCTATAAGGCTTTGTCAGAGATTCCTGACTGGCCTCTCCACTTTTTAACATGGAGAACATACAAAAAGTGGCCTCAGATCCCCTCCCAGGTGGCCCCTGCTGCCTGTAATCCCTTTATGACCCTGACTGACCCCAAGCTTCCCAGTCCGAGTCTGGATCTCTTATATATTTTTATTATTTTTTAATTTAAATTACTTTCCCGTATGTCTAACCTGTCTATTTAAGAATAGAACCTATAGACAGAGACGGAGGGCGGACAGGAAAGACCTCAGCCCATTCACCTCGGGACCCTCGGGTGTCCGATAATCCTCAGGTTGAGAGGAGTAAGGTGACTGGATGACGAGATTCTTAGGATAAGAAAGGAAGCGGCAGTGATGGCTTTGAGTTTTTTAGGTTCTGCCCCAGTAATCACTTTAGAGTGATAAATGGGAAACACAGAAAAACATCGTTAAGACAGGCGGCACTTCTGGTGAATTTTAGCACCTCCCAATACAGTGTTCGACTTTGCAGTTTAATTGCAGCTGCAAAGCCACATCGCGAGCGCACTCAGGAACGCTCACAAACTGGCAGGCAGTAATGAGCGAACTCAAGACTCAAGCGCTGGAGACGATCCAGATTAAAAGTCCGACACTTAACCAATCGTGCCACACTGCTTATAAGCTGGCTTAGCCTTAGCTTATTAAAACGATTTAAATAACTCAACTGCTTAGAGCGCTATATAAATACGAAGTCTTTCTTATAGATCTGCATTATGATCTATTTATAAAAAAATATACAGATGAAGATCACATAATAGCAGTGCAATCATCACTGATTTAGGATGTGTATGTCTTACATTACAATGTTGATCCCAAAGAGTCATTTGATGTATATAATATTATTTTAGATGCATATTTTTCTTTTTATTTATATATATATTTTTATAGTTTTGGTATTCAGTATAGAAAATGATAATTATTAATTGATGTGAATAATTTCCCCTCTAAAGTTTTGATCTTATATAATATTAAGAAGAAGTTGAAAATTTGACAAGAAACAAGATATTATACCAATATTATAGTCCTTGGAGCAACACCGTAAAAGCCACTAAAAAAACATTACAATATTAACTTTAATTTTAACACCTTACATTGCAGGTTTATTTATAATGTAAGACTCCAAAAAATACAATGGACGCGATTCAAGAAGAAGTAGTTCTCCAAAAAGTTATAATCTAGTTTTTCACTAACAATGGCTCTAAAAGTGTTTAGTGAGAAACCTAAGTATTTTCTGTGGTATTTTCCTTCGTGAATCGCGCGCATTATATTTTGAACATTAACATATTGAAGCAACAAACGTGAATCACAAATAAAAATAATAATAAATAAAAAAAAAAAAAAAAACACACACACACAAAAATATGTCATGAATATTGAGAGAGATAAAATCATGGACCATGGGATATCTGAAGAAATGCATCGTTGATCGATCTAAATTTAATATTGACAAACGCTACAAAGTGATATGAGCATAAACGGCAATTATACTTTAATTAAGGGTAAGGTAACGCCACCAATGTTAAAAAAAATGCCTCTCACAAAAATTCTGAAAAAAATTTAAAATGTTCTCCTCTACACCCCCTATCAGTAGCTAAAATATCAGGTATACAAATACGATCTAGTTTTTGAGTTATGAATTTTTAAAGTTGACCAATTTAACATGGGAGTTTCATTTCTCCATGTTAAAGTAGTCAACTTTAAAAATTTATAACTCAAAAACTAGATCGTATTTGTATACCTGATATTTTAGGTACTGATAGGGGGTATAGAGGAGAACATTTTAAATTTTTTTCAGAATTTTTGTGAGAGGGATTTTTTTTAACATTGGTGGCGTTACCTTACCCTTCAGCAAGTTCAACATTTTGAATGAGATTCAAAATTCATAATTATTGTTGGCGTTGAATTATAACACTTAAATTGAATTGTAATAAATTTCATACATTTCAAGCCATGTAAATAAATTATTTTTAGCTGCTTTTTCGTTTGCTTAAAATCTTAAAGGAATAAAACTTTTATACATGGTAGGAGGGTGGTCACGAAAAGCCAGAGTCCTTTCACATGCATGGGTTGCCCGATAATTCTTAAGAGGTGTTACGGATAGGTATTAAGGAAGCAGCTTAGTCCGATGTCAGGTATTGCCCCGATGTGGAAAACCATAGTCAAGGCAGCCGGCACCAAAGCAAACTTTAATTAGCACTCCCTAAATCCCAAGTACATCAGTGTTTGATTTGCATATGAGTGACAACTTGGCAATAAAAGCATCTCCCTGTTTTTGCTGCCGCATCGCTCCACTTGAATATATTTCCCTTTACTATTCTGTCAATTAATATATAGCCTTGTATCACTATATATAGAGTATCTATATAATACCCTTCCCAGATATATCAATCCATCTTCACCTGCACCCTCATCTCGCTCTCAAAGCAATTCTTTTACCCTGCTCACGGTTGATCCATATAGGAACCAACAAATCGTTGAGAATTCACCACTTCTGACATTATACCTTTCATGTAGCTACCTGTATTATAATCACCTAACAATTGCTTTCACTCCTTTTCATTACATATAAGATTCCTATAATTTGTATGTGGCAAATTTTTACCGATTTAAATTCAGTATTTCCGAGTTATAATAACGAGACTGCATACAAATAAATCCTCCCACCCGCAACACCAAGACGAAGATTAATATTTGCACGCTGTGGAGGCCACCAGCGGGCACACTATTAAGTCAGTTATACTCACGTCAGTTATTCACTAAATTCACTGTGGTAACTAAATATAGCTTTAAGTATTGATTGTTAAGAAAAGCACTGGAGTTAGAAAATTTAAAATAGAATTTTCTTGTTTGTCTTAAAGGAAACACAAGAAAATACATTTTCTATACTCTTGAACTCAATTATATTACTTTGGTCACAAAATTAATTTGCTTTTCTCACCACACACTCTTTTAATCAAAACGATCGATATGTTATGTATTGTATGTAAAAATAGACGTGATCCATGCTGTATAACAGCCTATGATCGAAATAAATATTTGAATTTGATATAATAAAGTTATAAAAGAAGTAAACAAAAGAACTGCTTCATGAAACATTAATAATACCGTGTTATTTAGGTTTATATATATATATATATATATATATATACATATAATATATATTATATATTATATATATATATATATATATTCATGTATGTGAAAATGAGATATTGGAATGTGAAAATTTTAGTGGCTTAATCGAAAGAAGGGGTAAAAAAATATGGTACTGTGAATTTTTTCAGATTTTTCTGAGACCGGGAACTATTTTTAAAAAATTATTGAAAGTCCATTTTGATGACGTCACGGGCGGCACTCCTTAAGAAAAAGGATAAGGCAGTGCCGCCCGTGTCGTCATCAAAATAGACTTTCAATAATTATTTAAAAATAGTTCCCGGTCTCAGAAAAATCTGAAAAAATTCACAGTACCATATTTTTACCCCTTCTTTCGATTAAGCCTTTAAAATTTTCACATTGTAATATCTCACTGTATAGATATATATATATATGAATTAATAATAAAATATGTACTTTTCAACTAGGACACTGGTCGGATTCGTCAGTGTAATCAAATATCACATAACAGCGACTAGTTGGGTTGATTGCAGTGCATTGACTCTCCTCACTTGACATGCGTTATATTTTGACCCCTGCACTCTATGCAGGGTCAAATTCAAGTGGCTATGATCTCTTCGCAACACATCAGTATGTTAATTATATACAATACAGTACAATATAGTAAAAATAATAATTATACGATATACTTATGAATATTATAATAATAGAGACAATAGATGAGAGGTCATGCAGCTATATGGTAAATTATCTTTCCATTGACCATGTACCGTTACGACTTCTTACCACGAAGTCACATCATGCACCTATATGTTCGCTTCATGCATATATCCATATATCTATGGCATGTGCTATTTGAGATAAAGCAAATATTCAAAATTGAGATATTATATTTTCATTTCTTTAACATTACGTTGACGAATACCGTAGACTTATAACCTTATAACGTCAATCTTTTAGCATAAAGAGTTCAGGTGCCACATGCACGTAGACGAAAGTAGCAGGGTCATGAATATTAACTTGACATCGTGTCCAGCGTTGACACGGAGTAACCTCTATCACAGAGAGCGACACCTGTACTGGGAGAATACTGCATGGCAACCACCATCGGTAAAGAAGGAAGACGTATAGACAGATCATGTGGAGAGAGAGAGAGAGAGAGAGAGAGAGAGAGAGAGAGAGAGAGAGAGAGAGAGAGAGAGAGAGAGAGAGAGAGAGAGAGAGAGAGAGAGAGAGAGAGAGAGAGAGAGAGAGAGAGAGGCAGAAACAGAGAGATAGGGTGCAGAGATAAAATATTGTTACATACGCTATTGTTTTTAGGGTCACAAAGGTTAATAAAGGTCAACTTTATTATTCATACAAAATCACTATAACCTCTGTACTAACTCGAAGGAGGTATATTGAATGAATAATAAATAGCATACATTAACATTATAATAAAAGGACCAAATTATCATAACAAATCAAATTATCAAATTCAATATCATTGAATCATCATTATAAAATACCTAACAATATGATTATCACATGTATATTATCATAAATATAACTGTATATTAGGCACCGTAGAAGACGCATATATATATGTAGATTAATTATAGTATAGAGCTGATTTCTGTTTATGTTTACGTGAGGCGGGAGAGGGGTTTCCCTATAATAATACATTGCGAAAGAGGCGCAGGAAGGAGGGAAAAGAGAAAGTTTTGGCAGGCCAGATTATACAGTGAGCATAGGCAAAATGACGAAAAAAAATTATAAAAAATACTTTTAACGGTTTTTTGGCGGTGAGATTTTTTTTATGAGTTCTATCGTGTACTGTTAAAGTATTGTTGAAGTATATAAACTTGATTTATTTTATGAAGTTAAGTAAAAAAATTATTGAACACTTTGTTTATATGCTAGTCCGTGCATTCTGGCCCTCCTCGCGTGACGTCAGCGCAATCCCCTCTATACGACTTTCGTAACATCAGTATAATGCATGAATAACTTACATGAATTTTTTTTACATGAAAATAAATAAATAAATAAAAATGCAGAAATTAATAGAAAGCACCAAATTAATGCTACTCTGTATTTTTAAAGCCCAGTAACTATTATTAAAAAATTATTGAAAGTATAACAGAGACAGACGTCAATATATATAGGTGTCAATTCATAGGATAGGGATTAAAAAGGGCGTGGGAATAAGTCCAAACTTTGCCCAACTTTTTAGCAATATTATAATATATACTTCCCGAGCTCTAAAAAATCTGAAAAAAAAAAAAAAAAAAAAATAGAGTAGCATAATTTGGTGCCCTCTATTCATACCTGCAATAATTTTTTTCATATAAGTTGTCCATTAGAAAAATATGATTTTTTATTTTTTAGCAGTATCTTCCATACTGGCGCGATATATATATTATATAGATGCTGCATATAGCTCAATGTCATTCTGCGTTATACTTAATTGACGCCACGATACAATTAACTTAAATTCCTTTTGTTTTCTATTTTCAAATCTGAGAGCAGTAAGAAATTAAGTTAGTCACTGGTTAGTCAACCCATTCTGATTCAGGAAAATTAACCCCGCTTGCTTTCAAGCGAATTGCATGCAGTATAATATAAACTCTATTACAGAGCCCAACTATCACCTGCATGTTTAGCATATGTTTAATCTATTTTAACATAATATATGGAATCCGTTTATGTTTTATGGAGATCATCATGCAGATCCGCGCCATATCATAACAATTCGATATTTAAAAGTAAAAAAAGTATTGTACGTTGTTGTATATGGTTGGAGCAAAGTCTAAAATAAGCTTGTGGCAAAAACGAGAGCTTCTAAACTTTCCTTGTTTATGCATATTTTTTATGATAATGTTTGTAAGGAAAAATATTGACAATGGAGTATCGACCTCAATTTTTTTATTGCCAGAAATGGATAGAGGGTGCAAAGTACCTTGATTTTTTTCAGATTTTTTAAAGCACGGGAACTATTTTTAAAAAATTATTGAAAGTCTTTTTTTGTGACGTCACGGGGCGGCAAGTCCTGTCTCATGACGTCACAAAAAGAACTTTCAATAATTGTTTAAAAATAGTTCCCGGGCTCTAAAAAATCAGGGTATCATAACTTTGCACGCTCTATCCATTTCTGAAATAAAAAAAAATTGAGGTCGATACTCCATTCTAATTATGTAGATGTTGCATAATATATGAACAAGAAAATTGAAGTTTATTAATTATTATTAAGTCCAGCTTTATAATAATCTTCCTGATCTCATAAAAAAATCAACTGGTAATCAATAGAGCGCGGAAAAAAGTCTCTTTTTTTTTAACAAATAGTCGCCTATAAAGTCTACTTTTTTTTGCAAAAAAGTCTCTAAAAAAGTCACTTTTTTCGAAAAAAGTCTCCAAAAAAGTCCCTTTTTTTTAAAAAAAAAGAGCAACAAAAATGCATTTTAATAGTGCTATTTCTGATAACTAGAGCGCGGAAAAAAGTCTCTTTTTTTTTAACAAATAGTCGCCTATAAAGTCTACTTTTTTTGCAAAAAAGTCTCTAAAAAAATTATTTTTGACACGCATAACTGTGTTCAAAAGCTTTTTATTTTATTCTATTTTTTTAACTATATTTTCGAGAAGAAAATAATTAAAAAATATACTAGAATGTGTCAAAAAGTCTCAAAAAGTCACCTTTTGCCGAAATAGTCGTAAAATCACAAAATAGTCTAAAAAGTCGCTTTTTTTATAGGCTCATTTTAATCCATTTCCGGAGATCGGTGGACATCCTAAATGACATTAAAATAGGCCCCATATACACAAAAAGTCCAAAAGACTTTTTTCCGCGCTCTAGTAATCAACAATATAAGTACAAATTAATTTATTTTCTACTTATGAGAATTGTTATATTCCATTACAAGAAAAAGAACAGTACTTAATCGTAACTTATTATAGTTATGCCATGCCTTCTATATTAATTATAGATGAATAATACAATTTTGATTTTAATTATGTTAGTTCAGTATATTATTATATAATAAAAATGACACATATTATTAATTAATAAAGCATGAAGTACGTATTTTATTATATTTTATTTTTCTCGACTATAGTAAATCCGAAAGTCATTGTGATAATTTAATTAAAGTTTAATAAACTGATGATATTAACATTGGAGGCGATTCACGAAAGAGTTATCCAGAAAGTTAAGTCAACCGTGGTAGCGCCAGCCTAATTCAATGGAACTAAAAGTTTTTAGTGAGAAAGCAGGATTACTCATCTCTTCCTGAATCGCATCCTTGCTTAATTCTTATGTTACTTATTACAGGTATAATTAGCAATATTTTAAACACTTATGTACCTCTTTATGTGTAATAAATAAATACAAAAAATTAGCAACATTACACGTGTACGTATATTATATATATAAAACTGACGTGACTTGTTTAAATTTGAAAACGTTATTTTTGCGAGTTTATTCATGTGTGCATAACGAGTTCTATGCGTAACGTGAGTGGCTCACATGCTGCAGGGTGCGGTATGCTCGATCTGTCGTACTGCAGATGCGCGAGTCGCGGCAACAGGTGGCATCAACCCTTGCTGTACTGAGAGCTAGAGAGCGTGCGGATATAAATTCCAAGTCTATTATACGCGGCAAATTACCCAATATCTGGAAAAAAAAAATTGCGTCACTAATAGTTTACTTTAATTAAGTCAATAAATTTCACCTTAATTAATTTGATTAAAATTAACGATCCCCACACTTTTTTTTAGTGTTATATGCCATAATTAAATTATTTTATGTACAATTTTATAAAATATGAAAGGTTATTATATCAGTGCTAATTAAGGCATGTTTATTTATTAATTTTATACCTTAAACATAACAGCGTTTAATTTAATTAAAAAAAATCGTATGTCATGATAGTACTTTGAATTTTAATGATCATATTGAGTCCATGTCAAAAAAAATTGGTAAAAAAATTGGGTATTTAAGTAGAATCTCGGGATTCCTGAGCGTTTGGTGTAAAAATTTGGTATATAAAACTATAATTGCTCCTCATTTTGAATACTGTGCATCTTTGTTTTTTAATACGAGCAAAAGAAATATCAAATTATTACAAAGACTTCAAAACAGAGCGATGAAAATTATATTGGGTTGTAATAAAAGAACTCATACTATATTGTTGTTGGAAACTCTGCAATGGTTGAGTGTAAAACAAAGATATGCATTAAAAGTACTGTTATTTTTTTATGATATTATTCATGATAAATTTCCTAAGCATTTTAAAAGTGAAATTTAATTGTTAAAAATAGTGAGATGCATACTTATAATACAAGAGGATGTAACAATTTTTTCAGAAAATGTGTCAATAAACAAAGATCAGATGGATCAATTTATAACTGTGGGAAAAAATTGTTCAATGAACTACCAGATAATATAAAAATATGTCATAATAAAAAAATGTTTAAAAGGCTATGTATTATATATGTGAAGGAAAGATTTCCCTATAGCAGTTAATTATATATTCATTGTGTAAGTAATTATTTGTAAAACTATCTTATATGTTAATTGGTATTTTGCTATTTCTGTTTTAATATATTGGTTCGTTCTGTAGGCATAAAAAATTATGAAACAAATTTTTATGTGATATTGTAAAATCAATTAATTAATATGTAACCAACTATTATGAATTTAAATAGCGAAAGCTAAAATAAAGATTATTTCATTTCATTTCATTTCATTTCATTTCATTTCATTTCATTTCATTTCATTTCATTTCATTTCATTTCATTTCATTTCATTTCATTTCATTTCATTTCATTTCATTTCATTTCATTTCATTTCATTTCATTTCATTTCAATATATATTCAAGAATTTCAAGAAGACCTCTAAGGCAGATTCAGATGGCGACAACGGCGATCGATGTGACGCGATTTTGACGTAAAAGCTGTGTAATCTTTAGTCTAAATTTTTATCCACGGCTAAATCAAGGCCATCTAATTCTTGATTCATTTGAGTCAATTTTGCATTTACGAACATACCTTAATATGTTACTGTAGTAACCATCATAACTACACAAATTATAATATTATAATTTTTATAGTACATCGTAAAAAATATAAAACTGGAAAAAGGATCTAGTGAATATATCACAGATTTGTTTCACATGATTGGTGGTCTCTGATATAATATATTTACATTGCATAATATTTAAAATATACATTATAAATATTGTAACTTTATATTTATTGCATCAGTTCCTTTCAAAAAATGTATTGAATAATTTTGAACAGTCCACAAATTTATTAAATATAAGTTTTAATTCTAAACATACTTCTAAATATATAGTATAATAATATATTATAATGTATAATTTTTGTATAATATAATATCAAATTGGTATTTTTCACATATAATATATAGAAAAAATATTTATTTATTTAAAAATATTATTATATAGTATGTTATGCAAACAACTGCGAAATTTTAAAAAATCTGAAGAAATTTAAATTTATTATTACTTTTTTTTGGCATGAATGGCGCGCTTCAATTTCATTGGTTCAGGAACGTCCAATGAGAAGACGTAATTTCGCAGACTCTGTCGTGACCGGCTCGTAATAATTCCATTTTGATTTTAATTAAAAATAGAAAAAAAAAACATTTTTTATAAAAAAAAAGTGTCAGTTTTATTTCAAATTTAGCATTCTATAATTTCATAACATTATATTATGTTAAGATTTTTGTTTAGTTATTTTAAATTCTTTATTTTTGTTTTGCAACGCTTATATTTAATTAGACCCTGAATTGGTTAGTCACAACCCCGCCCCATTTTGAATTTAAATAGCGAAAGCTTGATTATTAGTCAATGGTTTAAGATGTAAAATTTTAATTATACCTTTCTTGATGTCATTTCCATTTCATAATAAGGAATTATCAAAAAACTATTTGTTTTAGAAGTTTATAAAATGTTTAATTAATTCCAAAATAATAATTATTTTTTGTTACAGTGAAAGTCTAGCTATTCGCGAACGCAACCAAATTCAGCCCTCTAGCGGCCAAAAGTGTGAACTACTAGAATGCGGCTAGCTGTTCATAACAGTATAGGAACAACATACCATTCCTGAGTTAATTTACGTGATTATATAATATTATCCACTTGCAAATTTTTAATTATCATAATAAAGTTAAATATTAGTCTTAATAAATAAAATAACAGATAAATGTGACCATACACCGTGTCATTTGCTTTAAATAGAGTCTTGCGCGCCGCGCGTGGTATTTATGCAAATATGTATATGTCGATCAATATGATATTAAATTATTGTTAATTTTTCTTACTGATTGGGATAAAATTATGAAATTAATTTTCAAGGTGTAATCGACCCTACTGAACTCGGAAATAATTTTAGATTTTCTCCCCGACACACCCCTGAGGGTGGAGAACTACCCCGAAAAACAATTTTCCTTAAAAATTGTGCTAAAATTACGAAATTAATTTTCAAGGGGTAATCGACCTTCTTGAACTCGGAAATAATTTAAGATTTTTTCCCCGATGCACCCCTGAGGGTGGAGAACTACCCCAAAAAGCAATCTTCCTTAAAAATTGTGCTAAAATTATGAAATTAATTTTCAAGGGGCAATCGACCCTACTGAACTCGGAAATAATTTTAGATTTTCTCCCCGACACACCCCTGAGGGTGGAGAACTACCCCGAAAAACAATCTTCCTTTAAAATTGTGCTAAAATTATGAAATTCATTTTCAAGGGGCAATCGACCCTACTGAACTCGGAAATAATTTTAGATTTTCTCCCCGACGCACCCCTGAGGCTGGAGAACTACCCCGAAAAACAATCTTCCTTAAAAATTGTGCTAAAATTATGAAATTAATTTTCAAGGGGTAATCGACCCTACTGAAGTCGGAAATAATTTTAGATTTTCTTCCCGACGTACATCTGAGGGTGGAAACCTACCCCTAAAATCCATTTACCTTAAAAATTGTGCTAAAATAAAAAAATTAAATTTTCAAGTGTTTATTAACCCCTCTGAAACTCAGAAATAAATTTAGACGTTTTCCCCGACGCAACCCTGAGGGTCAACGGCTACCCACCATATCCTTCTTTCTTAATAATCGAGTTGAAATTGTGAATTAAATTTTTATTCGGGATTTATCGAAATTTTTCAGAGAAAAAGTATCCCAGACTCACTTCTTCACTTGCAGTATGATGATGGTTTCACTCAATGTGTTCAGCACCGTTAATTGGCGTGATGGCACAT
The DNA here is from genome assembly GCA_949825025.1 of Siphlonurus alternatus. Taxonomy (NCBI): domain Eukaryota; kingdom Metazoa; phylum Arthropoda; class Insecta; order Ephemeroptera; family Siphlonuridae; genus Siphlonurus; species Siphlonurus alternatus. The sequence continues at coordinate 61,727,454 of OX463788.1, read as the reverse complement.
GTTGGTCCGCTCAACGAGGCTATGTGTGTAGGTGCATGGCCTCTAACATCTGAGTTGTGACCAATTCCATGCAACGTCTTATCTCCACTTTCTGTTCGTCAATTGGTCTCAAATCTCTTCTTGTAAACCATTTGCTTCAGAAAGAGATTTGAGACCATTGACGAGCTGAAAGTGATAGAAGTTATGTGGAATTGATGGTCACACTTCAGTTGTTAATTAATGTCACACATAGCCTCATTGTGCAGACCACAACATGAGCCTTCACGCCATGTAATTATTATAACGGTGGACATCCATCATCATACTGCAAGTAAAGAGGCGAGTCTGATATATTTTTTTCTATGAAAAATTACGATAAATCCCGAAAAAAATTTAATTCACAATTTCAACTCGATTATTAAGAAAGAAGGATATGGTGGGTAGCCGTTTACCCTCAGGGTTGCGTCGGAGAGAAAATCAAAAATTATTTCCGACTTCAGTAGGGTCGATTACCCCTTGAAAATTAATTTCATAATTCTAGCATATTTTTTAAGGAAAATTGATTTTCGGGGTAGTTTTCCACCCTCAGGGGTGCGTCGGGAAGAAAATTTAAAATTATTTTCGAGTTCAGGAGGGTCAATTACCTCTTGAAAATTAATTTCATAATTTTAACAAAATTTTTAAGGAAAGTGGATTTTAGGGGTAGGTCTCCACCCTCTGGTGTGCGTCAGGGAGAAAATTTAAAATTATTTCCGACTTCAGTAGGGTCGATTACCCCTAGAAAATTAATTTCATAATTTTAGCACAATTTTTAAGGAAAGTGGATTTTAGGGGTAGTTTTCCACCCTCAGGGGTGCGTCAGGAAGAAAATTTAAAATTATTTCCAACTTCAGTAGGGTCGATTGCCCCTTGAAAATTAATTTCATAATTTTAGCACAATTTTTAAGGAAAGTGGATTTTCGGGGTAGTTCTCCACCCTCAGGGGTGCGTCGGGGAAAAAATTTAAAATTATTTCCGAGTTCAGGAGGGTCAATTACCTCTTGAAAATTAATTTCATAATTTTAACACAATATTTAAGGAAAGTGGATTTTAGGGGTAGGTCTCCACCCTCAGGGGTGCGTCAGGGAGAAAATTTAAAATTATTTCCGACTTCAGTAGGGTCGATTACCCCTTGAAAATAAATTTCATAATTTTAGCACAATTTTTAAGGAAAGTGGAGTTTAGGGGTAGTTCTCTACCCTCAGGGGTGCGTCGGGGAGAAAATCTAAAATTATTTCCTAGTTTAGGAGGGTCGATTACCCCTTGAAAATTAATTTCATAATTTTAGCACAATTTTTAAGGAAAATGGGTTTTAAGGGTAGTTATCTAACACTCAAGGGTGCGTCGGGGAGAAAATCTAAAATTATTTCTTGGTTCAGGAGGGTTGATAACCCCTTGAAAATTAAGTTTTATAATTTTAGCTCGTTTATTAAAAAAAGTGGAAAATACTAAAAAATTAATTTCATAATTTTAACACAATATTTAAGGAAAGTGGATTTTAGGGGTAGGTCTCCACCCTCAGGGGTGCGTCAGGGAGAAAATTTAAAATTATTTCCGACTTCAGTAGGGTCGATTACCCCTTGAAAATAAATTTCATAATTTTAGCACAATTTTTAAGGAAAGTGGAGTTTAGGGGTAGTTCTCTACCCTCAGGGGTGCGTCGGGGAGAAAATCTAAAATTATTTCCTAGTTTAGGAGGGTCGATTACCCCTTGAAAATTAATTTCATAATTTTAGCACAATTTTTAAGGAAAATGGGTTTTAAGGGTAGTTATCTAACACTCAAGGGTGCGTCGGGGAGAAAATCTAAAATTATTTCTTGGTTCAGGAGGGTTGATAACCCCTTGAAAATTAAGTTTTATAATTTTAGCTCGTTTATTAAAAAAAGTGGAAAATACTAATAGGTCTGAATAACGGGGTACGGCCGGGTAGCACTCCAGGGGTGTGCGTGGTAGAGGTGGTGCCACGGGGGTGTGGTAATGAATCTGTATTAATTAATTATTTCAGAGGTGTAAATTAATTACCTATTGTATGAAATTTTCTCCATAAAATTCTTATAAATTTTCAAATTGTTACATCTCGGTCATATATATTCATTGGAAAAACTTTTCGTATTTCCTATGGGGGAAAAAAAACACCCCTGAAAGGGGTGCGATTGGCTCCAATAATATTGTAAAGCCCCTGAATTTAATTTGACAGCTGGTGCGTCAAATTTTACGTTTGTTTGTAAGCTTCTAATCGCACATTATCAAATTATTAACCTGCTTTTCATACTCCATATTTCTTTCGAGCCGCATTACGTCCGCCATTTTGTGACGTCATCACTCTGCAGACAGCGCCGCCATCGGTCATTTCGTTCGAGAATAAGAAAAGAATAACTGCTATATGTTACACCAAACTAACCCCCAAGGGCCTCAAGAGAGTTTTGTCTCTATACTGAGATATTTAGATTTTTTTTCCCTCGGTCTTTTGTTAATTTAAAATTAATAGTTTATCTTTAAAAATCCTGTAAAGTATGCAACTTTTTCAGCTTGCAGGCACAGCAAATAACATAATGAACAAACAACCTGATTAATTTGAAAAGCATTCGATACAAGCTAATTAGAGATTCAGGGCTTAATTTCCCTCCCCGGCCCTCCCTTCTGTTATTATGCAATGTGCAGCCATATATATATGAAAAAAATATTGAAATTTTTGTGGGTTAATTCCCATAAGGATTTTCAAGATTTTTTGGCCCCGTATTTTTTTTATCTGAAAATCCATTTAAGAGAATTCATCATAGATTATACGTAGGTATTTTTTAAATGGTACCATAGTTCGGACCAAGTTTGAGTAAAACGCTGTTTTCTGTTCCATAAGGCTGCATGTTAAAGGCCTCCGAAATACCAACTTTGGGAAATTTTTGTGGTGAAGCTATTTGAGATGGAATTTTTTGGTTTTCATTTCTCAATAGAGGGCAGGTTTTATAATAACTTTTGTTAAGCTTCATATGGGCCTGTATAATATATTATATAATTATAATATATGCAGCTTTTAAACTTTTAATTCAATGTTAAATAGTTTATCCTCCATATAATTAATATTGCATGCAGCAGAGTATTTACGTGCTGGCGTCATGTATCATAGTTTAGTTTATTTTTAGTATTGCAATTTTTGCCCCCAGTAAACATCTATAGGATTTTTACTCCAATTAAGCACCTCTAGTCTAGTATGCATAGTAGGGCAATTTTCTTTTACTTATAGTCAGTACTTTTGATATATAAAACTTATATAAAATAATATATTATATATTCAATTTAATTTAAGGAAAATAAACCATTATTAAGTTTGATATAAATTATTGAAAGAAAAGGTTCTGTGACCACAAGATTTTCTCCTGCTGTGACTTTTTCAATCGGTAAGGCCTTGCTGGTTATTCCTAATCCTTTTCTTTCAAAAATTTATAAAATAATATATTTATGTATTGTAAATGTATAGAAATTACACATAACTTTTTTTCCCCTTTTTTATAGTTTAAACTTTTGTATTAATTATATATTGGCTATATATTAGGTATTAATTGTATATGGTTTCTATGATTAATATATTTACTGGTAGAAAACTTTGATATGTATAGAACACATTATTGTGGAGGCGACTTACCTTTTGGTTGCTCGAGTTAAAGGAACTAGCCGGAAGTCATTCATACTGTTCTTAATACAAGTGCACTATATTTATTCTACCTTATACCTTTGCATTTTTTCAATAACCCATCACGAAAAAATTAAAAAATATATTTTCATTATTTGCAACATATAAGCACCACACACTATACATATAGCAGGGTGTGACATCACAGTTAACAGAGTCTCATTGGCTGGAAGGCCTGTGATGTAGCTTTTAGCAGCGGCTGCTTCACCCACCACTATAATCTTGCGCAAGCACGAAATGCGCTGTTAACTACTACATACAAGTTAACAAAATAACTATTTTCTCTCTCGCTAGCGTTAAACTTGCGCGTATGCAAATTTCGCTGGTTTTATTGGGTGCGATTCACGAAGAAGTTAGCCAGGTTTCTAACCACGATTAGCTTAACCACGTTTAAATATACCTTTTTTTATGTGTTAAACCACTTAGTTAAATGTGGATAAGCTAAATGTGGTTAGAAACTTGGCTAACTGCTTCGTGAATCGCTCCCATTATATATTATGATTAGTTTAGATAAAAAATAAGTCATTAAACCTCCGGATAGGGCCTTTAACAAGCAATGAATACATAACTGCTCTGTAGAAACCTTATAGAACGACTTGTAATAAAAATTAAGGGTAACTCGATATCTACATGTGGGCAGCTACAGTAACACTGCTGTCAAGAGAGGTGTTTGTGTCCATTTTCAAAACTGACAATCCTCTGTTCATTACATTCCTTTAGTTTAAATGTGCAGTTCAAAAGGCAAGCGTGTGAGAGCAAGCATAGATAAAAAACTGAAAATTGTATTTATACATTGACATGCACTTTCATCACAAATATATAATTATACTGTATATTAAAGTAAGATTTGATTGTACATTTTATTTGCTTACTTTATAGAAAATATTGTATGAAATATCAGAAATGTTTTATATTGAATTATACCTTCAGAACCAGAAACACTAAATATTATTTATCATTATTTTTGTTGTGTATTTTAGTTCATCTTACGAGAGAATAAATATTGACTTAATAAATAGCATTGTTTTAAATTTAAAGAGTCTATAGGTGTTAATTTTTTTTATAGTAATTATTTATAGGGTATATGTATAATTAAATCCTTAAACACCACAAGTTAATGAGCTTATTCGTCTAGCATTATTATTACTATTTATTTTAAATTCAATAAATGTATTACAAAAAAGAAACAGGTACAAAGTTTAATAAATATACAGTGATTTAAAAAACAATTTATATTTAATTTCAATTTCAACATGTTTCTGGTGGTAAAATAGAGAATGGATTGTGATGTGGTGAAAATTATGCATGAAACAATTTTAATAACAATTATAATGACCAATAGAGATGAATAAATACATTATAATTAAATACTACATTGAGGATAAACAATTCAACACTAAAAATTAAATTGCAAAAACATTTAAAAGAAAATCTCTACATAATATATAGCACAAAATATTTTAGCATAAAATACATTCTTATTATTTTGAAACTGAGATTCTTTATATCAACTGTCCTATAATTAGTATAATAATTAATACAACACATTCTTTAACATGCACTGCCGATTGAAAAAACTTGTTGCAGATGAATTGCCTGCAGTACTACTCCATCCTTGCTGTACATACTACATAATATGTATCAATAAGGGCATATAAAGTTTTTAAATTCTAAAGATTATGAATAGGGGCCGGATCTCCAGTTTTTCCAGTACTATACAAATATGTGTGCTATGTTGATTCTGACTTCAAATGTTCATGAATCATGAAGTTTCATTGACAAAAATGCAAAAAAGTTTGAACTGGAAAAAACTGTTTTTGAAAAGTGAGAACTGTTTCAGTTTTTTCAAGTTTCGTAAACTTTTTCCAGTTTATGATAGCTGGAAATGCAGTTTTGTCTTTCAAAAGCATGTTTTTCTTGATACAAATTATAATTAAATATTTGCTTTATTAATTTTTTCCTCCTCCATCTTGACACCACAATGACGGTGTCTCACGAATTTTCTTCACTGTAATGGTACTTGAACAAAATATAATATTATATTGAAATATAAATATATCAAAATATATAGGCATTCTGAAAGCTTCTATGGAACATGCGTCGCGGCCAGATCTGTTGTGTGACTTCACAACTAGCGACATCATTTCACTGAAATTTGCACCTCTCACGCCTATAATATGGATAATAACGCTCATTCTCAGTAAATAAAAACTTCTTCACGAACAAGCGTTACAACTTCAAAATGATTAATCTTGAGATGCAGCTTGTAATTAAGGGTAAGGTAACGCCACCAATGTTAAAAAAAATCCCTCTCACAAAAATTCTGAAAAAAATTTAAAATGTTCTCCTCTACACCCCCTATCAGTAGCTAAAATATCAGGTATACAAATACGATCTAGTTTTTGAGTTACGAATTTTTAAAGTTGACCAATTTAACATGGGAGTTTCATTTCTCCATGTTAAAGTATAGTCAACTTTAAAAATTTATAACTCAAAAACTAGATCGTATTTGTATACCTGATATTTTAGGTACTGATAGAGGGTATAGAGGAGAACATTTTAAATTTTTTTCAGAATTTTTGTGAGAGGGATTTTTTTTAACATTGGTGGCGTTACCTTACCCTTAACTGCTACTTCAAATTTATTTTTCATTAAAAAAAAAAGAAAACTCTAAATGATATTTTTGAGGGTTTAAAAGGTAAAATGTTTTAAAAACTGGAAAAAACTGTTTTTACGTTACTGAACTGGAAGTGAACTGTTTTCAGGAAAATTGAAAACTGTTTTTAGGAAAAAATTGGACTGGATCAAGTGCTGGAAATCACATTTTCAAAAACTGGAAATCCAGCCCCTAATTATGAATGAATACTGGAGTCAGTTTGGAGATATGTCAGACCTGTTGTATCTGAGAGACATACAAATTGGCGAAACTACTGATAGAAACGTTGGCTCATACTAACTTTGTAACATTTCATTCAACCAGTCTGCAATTTAAAAATTTATATACCCCGGTTGGTATACACCATATTGCATAGATGAAGTCTAACATTAGGCCAGGCCTAAGTTTTTTTTTTTTTTTTTTTTTTTATTTTTGCAATAATCGGAATCAACAAACTAAGGCCTAGCTGGCTTAAAGTTAGACCCCATCTATGCAATTGGGTGTATATAGCTACTGGCAATACCTTGCAATTGTCCTTGTAATTACATTCTAAGGCATGGTACGAGCAAGCAGCTTCTCTGACATTTAGTGTACACGACACATCAGTCATTCTAATAATATATCAATTACAAAAGAGGGATAAAAAAATCATTTCAGTTTCAAATTAATGAGATTTCAAGAGAAAATTTTTACTACATGTACAGTCATGTACATAAAATGCAATATTTAACAATTTTCCAACTAAAACATTGCAATTTTTATATACTAGAGTGTACATCATATGAACTGAGTCCTAATTTCAAAACAAAACATAAAAAGTTTTCACCTTGTTTACGAATGAAAACTTGTTTAAGTTTTCAAAACTTGAAACTGGACTTGAAAGTTTAGTTTATGTTTTGATGTAAGGCAACTCAACTGAAATATAATAAACATGCACTTGCGGCAGAGCAGCAGCAGCAGAGACAACTATAGTAGGTGTCAAAAAGGTATTCAAAGTATGTATTAATGACTGTAACGAGAAATACCCACACCTTTTTGACTCCAACAGTTGATCACATTTACATGTTAAAACCTAGTCTAAGTTTACTGTGTGTCAGATTTTACTACTAAACATCAACAACAACAAATCAATGAATCAAAACTATTGGTTTACATGTAAATGTAACATAAGGAAGAAAAACTGCAGAAATTGTAGCCACTTCTTTTATTTGAAATACTTTGCAATTTCAGTTTCAGCTTTAACATTAACTGAAAGATTGTAGGAAAAGTATCCTACATGATATCAATAGAGAAGTTTATTTAGTTTACTGTAAATTTCAAGAACAAGTAAAATAATTATGTTTGTATCACTTGTGAAAACGTAAAGCAGTATAAATGTGAATGTTCTTAGCTGCAATCACACATTATCTATAGATATATATTTTTTAAGTGAATCCAGAATTCATATGGAGAAGAGGAAAAGAGCATCAACCATACAAGAGTTGTTTTAATGAATTAGAATAACTTTTAAATCAGATGCAACAGATATTTGGAAATAAGAAGCAAGAAGCTGATTCGGGAAGTACTTGGATTTGAAAATAAAAAATAAAAAAATGTAAGTTTATGTGATGGGTTACATGATTTTATCATGTATAACTTCCAAATTTCCTCTACTAATTTATGTATTTTCTTTCTTAATTTTCAGCTTTAATACTAAAAAAATGTCCCTAAAAAATACACTGAGGAAAGAAGTAAAATGTCCATGTTAACCTCCCTCCACTTTCTGGATCCATTTCTTGGATATTGATATTCGACTGTTTTAAAAAAAGTGTTATTCAAATTTACAATAGAACTTGTCTTCAGGGGTAAATAAATGCAAAGTGCTAAAAAAAGTCAATAAAAGAGTCTACAATAGCAGTAGTAAGAGTGAGACAGCTGCTAGCTAGGTGCTGCGCCAAGCTGCAGCAAAAATTTCACTACAATATGTATACTGCTTTTCATACATTCTCTGTGTCATTATGAGTATCATTGTTTCTGGTAGAAAATTTGGTGAGGGTAAAAAACTCTAATTATATTATTATAGCTATTCTTATCAAACGAGACTAATTTGGTAAAAGTTATGTAGTTCATTGCCTTCAATTCTCAAGCAATGAAAAAGTACAAGACATTAATAATGTTGCTGAAAAACAGTGGACATATTCCGTAGATTGATCAATGCACAAACATTCACACGAAACAACATGTATAGTGAAAGAATGATCACAAATTTGCACAAAACATCATAAACAAGAAGTACATTAAATTCAGTCTTAGATTCAGTCTACACGAGAGCTCAGCTGGCAGGTATAAGGCTAATTCTTCACCGAAAATTCAGTGTTGCTTTGGGTCTCGCCTTAAGTCAATGGCTTAGATTAGGTGTAATGAACACGCTCAAAATAATCATGTTCATGTCTAAACGTGAGACCGTCAGCTTCAAACCCGGCTCTTTGCACTTTCTGATAAAGTCTACCTTTCAGGTGTTGTAATTACCAGAAAGTGCAGAGAGCTAGTTTTGAAACTGATGGTCTCATGTAGTCCAACTCCAACTTATTATTGATGGATAATTGTCCTGAACAAATAATTCAAATGATAGATTGAATAAACACTTCTAACAATGCTTAGTGATTCAGTAATGTATTATGAAAACTATATAATTAAAATATAACTGATGCATTTATTACAATAACTTTGCTACAGTATATCACTTAGCATACTAAGAATAAAGATTTTGTATATTTCCAACAAGTATGTGAGAGATGTTTATAGATTCAGGCCAGTGCAATACTCAGTTACCACATTTATTTTGAGCAAAGTTCTTACATGGAATACTTTTTTCTTTATAATACTTTATTACTATTTTTTTTTAAGAAACAATTACAAATTTCAAAGAAATATTGTATGCTATGTACGCTATGTACTAATATCTTAAAACTGCAGCTAAATTTGTGACAACTTTTATAGTCGTGTCTCTAAAATTGACTCTGCACTGAAAAGAGTACAAATAAATCTGTCAGGTTATGTGAAGGTCAATTCCACAAAGACGTTGCTAAAAAGAAGCCAAAATGAAAGGTTTATCTATGATCAAACACTTCATTTTAAAAATAAATTTAATAACAACTTACTAATCTGTAATTTGCAAGTCGAAATGTCCATAGGAATCAGTGAGCTTCTGGCTACATTAGAGAGAAATCTTGTTTCATACAATTAACATAAGAGGCACATTGATGAGATTGACAAGTACTGACTTTTAATTTTTTATTAATTAAACTATATTAAGACAAATTGTTAATTATTTGAAAAAATCAAACTAAACGAGAAAGATAGAAACACATACGATAGAAAAAGATTTGTTGGGAAGGGAGATAGTTCGAGCTTTTAGCCATCATTGACCCAGCAAAAAGAGAAAAATTAATTAAAACAACGCATTGCGTGTATATTAGGTTTGACTCGCCTCTCTCTCTTTAAAATTAAGACAAATTGAGCAGTCCAGAGTAAAATAAATAAATAAATAAAAATTATATACTTCTGTAGCAGCAGACTGAATGAATTGAGGAAACACTATTTTGACTAGCATATGTGTTGGTGGGACATTGCTGGAAAACACTGCAAGGCAGGGCTAGCAGCTTTGCAAGCATTTTACAGGCCTAGGTTCTAGCTAGCAGCTGGCCAACACTTACTCTGACAGCGCAAGTATTCTTCTTGCAGTCCCCACAGAAGATCACCACATTTGTCGCACCACATAGGGAAGTTGGTGTCAGACACCATAAAGTTGTGGCCGACCCCAGACTCCATCTCCTCCACCTATCAATCATGTAGAATGGTGTCAGAATGTTTAAGTTGTTATACACTGTAGGTCTTCCTATTGAACTCAAGGACTAACATCAGGAGAAAATCTATTTAAAATTGCGGAGAGGGAGGGGCATAAGGTGATTGTCAAGAAACAAAATGGAATGACTCAAGCGTCTGAAATGAGGAAAATATCTATACTGGCCATGTTAAATCCAAAATTTTGAAGAAGAGGGGGGTGGGGGAGAGGAAGATAATGAGCTCCCTGGGACTGCTGTGATGACTTGCCCTCTTGTCCTATTTCTTCACAATTATTTTCTGTCTGAATCTGCATGTCCCTGCTAAAACTTTATAGAATGCAAGATAGCTAGTGAATACACAGAGGGTGAACACTCTGATTGTCCAAATGCATTCTAATGCCATCATAACTATAAGCAAAGAAAAAAGAAACAAGTACCTACAAGTTAGTGCAGGTGTATTGCCATATTGAGTTTGGTAACTTAGAAGCACCTCCTTATGATCTCTGACTCACACTTATGGTGTAATTATCTGTACTAGATTCTGCTTGAAATAAAATAGTACGTAATTATAGTTTTTGATGAAAATAAAATGTGAGTTTACAATCATCACCTTATTGAACTACAATATACTCAAACAAATATACATCGGGATTTTTAGGCCCTCTTACATAGATGAGCCTTCTTTACGTCTAGTTGGACTGCAGTGAGAGGGGTATTGGTGGAAGGATAATATGTTAATTAAGAGATAGGGAAAGCCAGTATTGTCATCTAAGTTGTCATACTATCACCAACAATACAAAGGAATAATTGGTGTACCGACGGCACAAAACTCACATTACATGAGGAATCTGTTTATTTGGGCTATTTATTTATATTACATAGATACTTTTATATTCATGCTCTTTAGCTTATACCTCTTCCCATAAGAATGAAGTAAGGGAGGCTGAGTCAAAGAGGCTGGAGGTGGAAGACACAGCTCTTAATGTGCCACTTTCACATAGTAGGTTGGCTTTGTTCACTTGCAGGGGGGAGGACGAGAAGAGGGTGCCAGTCGGAGCAAGCTGGCTCTGAGCAGTCTTCCATAGAGGGCATGGCACTTGATAATTCTGAGAGAACATACCAGCAATCAGAAACACAACAAAATACATATATATGAACACTTTTAATTGATACATACTATATTTCATATACTATTATACTGTATGTGACATGTTCCTAAATGTTTTTCACAAATTAACTTCAGAAATAGTATTTATTTATTTTTTCCCCACTCTCTCCTCATCTTTTGACTATACTGTAATATAGGATTAACAACAATCAACTCAGGCTAATTTTTTTCTGTTTAACAAACAAATAAAAAAACACTAAATTCATCAGAATAATTTATAACTAATTAGCACATAATAAATTATATAGAACTTGTTTTGGGATACACTTTTCATTGTTTCAATTTCTCAACAGATTACAAATCAAATTCTTATGATATTTGTGGATGATAACATGAATAATGAAATTTCATTTTTATAAATAATTTAGATTGCAGTACTGTAATTATATTTTCTAATTTTTTCTTAATTGTGAAACATATTATAACACTATAGTTTTTTTATTTATTTTGTTCTGAGCTTGCTAAATGGATAACCTAGGTATGATTTTTTTTATTGTATGCATGTTATACTATTTTATATTATATAAAATATATAGATAGATACAAGGTTGGCTTTATACAGGTTAAGTCACCAATTGGACCAATGTTAAAGGGCTTAGCCAATCACGTTTAAGTATTTTTGGCCACAACATGCCGCGAAATTTTGAATGCGCCCATCATGCAATGCTATTTTTGAAATTTCGCGGCGCAATGGGGCCTGAAAATTTACCGAAATTGATGCACGAAATGCGTGCGTGTCTTAACCTGTATAAAGGAACGTTGGATAGATAGGAGGACCTGGACTTATACAATATATAAAATATATGCCTTAATTAAACAGTCTCTTCAAGTGAAATGAAATTTATTTGATAGCTTTCGCTAATAATATCGGGGTGAATCTTTATGACATCCACCACTTGGCAACTTCTGTCATACTGGAAAATCAACAGTAAAAATAACAACTCAAAATCTAATATATATTTTATACTAATGTATGCAAATTACTTACAGTAAAACTATTCAGCTCTATATTTTCATTGGGAGACGGTGTCTCGAGGGTACCAACTTTGGCTGGGGAGTTTGTGTCCGACTCAGGATGGCTTGGTTTGCGGCGCAGAAATCCCCAACTATAAAGCATTTCCCCCAGTCCGAGAGAAAAACTGAATCTGGAACGCCATTCTGAGTCCCCATGATTTGGATTTATCTGTAATTAGAAAAGTTGACTTTAAGTTTAGTACATAGTGTATGTACCCTATATTAGTGCTGGCATTATCTGTCACCTGGACAATATGCATACTGTACATTGTGATTAAGAGAATTTTTCAAAATCAATTACAAACAGGTGTGCCAAATATAGGTATGTAAAAGTCAGTTATGGTGTCAGACAGTAGTTCTGCCAAATGAACTGCGCACTCGAGCAGCTGATTGCTGGTCTGTGTGGGAACGCAAAGAACCAACAGCATATAGCTGCCAGCAAACGCGGTATCTTTGATGTTAGGTACGTACGTAGTCAATAAAATGTGCTTATCAAAAGTCAGCGTCGTGACGTACCAGGGATCCAACATGGCTAACGTTGTGGCGGCAAAAGCGTTTGGTTTAAAAGTTAGACCGGTTAGACCATCCCCAGTTCACAATCGTTGTAACTCTTGGGTTCACTTGTCAAATATTAATACGAGAACAGGTTTGACATTTGCGTTTGCAAGCCATATTTCAGATGCACGACAAACCCCAAACTATTCTCTATAGACTTTTTGTCAAATTAATTAATTAATTTGCTATGGATTGTGATAAATAATAATACAGAACTGTATGTATGATACAGTATCATACATATATATGCATATGTACTGTACAGTATGCATATATGATACTGTATACAGACTTATACAGTACAACATATCATATACATATAACCCCGCCCATCATTGCATTTTAACAATATTATCATATATATAATTATTATCATACTGTATGTAGGCTCACATGTTTTTATCTTTTATTCACGCACAGAAAAAGTTAAACTTTTAGTTTTAAAACCAAACCTTTTACGCACTAAATGTTGTACGTAAAAGTATTAGATTCAACACTTTGAGAGACTAAAATGTTATCCAGTGAAAAAGAATTAAATGTTAACCTGTATAAGAGAGTAAGTTTCAAAACTTCTTGGTGGTTAGTGTTCTAGCCTGCTAGCAGGTTAGGTTTCAAGCCGCCTAACGCACTAAGATTCTAGTCTTTTAGCTCGGTAGGTTTTTATCTTTCTAGCAGGATAAGATATTAGATTTTTACAGTTTTAATTTTTATCCTGTCTTCATGATAGATTGGATCGAGGGAATTAGGAATTCCGGAGTTGCCAAACTTCTGCAGCAGTACCAGTAGTGCAGTACTTAGTAGTACTCGATCGTGATGATTTTATTAGTGTTCCTTGCAGCAACTAACAATGAACCCATCGTTGTGAAGTTTGTAATCCAGGGCATAGGATTCAGCAGGTTTCGTACATGTATCTGAAACAATTAATGAACAATATTAAAATTTATAATTATATAAAAAAAAAATGTAACTCATTTTACCTTATAAATAAGTTCCTTCAAGCAGCGACTTTGCGTTGAAAAAAATAATTTTTTTCCCGTCTTTCGTGTGATGTTATCTCCTTCTGCATGAAACATATTAAAACAACAATTTATTCCATGCTATTGAATTAATAATAATAAATAAAATTAAAAATATGATTTACACTTACCAGTTACAGGTAAATTCAGACACGAATTGCTTGCTCAACTGCCCAGAGACGACTGAACGACGCCAAGGCTGGATGACTGTGAATGCGTATCTTCAACGCGCAGAAAACTGTTAGGTTTTATACACGTAAGGGATGGTTTTTTAGCCTTTTGAGGGATTAATATTCTAATAATACATAAAGGTTACCATCATAAACTATAGTACTAAAATCTTATCCTTCTACGGCATAATGTTTTAAACTCTTAAAATACTAACTTTCTAGACCTTCAAGAGTGTAACTTTTTATCTTGTAGCGTTTAACATGTTAGCTTGCTACAGGTTAGCTTCCTGTGTAAGCCTTTAAAGTACTAAGAACGTAACCTGCTTCGCGAAAACTCTTTATAAGCCTAAAAGACTAGCTTTCTATCCTTTCAAGAGTGTAACTTTTTATCTTGTAACGCTAGTTTGTTAAACTGCTACAGGATAGCTCCGATAGTAAGACTTTAAAATACTAAAAACGTATCCTGCTTTAGGATAACTCTTTATACGCTTTAAAAGACTAGCTTTTTAGCCTTTCAAGAGTGTAACTTTTTATCTCTTGCAGTGACTAGAATGTAAACCTGCTGGAGGATAGCCTCCTATGTTAGAATTTAAAACACAAAGTTCCTATCTACTTAAAGACGAACATAGTATCTTATCCTTCCAGCAGGTTAACTTTTTAATATTTTTTCTCGTTAGTGTCTTAGAGGTTTTAAATGTTAACCTAAAAGGATTAAATGTTAACCTAAAAGGCTAAAACTCGGAGTTAACCTTTTAAAACACTAACTAGTTTTCCTCATTGTTGTATTTTCAGCCTATGAAAGATTTAATAAATAAATATTTAAAATATTATAGTGGAAGTATCATGCTGTCATAAGGTGAAAAAAGGGGTTCTCTTCTGGTTATTCTGTTGACTGTGTGAGTCTAGTAGTTTACCTGAGAGTGTGACAATTTTTCAATAGAACTGTCAGAATCAGCTGATGAGCTTTCTGCTGGAGTATCATCTTGCATGAAAGAAGAAACTCGAGCCCACATCTTATTCACTAGAAATTAGTTTACTTGAGCAATGTATAAATATTGATACATATATATTTATGGCAAAAAACATCGATTCAGGTTCATCACACTTGTACTTATTCATTTTATTTTGTGTCATTTATGAAAAGTTTTGACAGAAGTCACACCACAGAACTCAGTTTAGTTCAAGTCTTCTTAAAAAAGTTAAAACAAAAAGTAGTTTTATCTGTGAAATGAAAATTGCTTTGCCAGATGCTGTTCTGCTGGTTGGTGCTGCCGTAGGTCGCCGGGTAGTGACTTAGTGAATTACAATACCAACCCCAACTTCCAACTACACATTTTTCAAAACAGCCGAAACTGCTGTAAAACTGGTAAAAGTACTAAAAGTGTAAAAGTATTAGAAGGCTTAGAAGCACAGACGTTAGAAGTAAAAACGAAGAAAGAGGAGTGTTTTAAAAGACAGTGTATGTTTTATGTACAGAATAGACTAAACTAATCTTTATCAAAAACAGAGACGTCTGTTTTTGATCATTATGAATACACAGACAGTGATGAACATGAAGTATCTGTTGAGTGATGAAGGCAGTGGGAAATGGAAGACGCTGAAAATTTACTTTCCGACGGAAGTCACGGAAGAAGTCTCGACCTATGGTTTGTTATTCACACCTATTCAGTTTCACAGTATTCAGACCTTATTGTACATAAATGCTAGCTAGTGTCGGTGTGCGACGTATTATACTTACGATTCTACCGGCGGTTTGACCGTGGTTTTCTGTATTCTTCTCTATAAGTATATATACAGTGGTATACCAAGGTCCCTCTACAGATTATGTAGAGTAATCTTGGTGGTATATATACATTATTATACATACAGCAGTTATGAGACTCCGGAGTTAAATTTTGTTGATGGGTATATATTTATGATGTATGCATATTAATTGTCTATGAACTGAGAATACAATGATAAGTATGCATACTGTACGGTACAGGTGTACAGTATCATACAGACAATACAGACGCATGTTGTATACATCCAAGACGTACAGTATATGCATACCGGTAGTGATGTATGCTACAGCATAACAGATCTTAGTTTACCTCTCGACAGTTCAGTAGACTAGACGGCGCCAGCTATATCAGCCAATGAAAAGGCTAGAATGACTGCTGGCCGCCTTTTCATAGGCTGATATAGCTGGCGCCGTCTAGTCTGCTGAACTGTCTAGAGGTAAACTAAGATTTGTTATACTGTATATGTAAACTGTACGTATGCATTTATATGCATACTATATGCATAAGTACACTTATAATACATAATATTATATTTTATTATATTATGTATGCATATACATACCGGTATTATGTTATACCGGTACTGTCGTACAGTACTGTTGTATTTATTTGTAAAAAGAGTGATGTTGTCATGTGTATTTGAAATATCTGTCTATCAAGTAGTATCCCAACGACCCCAACGTTCCTTTATAATATGCATACACCCATACACACAGTACAGAGAAGATAGTAGAGAAAGTCGTATGTTAGAATCGAAGTCGAAAACTGGTCGCGTCAACGGCATATTTGTCCGCCGCAATGTTAAAATCATAGGAAAGGGGCACGACCAAATGGGGCATCCTGCAATGTTATGGTATAGGAGAATCAACTATAATCTGCTCTAACTCGGAAATTATTAAAGCTAGCACAGTGGATCTTTCACTAAAATATTAGAAAAAAAATCTAGTATTTTTTACAAAAAAAAAAAAGTAAGCTCTTAACCCAATATTCAAAAAGTGTCAATAATTGACTTCAGCTCCCCCGTAGCGCAGGTATAGGAGTTTGGCTACTATCTTTCCTGTACTGTGCCCATACAGGTTAGGTTAAGGTAGAGATAACACACCCAATGTTAATAAAAATCCCATTCATAAAAATTATGAAAAAAATTTAGAATGTTCTCCTTAACATACCTTATCAGTAGGTAAAATATCAGGTATACAAAAACGAGCTAGTTTTTGAGTTATTAATTTTTAAAGTTGACGAATTTAACATGGAATTTCCATTTCTCCATGTTAAATTCGTCAACTTTAAAAATTAATAGCTCGAAAACTAGCTCGTTTTTGTATACCTGATATTTTACCTACTGATAAGGTATGTTAAGGAGAACAATTCTAAATTTTTTTCATAATTTTTATGAATGGGATTTTTTTTAACATTGGGCGTGCTATCTCTACCTTAAGACACGCACGCATTTCGTGCGTCAATTTCGGTAAATTTTCAGGACCCATTGCACCGCGAAATTTCAAAAATAGCATTGCATGATGGGCACATTCTAAGTTTCGCGGAACGATGTGGCCAAAAATACGTATAAAAAGGCGGATTCACATGGCGATTTTTATGACGCGACGCGAATAATGCGCACTTGCTGTGACATTCATCGGCGGCCATATTTGGCGATTAAAAAAAAGAGCATCGTAATGGAGGCTTCAAGTGATGCGCTTTCGCTGCGCAACTGTTTGTCGCTAAGGTCCATCTTGCACTTGAAAATGAAGCAAAGTGTTTTTTTAACTTTTCTCGGTTATAAATCAAGTAAAAAATCTAAATCTTGAATTATCTTCTTTATTTTTCAGTTTGGACCAAAGTTCCGTGAAGGAATTATCCCTGAAAAATCTTATTCTTGGTGTAAAAACGAATTCACGTTTTTTTACATAGGTTTGGTATAGCGGGTGGGATCACCGAAAAATCAGCTGACTTGAAGCCTCTATTAACGCGATTTCGCTGTCTCAACCTGGCGAATTCGCTTCCGCATAGGATTTCACAGCTTGTGTGACAAAATCGCGTCGCATCGCCTTAAAGGCGGATTCAGATGGCGACAACGGCTTATAAAGGTGGATTCAGATGGCGACAACGGCGACGCGATTTTATCACACAAGCTGTGAAATCCTATGCGGCGAGGCAGAGATGCAAAACTTCGCGCGAAACATGGTGTGCGAAACTTTCGCGCGAATATTCGCGAAACTTCGCGAAATTTTCGCGAAATTTAAAAAATGACTGTCGCAATGCGATTTTTCATATATTCATCAAAAAATTAAGAAAACAAGATAAAATGGACCCCTTCACGACCTGTCTATCCTATTCAAAAAAAAAAAATTCAAAATCTTTTATTCATTCCATTTTTCCTACAATCATATTGTCATGTACATGATATATGTTTAGGTTTATAGGACAAGTCAATACTAAAACTAAATAAACAATAATAATTATGTTGACATTACTTGAAGGCATTCATTCATAGTCCATGTAGTTTTTTACACTATAAAAAAACATATCAACTAGCCACTTTTTAACACTGACTTTAAATAATTTTAAATTATCAATACACTTAATATCACACGGCAACTTATTATATAGAGTCAGGCAACTCATAAAGGGTCCCTTCTTGTACATATTTAGCCTACAATAAATAGGTGTAATTACATGCTTTGTATTCCTAGTATTGTGATTATGGTGAACTTCATGTTGTTTGAAATCTGACAAATTTTTTTTTACATACATCACACTTTCCATAATAAGAATACAAGGTAGTGTTAAAAACCCTTGCTCTTTAAATAATTTTACACAAGAAGACCTTTTTTTAATAAAGAACATGAGACGTATTACTTTCTTTTGTAGTAAAAAAAGTCTATTGAGTTCAGGAGAATGCCCCCAACATATAACACCATATTTTAAGAATGAATAAAAATTTGAAAAATATAATGTTTTTAAGCACTCTATTTCACATTCATGTCTCAGTTCTCTGATTGCAAAAATTACAGATGATAACTTTTTGGAAAGAAAATCTATATGGTCAGCCCACTTCAAATTATTATCAATTATAATACCCAAAAATTTTGTGTTGGTATTTAGTAATATGTTAACATTATTAACTGAAACAGATTCAAGAGTAAGATTTTTATTTTTATTATTTTGGAACTGAAGTATTTCTGTTTTATTTATATTTAAAATTAATCCAAGACTATTTAAATGGGATTTTACTTTTGACATTGCATTTGTAATGTTACTTGATAATTCATCATTATCATGGCCAATTACTTTCAAATTGGAATCATCAGCATATTTGACGATGAGACAGTTTTTATTATCAATTATGAGTGGAAGGTCATTAATATACAGAATGAATAGTATTGGAGCTAGGCAGGTTCCTTGAGGCAGGCCAAATGAGAGGGATATTGGGGTTGAATAGTATTTACAATTCTCCTCAGACGAAATTTCAACAGTTTGAGTTCTATTTTTTAGGAAGGATGTTATCCAATCTAGACAATTTCCTCTTATGCCATATTTGTATAATTTTTGCAATAGTATGCTATGCTCAACCATATCAAATGCCTTGGATAAATCCAAGAATACTCCAGCTGTTTTGAGATTATTATCCAAACTTTGAAGTATGCTATCAATTAATTGAAACATAGCAGTTTCAGTTGATTTATTTTTTCTAAATCCATGCTGGTATTTAGATAGCAAATTATTTTTTTCTACAAATGGTAGTAGTTTTAGTAAAAAGGCCTGCTCATATACTTTTGAGAAAACTGATAATAAACTTATTGGTCTATAGTTTTCTATGCTTTGTTTTGGTCCTTTCTTATGTACTGGTTTAATGAAAGCATGTTTTAACAAAGTTGGGAATATTCCCTCCTCAAAAGACTTATTTATTATTGTAGTGAGTACCAAGGCTATAGCATGTATACAAGATTTTAAAACAAAGTTAGATATACCATCAGATCCACAAGAGTGCTTATTTTTTAAGTTTTGTACTATTTTTAATAATTGAATATTTGATAGAGGAGACAAAAACATAGATTTAGGGTTTTCTGTGGTAGGATTATAAGTACTAGTTCTGCTGTGTCCTAATTTATCTTTACAATTTGATATACTGTTTTGAAAATAATTACTAAATTCTTGAGCAATTTTTTGTGGGTCATTAACCGTTAATCCATTCATAACTATATTTGACACATTTGATTTGACATAAGGTTTATTATGCTTTTGCTTAATTAAATCCCACATTGCTTTTGATTTGTTATCAGAGTTATTAATGAACAAAGTATTTTTTCTCTTACTGGCATATCTAATTAACTTATTGTATATAAACTTATATGTTTTAACAAAATCACTTGTCCACATCTGTGGATATAATTTGCTTAACTTCTTTATATTTCTCAGTTTTTCTCTTGATATTCTTAAACCTTTAGTCATAAAGTCCTTTTTGGTTTTATTTTTCTTTGCAGAATTATTTTCTTTAACATCAACTAATGGAAAAGTTTTATGAAAATGTTGCGAAAATATTGAATGAAATTCATTAAACATACTTTCACTGTCTGATCTCTGATAAACTTTACACCAGGACTCTTCTCTGAGGGACTGTTTGAATAATTGCATATTTTTTTTGGAGTAAAATCTTTTTTTAGTATTAACATGAACTTTATGTGTTACACTGTCACAAATAGTTAAAATTTGGGACTCATGGTCTGATAAATAGAATGGAATTACATTAGTCTCTTTAATATCAAAAGGCAAAAGCTTTGGAATTAAAATGTTGTCTATTAGAGTCTCTGTTGTTTTACAAGTTCTGGTTGCAGTACTTATAACTGGTATTAAATTGCACATATTTAAAACAGAATTAAAATTTTTAGTGTTATTATTATTAATATTTAATAAATTAATATTATAATCCCCACAAATTATGGGAATTCTTTTTTCAAAATAAATATTATTAACAATCAGCTCAATTTTATTAAAAAACACATTTATATCCCCAGTGGGACGACGATACACACTTAAGACTGTAATGGGATTACCAAACAGTTCAATATTTATGCCACAACATTCAAAATTAACATCATCAGAGAATTCTTTTAAATCAATGCGTTCTGTGTATTCTAGTGACTTGTGTACAAAGATACAAGCACCACCACGTATTGCCACTTTTCTACAATAAATACTCGCAAGCGTGAAATTATTGATTTTTATGCAAGAATAATCCCCATTTGGTAAGAAATGTTCTGTTAAACATATTAATTTTAAAGATGGAAATTGTGACAAAAAAGTCTCTAATGGTAAAACTTTATTATATAGACCCTGTATATTTGCATGAAAGATAGTACAATTATTCAAATTACATACCTTATTTTGTTGTTGGAAAGGGCTTTTTTTCAGGAATGGGTTTTATAAATTTAAATCTATCAATTATTGTGTTTTCAGGCCAAATTGTAGTATCCTGAATTTTTTCTAATAACTTAAAATCAGCTGTAATTTTAAATGAGGCATATGGGCCTCTAGCCTTTAATGTCTCAATCTCAATATTAGTCTCTAACTTATCGTCGATGTGTTTCTTCACTTCTTCTGATTTCGTGTCAGGATGAAGGCGCCAGACATGTATATACGCCTTTTTGTCAGCAGCAACTAGCGGGCAGCTTGAATCGTTGCTAGCTGTGCCAATTTTGTGTACACGGCGGCGGCGGCGGCCGTAGCGTACTTCTGTGAAGTCACGGGGTTTCGTCTCATCACTTGTGATCACAGTGAGATGCTCGTCAGAATATTCTTTTCTCTGGTAAGATTGGGACTCACGCTGCTTTAAAATCTTATCTGGAGAACGCTTTGAAACTTTTGCCGCGTATGTTGTTCTTTTTGACTGCAAAAAGGCGGGCAAAATATTTTGTTGATCAGCTGTTTTCTGTGATGATTCAGAAAAAGTGAGTTTTTCTGTATTTTCTCTCTCCAAGATGTGATTCTTGAACGAATGTAAGTCCTCTAATTGTCTATCTTGATTTTGAGATATAAGAGTCAAATTTTCCATCCCTGATTTGATCTTTACAAGCTCCTCGACCAACCTGTCGACCAACCTAGAATGTGTTTAATGATTTTAAAAATAATTAAAAGTAATTTTTAAAATTAATAAAAAAGAAATATTTTTTTTATATCTAATAAATTAAATTGAACTCTTTTTTATTTCATTTATGCAATTAAACCTGTCATTAAAGCAAAATTAGGAAGAAAACGGCCTAGTCATTAAATACGATTCGAAAAAGTAGAGCGGGAAATTCAAATATATCAATTTCGCGAAGTTTCGCGCGAAACTTTCGCGAAACTTGGCTTGCGAAACTCCGCGAAAATTCGCGAAACTAGCGAAATTTCGCGCGAAGCTTCGCGAAGCGTTGCATCACCGGCGGCGAGCGAATTCGCCAGGTTGCGGCAGCGAAATCACTTTAATTGCGATGCTCTTTTTTTTCAATCGCCAAATATGGCCGCCAATGGATGTCGCAGCAAGTGCGCATTATTCGCGTCGCATAGTGAAAATCGTCATGTGAATCCGCCTTAAAGGAACGTTGAAGTATCCATGCAGATCTAGCTAAAATTATTATAGTTTCTGTATTTAAATTTGCACAATACAGTATGATATGCATATCATAAATAAAAATAATAATTATGCTTCATTGTAATTTAATTCTTACAATATCTACCGATATGTACAGTATTGCTCGATAATCCTGCAATAATCTATATATTTTTTATTATTTTACAACTAGTACATAGAGTACGTACATACCAGTATAATTATATTATACTGTATATGGCTACAGAAATATGCAGAATAAATTTAAGTTACTAATTTTAAGTGTATTATATACGGTGTACGCATAATAAATATAATATAATTATTGTAATTAAAATTGTATAATAGTCCTAGCCAATAAAAAAACGCATAAAATATTTTTTGAAGTGAGATGAAACAATATATTATGCTTCGGTAAAATATTCAGTATACCATAATATGCGCATTTACAGCCGAAGGCATTCATCTACAGGGCTGTTCTGCGTTGCGATGGAAGTCTCGCCACCTTGGGAGGCTATAACCTTCACATTGTTGTTCATTTTCTCTACGTTTGGCTCAACCTATTTTATCATGGCAGGGTTTTCAGGGTTCTCTCGGTCTTGCATGGTGGTACCTAGGGCTCCTCGGCCAGGGCAGCTGTAACTGACAGGATGTTGTCAGTCTTGGATGTTGTCCGATCAGGTTCAGTCAAATCCTCCATACCTGCTAGCAGCGTCACACAACTTCAACTTGGGAAGGGCTCTTGAGACTGTTGTCTCATGCCACTTTGTTTTAGAGAATCTTATTCAAGAATTTACTTTACCCGCTATTGTTGTGGTGTGTTCTGCTTGTTCAATGATTTTAGATACATAAAATTGTATTTTACATTTTGTGTTCTCTTCTAAATTTGAAATTATTGTTGTTTTGATTTTCATATTTATAGGTTTTATAGCTACTGCTTCTTGCAATTTTTTTGCTGCCTCCTTTTTCATTTGTTATAGTTTTTACCATTTTTAGTAGACGTGAAGTTGCTCTTCTCAAGACTGTTAAAATCTCTGCTTTTCTCAAATTTCTCCAATTTTCTTATATTTTCTACCTCTTGTCAATTAATTATTATATATATTATTATTAATTATATATATAATTATTATATATATATATATATATATATATATATTATATATTTTTAAATTTTGAACCTACTCTATGGTGTAGTGGTTAGTGCACTTGGCTCTCGTCTGAGAGGTCCCCGGTTCAATTCTCGAACACGGCAGACTTTTCGTGACTTGGAAAGTGACTTGGACTTGGACGTGACTTGGACTTGGACTTGTGACTGATTACTAAATGATGGAGTTGGTAGGAGGAAGGCAGCTTACGGCTGTCTATACTCCGCTGCTCTGCAGTCTTGTACTGCCACTGCAAGCTACACAGATCTGGTAGTAGTAGCCCAGAAGAGTGCAGGAAAGGGTTCTTGGATGGAGCCTGGTAAGCCTCAGCATGGTCGCAAGATAACTTTTACACACAAGGTTAAAAATACCTGGCCACACCCAAAAGGGTGAAATGGCGTCAAAGATATTAACTTTTTATTAACTCTATTCTTGAAAAAACTTTTCATATTTCCTTTAAAATTGCAATAGAAGGGAACTGGATCGAGCCCCTGTCCTTGTCCATATTTTTTAGTTTTATAGTACGTAGCAAAATTTTAGATTTAAATATATTTAATGTAATGTTTTGACCTGTTATATTTATCTACAATTTTCTACGCCGTATCTTAAATTAGACAATTTATGTATGTACCGAATTACAATAATAATGTATAGGAATGAACAAACAATTATATGTAGTATAGCAGTTTGCTAAAAAGTTGTTTTTAATTTAATTTATTTGATATGCTATGTTATACTGTACCGGTATATTGAAATTCCATTGGAGTTATATTAAAGGCTAATTATGATATTATTTTTTATTTGGTGTGTTATAAGAAAGAATTAATACAATAAATAGCGTTATCACACAAATTAAGACATAAATTATATATTCTGTACAGTAGTTGTATTATGTATAAGCATTGAAAAATTACATTATTCGGATTATCACACCATGAACATATTGACAAATGTCAGTAATTAAAGAAGTTATGGTGATAATATGAAAGATGTTCGGTAGTACAGTTTTCTGTGTACGACACAAAATTGTTGTACATAACTACATATACTAAGCATTCATACCGTGATGGCGGGCAACCATTACAGTATAGAGGACCGAGAAGTTCTCGGGGCCGAAGTCCAAGGCGGTAGGGTCTATAGGAAGATTGACTTGGTTCAGGTCAGCATTGGGCCACAGCTGTCTCAGCCGAGGTGGTGAAAAGACAGTAGAAAAAAAAAAAAAAAAAAAAAACTGAAAAGAATAACAATTATATATATTTTTAAATTGTCAATTAAAACTTAAAAGAAGACCTTAAAATTTGCTAATGTATGCCTATTAATTTATAGTACTGTAACGGTGGTTTCGGGTGTTACATTCTTTTAATGTAACAGTACAACAATATATATGGATACTAATTTTAACAAAAAAAAAAAAAAAAAAAAAAAAAAAATTCACAAAAAAAAAAAAAGTGAGAGGGAAAAAATAAGTTTTATTGATGCTGCATTCGGGTAAAAAAAGAAAAAAGAAGTGAGTGCAAGCTGGTCTTATTTATTTTTTAATTAAAACCATATATTTGACTAAATAGTAAGTTGAGTTTAAGTAATAATGTATGGTTAAAGTATTTTTTATTCCATAATACATATATTATTTTTATTTTAAGTGAATTTAAAAATTCTTCTTACTATGCTAGTTCAAAGAACCTTTTTTTGACGTAAATTTTCCATACAAGCTGCTGGCCCAGCCAAAACTGCCTACCCATTCATTCAAAATTTAGTCACTTCATGTGTGTCAAGAAATTGCAAATTTTAATATTCTGCGCGCTGATACATTCCTCCCCCCCCCCCCCCCACGGATTCTTAAAGGGGCTGGTATGCCCCCCGGCCCCCGAGCCATAATTTTGTTTTGAGAGAACGCTGTTGATATATCTTGCATGAACCATGAGTTACTGCATATGTTTATAAAATAAAAAAGTTTTAATTATCATATTATTCTCGAATATTATTGATCTCGGAACTCATCATAATAGTTCTGATAATATTATAATTTTCGCGTAAATAAAAGGGTGAAAACAATTTTACTGTCTTTTGTGTACCGTGCTCTGCTCTGAAAATTGTAATGAATATAATTTTTTTTTTAAATGAGTCACGTTGTTATCACGTACACCTCAAGACAAATATTTCGTTACACTTGACTGATTTACAAACGCTATAAATTCATTACGTTATAGGGGTCAATGGGTCAATGCTTTGACATTTTGAGGGAGTTAAGAGAAGGGATTGCTAAGTTTATTACAGAAGAATTTAAGTTCACCGCGCCTCCACCGCAGCAAAGAATTATTAATATGTACTAGATATTAATTCTTTGACTGCAGTGAGCGTGACATCGCCCATGATACAGGCGAAACGAAAACTTTGTCTGGAGCTGTACGTTCATTAAAACTTTGAATAGTATTTATATTTAAAACAATAAATTTTAGTAAAATTGAGAGCTTTGATATTAATAAATAGACTTTTTTTTATTGTAAGAATTAGTTAATAATGCGTTTTCATGAATGGATCACAGCGTGTCAAATAAAATAAAGTGTGTTTCGGCAAACTGGCAAAGTGACATTGGCGTAAATAATTTTATCTCCTTGTTGACGACATATTGACTTTGAGAGGTTAGCTGGCTCGATTAGCCTCGATTCATGAAAAAAAGGAAGAAGAGGAGAGACTTTACAACATTTAGTCGGTAAAATTTCATCATTTCACACAGACACATGCAGTGGTAAAATAAATTGTTCCTGTTTGCTTGGCTGTACGGTAGCCAGTTTGAAAATAGATCGGAGATGGTTTACGTCATGTCTATATGCTTACTACTTTGGTGCTTGCTTCTTATATAGTAGAACACTACACTCGGTAGCCATAATATAAGTATATAGTTAGTTGTTGTATAGCTATGTAGCTTTGCCTTCGAGTAAGAGCCAACATTTCAAACCTACTCCATCCACCCTGTATAAATATATTTATGTATAGTCGGCTAGCTAACCCATTCACTGTGCTAACCTTTACGTGACCTTTTAATCTTGCGACAAGGAGCTGCAGCATTATGCTATTATTCTGTGTAGTGCAAGTTCAATGTTCGCAGGTTAATGTATTAATTAATTTTTGAAATATAATTTATGAATGAATTGCAAGATCGCAAAACTTTAAATTGTTCTTTTATTTATGCGTATGGATTGTTGACCCTGATTTCGTAGTCCGCAACTTTGTGTTCTGATTCTTACAGAAGTAAATAAATGTAAAAATGAAAAAGTATTCAAATTTCTAGTTAATTTTATTTGAACTTAATCCAGATTTACAATAAAACGAACCGTTGTTGTTTATTTAAAAATTCGCTTTTTCAACTCTACTGTTATGCTTGCTTGTTCCATTACGTGTATAGTAATTAAATTTGACTTTTTTAGGATTATCGATTAGCGTTTTGTTTGATGTAGAAAAATATACCTAAAAAAAAAATCAAATCAAATAAAACTGGGGTGGACAAATCGATGACTCAGGAAAATAATGCTAAATGTTTGAAGTATTTGCGTTGTTACATATTATGCCATGTATGCATGAGCATAATATAATAGACGAAATCATAACATTTTAGTCATAATTTTTTTTTCTTCCCCTTTTAATATGATAGATAACATTTCAGGTTTCAAACGTGTTATTATCTCAAACCATCCTGTACTGCATGGCGTTAAGTGTTGAAGATAGATCGCGATAAATTCGTCAGAAAATATTATATTATAAAACGTATTTTATACTGCATTAAATTTAAAATATTATTTTGTAAATTGATATCTTATTACATATTATATTTATATTATTCATTACCAATATATAATATTATATAATTTTAAAAATGAAAAAGATGAAAAATTAAACCTGTGGTCCGCAAATTGCTCGAATCATTCGGTTTCTTTGGATTTCCGTATTTCAGATTGACTACAATGTTACTGTATTTCCCCGTGAATGATGGTCATGATGCACGTAAGCTTGCAGTGACTAAGTGGAAAGACCATCTTGCTGTGTTATTAAGTTTGGTACAGTCAACCGGGGTAACTTTGAAAGCCCGGGGTAACTTTGAAAATGAGGAAAATAAAGATTTGTAATTTTTTATAGACCAATCTAATGTGTACACTGAAGTTTTTTCTCACTATATGGTAGGAACATGTTATTAGCTAAAAGAGAAAAATAGATTTAAGGGTTGCAGCTGATAAATTGGAGATATTTAATTTTTTTACTGAAGAATGAAAAAAGTGACCAAAATAAGAAGTCTGGAAATAAGCCATCCACAAGGTAAGCAAATACAAGTTGGAACTTGTAATGTTATTCAGTGTTATATTTCAACCCTTCTTAACACATGTACCAAAGGATTTGAAATTTTTCCTCTAACTTTTTTTTTTATGAATTTTTACTTTCAATGGGGTAACATTGAAGGGCTTGGCGGGGTAACTTTGAAGGGCTTTAGAGAACATCACTATTTACTTGAATGAAGCTTTAAAAAGAATCTTATATAAAATTTAGTGCACAAATCATACTATATATCATTGCATCATACATTTCAATTAATTTTGAACTACTTTTTTCTCTTTTAAGTCCACCACAATGATTTTTAGCACTTTATTCTGGTCCGGTACTCCGTGGCGGAGCCAGAAAAAAGTTCCAAAAAAAGACTTCCATCTTTCAGAATGTTTCTTCCATGAGAAGTGAGTAGGGGAAGGTGAACCCACCCATTGCCCATGTATTTCTCTATGTACCACCACATCAATTGGGGGGGGTGGGGGGGGGATTGTCTATGTCATTACCTGTAATTATCGGTACTGTACTATTGTTTGACATTAGAACTATATTTGTCTCATTTCATGCCTGAACATTTTTAAGACTCAGTTACTGTTAAATTAATTTATTAATTTTATGATAAAGGTTAGAACAGAACTACAATCATACTAATTAAATTTTAATTTCAGATTCATTAAGAAATCTCTTACGGACTACCGGTAGGCCTGATTCGAGTACAGAAGAGGTCAACAAATACAAAGAGTGTATACAATCAAGACTGCACTGATGAAAATTTAGACCTACCAGTAGGTCACCTAGCCATCACCTCCCCCCCCTTCAACTCCCCATGGAACCCCTTTTGCCTTCAAGTAGAACCAGGCAACCAAGCCACTGCCTCAAGTTATATTGCTCCTCGTCGGAGTATGAAAGTCAGAGTGAGTCCGCTAAGTCTTGGGATGGAGGGGTACAGGGACTAGAAGGAGCAGTGGGTGGGAGTTTTTTTGAACTTAAGAACTATTCTAGAGGTGACCTAAACTATGGACTCCCCTTCCCCCCTGTCTACAGGTGGCATCAGGTAAAAGTGTGTCTCCAGCACATTTCTC
Source organism: Siphlonurus alternatus (assembly GCA_949825025.1). Lineage (NCBI taxonomy): Eukaryota > Metazoa > Arthropoda > Insecta > Ephemeroptera > Siphlonuridae > Siphlonurus > Siphlonurus alternatus. Next base: position 61,698,433 of record OX463788.1, on the reverse strand, counting down.
CAGGTCTGAAGTCAGAGTGAGTCAGCTGAATCTGCAGGGTGGGGTTATGGAAGATGGAGGGGCAATGGGTGGTATATTTAGTTAACATGAATGACCCCAACCATGCATGACCCCTCCCCTCCCTTGCCTAAAGATGGCACTAGGTAAGAGTGAAGAGTGTCGACATTCCTCGTCTGTTGCAAAGTCAAGAGTAAGTGATCAGAGTGTGAATGACAAAAAGAGCTCAAACAATGATGAAAAAAATTACAAATGGGAATAACAAAAAAAAAAAAAACATGACCCTGTCTACAACTGACAAGTGAGCTCGTCACTGGGCGGATTAGCGACTTAGCGACGGAACTTGAGGCTTCACCTCTGGAACTTATCTGCTTGTCAGGTTAAAGAAGATGTATTGTGATATTCAAAATGGTTCAACTATATGTTCATAATTGAACAGCCAACTGACCTAGGACTTCAAGTTCTCTGTTAACCATCCGAATACTATTCCGGAAATGATGCCAGTTCAAGCCTGAACATGAAGAGAAGAAATTTCTAAAAAGTTTCAACTTAACTTTTTAAATTCTTCTGCATTCTTATAAAATTATTAATGTTTGTAAACATATATGACACAATGGGGGACATTCACAAAGCACTTTAACCCCAACTTTAAACCCAAGTTTTATCCCTGGTGCTAAACTAGGAGCTAGACATGGTTAGCCCCTGGTTTAGCACCATGTTTAGTACCAGGGATAAAACTTGGGGCTAAAGTTGGGGTTAAAGTGCTTTGTGAATGCCCCCCAATATGTTCAGAGAGAGAGAAAAAAAAATAAAATGAATATTTAAAATATTTGGAGGATTTTAATTAATTACTGTAATTAATTATCTAATTAACCTTTAATTAACTGCAAATAATGGTTTAATATGCTACTAAGTTACTGAAAAATATGTTCAGAACAGTAAATTACATGGTAGGACACATTAACAAAAAAATTACACTTTTAAGTTGCTTGAATATAAGTGTCCGCAAGGCCCTTCAATGTTACCCCATTGCCGGGGTAACTTTGAAGGGCTTGTTTTAATTTTTTTTTACAGTTAATAATTGGGGCAAAAAAAAATTACAAACACTTTTAGACATCTCTAGCTAAGTTACACAACTGGTAATTTTTTTATTTGCCAGATATTTTTTTTTTTAAAAGTTATGATCAGAAAGGTAGTAAAAACCCTTCAATGTTACCCCGGTTGACTGTACTTTTCTTTAGAGGAAGTGAAATTTAATTTTATTTATTAACTTTGAACTTTTACAGGTTGCACAGGACAAACATATGTTCACGTACTTCATGTCAAGTTTAATATTAATAGTTAATACAACAGACAACACACACTTTAGCATAATGAGCATGCAAGTATTTAGCTTTACTACAACAAAAATAAGATTAATATTTACGTGTGGTCAGTACTGTATTTGGTAATGTATCCGAATTGTAACAAATCAATAATTATTTGAAGCAGACAATATACAAATTACCAGCGGTAACTTCTTATTATTACAACTGGTCTTGATTGATAGACCCCCCCCCCCCCGAATTAAATTAGAGAGCGTGCATGGAAGACCATAATAAAATTATATAGTATGGCAAACTTACACAATAATGTATGGGTAGTATGGGTATTTATTTTTTAAATTTGACTCTACGCATTGTGTATGTATACTATACTCATTCATATTTATGCTAAAAAAAAATACATACTCTAACAACATGTTTCAAAAAATAGTCAGGACAACAGATGAAAAAAATCTAGTGTTAATATTGTGCCTTCACAGTGTACCGCAGCTTCGTTTTTTTCTTTTGCAGTGAAGGATGCGAACTTGAGTTTCGGTTTTACAGATGTATTATTTGTGATGTTGGTTATATTATATTAGTGTATATTTTCGTTCCCAAAGAGTATAAAATATAATATAATGCTTAATTTAAATCGACACGTTGTATATAGTGTTGTAAGGTTAAAAGTTAAAAGTTGCGGATCAACGCGTCAACAGAGAACGGATTTATTGACCAAGCAGAACGGGATACAGGAAATCAGCCGAAAAGGAAATAAACCGAAAGGGAAATAAACCGAAAAGAAATAAACCGAAGAGGAAATGAACCGAAATTTAAAACGTCGTGGAGGGGGTTCGCTCCGCCTTAAAGAAAAGGCGCAGCCCATCAAAATGCAATTGGCAACACCGCTCACCTAATTTCAGTAATTTCGGTTCATTTCCCCTTCGGTTCATTTCTTTTCGGTTCATTTCCTTTTCTATTTTCAATTTTTATAATTCAATTTAAATATTTTTGCTAAGTAAGAGAATATTAACAATCGCAGTGGCGTAGCCAGGATTTGTTCAAGGGGGGGGTTCTTGAAGATAAAGATTGAGAATATCCCACCGGGGGGTTTGGGGGGCGTAGCCCCCCAATAGCCCGCCGCAGGCGCGATTTTTTTTAAGGACACGCCCCTTTTTTAGGTTAAGATTATTAAAAAATACTATTATAGAGGATGTATGGCCTGATGCAATATTTTTATATTTTTTGCATCCCATTTTTTTAATTTCTTTTCAATATTGTACGTGCACTAACGTAATAAATAAAGCTTTGAGTAAATAATTTTAGTTAAATCAAGTAATTCATCTAATAACCACTTTTATATTATTTTTATTAGTTTCATGGTGCGCGATTTTTTTGAAAAAGGGACGTGGACTATAATTTTTTTCGATGAAAAGTTGCAGCAAATTTCTTATATATTTGTAAATCGTTAATTATGTAGTTACAATATTTTTGTCCCTACAGTATTTTTTCTTATAAAAAAATAGACCACATTTTAAGACGATGTACTAATGTACGAGCAAGAAAAAATATTTATATTTAAATTTTCAAAACAGGAAAATCAATTCATTACATTAAGTATACTGTAAAATTAATACATTTAAAAATCGGATTTTTTTAACTTCAATAATAAGTTTAAATATATACGTACAGTATTATACATATGACTTACATGAGACAATGAAACTAGCAATTGCAAGATGTAATATACCTATATAATTAATTAAAAAATAATAAAATACTATATATAATTTTTATTGTTATGCTGAACATCATGCGGGGAATGTTTTCAACATTTTTTATACTTTAAATTGTTGTCTTTATAGTGTCTTTTCGTATACAAAAACAAAAATAACTTAATAATGAATACCACATAATATAATTATCATAATAGAATTATACCATACTTAAATAATCATAATATTGTAGACCGATTTTAAAAAAATTAAAGATGTATTAACAATGTGTTTCGGGGATATAAATTTTTAAAGTTTTTTTTTTTTTAAGAAAATTTTTCATAAAATTTTAGCTAAATCGTATCCGTCGAGTACCATTTTTTGTTATTTTTCCCTTAAAATTTACTAAGGTTCAGCTCTCAAGGGGGGGGTTATAACACCCAAACCCCCCCCCTTGTCTACGCCCCTGAACAATCGTGTCTATTATTTATTTTATCATTTTATTTTTTCGGTCCATTTCCTTCCCTATTCCTATATCCTCATTTTTGTAATATTCTATACATGTGCATATATATACATTAATTAAAAATGTTAACATAAGACTCATAACTTATTTGAACTAAAATTTAAAATCTAGAATATTTTTCTATTCTTTGCATGGTGAGTAAATTTAGATTCATTTTTTTTTTTCCATTCTTTCTTTTTCAATTCATTTCCTCTCATAAGTCCATATTCTCTATTTATTTCATATGTTATCTGTTATCATATTTGTTTAGCAACTATATTAAGGACATACTTACTATATAGACGATTGCTGCTTATTTTTAACCGTTAGTCGCTATACCTGCTCCTCGCAGCATGCAGAAAGAAGGGCCCTGAAAGAGAAAAGGTGGGCAAGATCGTGTTAGAAAATGAAGGAACAATTTAGTGGGGGGGGGGGGGAAATACAATTTTAAAAGTTTATTGGTGGCAAGCTTTTTTCTAAGAGCTCTACCGTGTACTATTCCATATTCTTACAGTACATAAACCTGTTTGTTTTTTCAGTTTAGTAAAAACCAGAGTCTAGTATATAGCATTTGGTAAAAACACTAAAAACAAAAGTTACTTTTTTTATAGTTTATTATATTCCAGCACAATATAATTATTTACATTATGGCGCACCTCAGAGCTCCCTATATTACCAGGGGCATGACGTCAGCGCAATCCCCTCTATAAGAGTAATAGATGTCTTATATTTCTCTCATGTGCGTATAAGAAATTTTGGCTGATTTTGGTTGGTATCCGAGGAAACTGCAATGCTCCTGCTGCATTGGGAGATTCTGATCATGAAATCGACATATTTGTGTATTATAATTTGTAATACTCATTGTCTGAAGACATGTCACAAGTCACAACTAATTATGGTGGTGTCAATTGCTGGAAGCATTTTACTATATGCTGATAGCCTGATATAGTATAATAAAAAATGTGATTTTTTTTTAAGAAAGTGAGAAGGTAAGGAAAAGTTATGCAAGAAAGAATTTGAATATGTTGTCAGATTTATTTATACTGCAATTTTTTCGTATATATTTTTTCGTAATTATTAAGCACCAAAATATATAAGAAATATAAGAACACATAGAGCAGGCCGAGGGTAAATCAAAGAATGTGCCGAGTTGACTGATATCTGAGTGTAGCACCAGGGGTCACCAAGGCTATACAGAAATTTAATTAAATAACCATTGATTGTAGTCATTAAAAGTATAAAATTTAATTCGAGAAAAATTACATCATGAACTTCATGGTTATATGGACTATTTTACTATATTTGATATTTGCAATTTAATTTAATAGTTATAACCAGCCGTATAGTTCAATTTTAAATTTACAGTTTCCTAATCTACTGAGTCCATTCAAAAATACACAATTCTGCTATTAAGCGACAAAAAGATCGAGCGATAAAAAGAGAGAATTAAAGGTACCGAAAAAAAAATGTATCATTTGGCACAATTAAAAATCAATGTTTGAGTTCAATTTATTGGTTTTCATTTTGAACCAATGGATTCAGCAGGCCAATTTTCCAATGGAAGCAATCTTTAGTTTACAATTAAAAGTAAATTGTATAATACATGGTTATTTTTAAATTTTAATGTTTATCCTCCCCCCTCCCTACCTCTATTGTTATAATGCAGTTCGAAAATGAGTTATTTAGTGCTGACTATAATACTGACCCCTAAAATATATAAAAAAATATGTAAACATTTTTCTACTTAAATTGTATATAACTATAATAACCTCTCTCCACACACGTGTAGCGTTATATTATAGAGCTAAACATGGCACCTTGTGAATGCATGGGGGAACCACTTTTTTTATCCATTGAGCATATATTGTTTGCACTAATTAAAAAAAATTTAATGTGCAATTTTATTTTATGAAATAATATATAAAAAACGTTATTTTTGATTATGTTTTTTAAAGTATCAGCTGATGTCAAAAAATGAAAACTGAGTTAGCATTTCTTTAAAATAGTTCCAGTGCTCCTACATATGGAACAAAAATAAAAAAAAATCCATCTCACATAGGTTCTCCAGAAAAAAAAAATCCAAAGTCAGAATGAACGCGTCGCTTAACATGGGGCCCTCCCTAAAAAAGACACTCGAATGTCTCGAAAAAATACACCGTTAGGTGGTATGAAAAAAATATGACAATGTTCTATGACCCGAGCTTTAACAGAAAATCAAATAAAAAAAATTCGCTCGAATGCATTTTTCCGTAAAAAAATCAAGAAAATTTCCCATGTTGATTCCCATAAGAGTTTTTCGTGATTTTATGACGGGAAAACGGATTCAAGAACGTATGTTTTTTAAACAAGTTTTGGTTAAAGATCGAGCCATAGAACATGGCTATATTTTTTTCATACCACCTAACGGTGTATTTTTTCGAGGTATTCGAGGTTGTTTTTTCAGGTTATAAGGCCCCATGTTAAATGAAGCGTTCACTCCGACTTTGGAATTTATTTCTGGAGAACCTATGTGAGATGGAATTTTTTAGATTTCGGTTCCATATGTAGGAGCATTGGAACTATTTTTAGAAAATATAACTAACTCGTCTCTTTGTCGTCTTTTTTGTAGTAGACACTCTGTACTTTAAAGTGAATAGTGCATGAAAATTTTATCCTATATATAGTTTTCTTTTACGCGCCACACGTAATCCAGTTGCTTGCGTTGCTTGCATATTTTTTTAGCTACTTCAATTGTAGACTTACAACAACAACAAACTTATTTTTACTGATTAACTATCTATGCCCTATAGGACAAATTATGTATTTTATTGAAATTTTACATGTAATTATATATATAAAATAGCTGTGGTAAATTTATTTATATATATACATAAAAAATTCAAAAAAAAATTAGTTTCCATATATGGAAAAATTTACCTGCTAAATTCATTCACTATTTCAAAATTAACAACAACAAAAAAGCGTAAATCAATATTAAAAAATCCTATTATGGATTGACCAATCAAATTATATTCTCTCGGCTACTTTACCGTTAAAAAGTCTCCCCCCTTCCCTGAATAGCATACTTTTATTATATGTATTTTTTTATTCATATTTGGAATAATTAATAAATGGGCATACTTGACCAAAATGTGTCAATTGCTCCGAAATATCAACCAATCAATCAACGTAATATTTATTTTTAAAAATTATCCATAAATATAATAATTTTCTTACCCTAAACTCTTAACCAATACTAAAATAAACATAAATAAAATAATTTAATTAATCTAAAATATAAGATGATTGTAAAACAGTACCTATATTATACTTTATAAGGCTTCCGGCCTTGGTAGGACTGTATTGTTGTTTTTTATCAATATTAAAAATAAATTACATTATAGCGTTCCTACTATATATTAACATGCCATTGTAAAGGCACAATACATTTTTCTGTGAGGAATGTTACATAAAATAGCACACGAAACAGACCTGATAACTATTACAATGCTAATCTGTTAATACGAGCTTTATGTCGGGTACCTTTCTACTGCTAAATAGCAATTTAAAAAATAAAATAAAAAAATAGTTGCTTTAAAAAATTAGTAAGTGCATATTTGCCTATTATATATACTGAAACTAATGTTATACAGAATGTGTATTATTAAAATGTTGAACTAATAAAGAATAAAATTGCAATATATTTAATTAAAATATGTTCTGCACTGCATTGATCCCCTCAGACTACTTTTTAAAATTCAAACGAGGCCTAGCATCTAAAAAAGGTTAACAATTTCTTCATTATTCGTCTTCATAATATCTGTATTGTTTTTCTCATTTACTGTATAAGAAGTAAAGCTGTATCCTTGTCCAAATAAAATTGCGAAAAAAAAGTCATGTTTCAACTCTGTGATACAAAACGAATCAGCTGTAATTAATATTATAATGATAAAACAAAAAGTAACAATATTTACTCTTACAAGTGTAACACTTTATTATAATTTTAAATTTTGATTTCAGCATATTGAAAGCCAGTATCATGCAAACTCTCCAATACACAAGTGTATTAACCATAACTTAACTTTAACCATATAAACAGAACTTTACATTGCAATAGTGGGGGCGATTCACGAAAGAGTTATCCAGGTTTTTATCCGCGTTTAGCTTAACCACGTTTAAACTATAACTGTTTTACGTGTTAAATCACCTGACTAAACGTGGTTAAGCTAAACGCGGATAAAAACCTGGATAACTCTTTCGTGAATCGCCCCCAATATAGATTCGAGAAAATAAGCGATTGCGAGTGTTTCGCAGAATTGAGAAATATTCTAACTTGTAAGTTTAAAAATACGAGTTTGAAAAAATCGCGCGTTCTCCTTACCTCGATCGCCTCGCGCGAAGACGGCGATGACGGATTTATTAATTAAAATTAATGTAATGATACACCACTAAAATAAACTGCACCAACCCACGGCATCACCATGCAATGATTGGGATGCAATTCACATTTATATCGTGTGTGTATTTAAAGGTTTGAGGTAACTGGAAAACCGTCAAGCTGGCCACCTCATTTGATTTGATTTTAATTATTTTATAGTCGAATTAACAGCACCGCTGATGAATTCAACGGCACCACCTCAGTTGTGCACCATGATCCATTGTTCTAATATAAAGTATTTTTTCCGTTTTGACCGTTGTAAGGCGTCTTAAAGTGTGGATAGAAAATCAGCTGTTCGGGTATTTTTTAAAATAGGCAACCTGCATTGCGGACAAATTTTTTAACTTTACGTTTCTAGCTCGACGTTGCTTGAATTCGGTGATCTAACGAGAACAGTTCAATGCCAGCATATCATGCTAACCACTCGACGTCGCCTCGGAAAATTTCCACTTGCAGCCTTATTAATCATCATGTCTCATAAGAATAACATAGGGCATGGTGATTAACAAGTCTGCAAAGGGAAATTTTACAAGGTGATGAGTGTACATTATTGGGGTTAAAGTGATCGGAATAGTCTTTCAACTTTCAACCACTATATATTCATACATTTAGATTTTTTTAATTCAATCGAAAAGGAAATGAATCGAAAATGAAATGAGCCGAAAAGGAAATGAACCGAATTGGAAATGGCGAGACGAAGAGGAAATGAACTGAAGAGGAAATAAACCGAATCGGAAATGAACCGAAAAGGAAATAAACCGAGGAGGAATTGAGCCGAAAAGGAAATGGGCCGAAGAAGAAATAAACCGAAAAGGAAATGAACCGAAAAGGAAATAAACCGAAGAGGAAATAAACCGAAAAGGAAATAAACCTAAGAGGAAATGAACCGAAAGGGAAATCAACAAACGAAGGGGAAATAAACCGAAGAAGAAATAAACCGAAAAGGAAATAAACCGAAGAGGAAATGAACCGAAAAGGAAATAAACCGGAAAGTGTACAGTGTTGCCAGATTTTACAATACCTCCCACCACTTTGTTAAACGGAGGCGTGGCGAGGGCGTGGCCAAGTAAAAATTTCGGTTTATTTCCTCTTCGGTTCATTTCTTTTCGGTTCATTTCCTCTTCGGTTTATTTCCTTTTCGGTTTATTTCCCCTTCGGTTTATTTCCCTTTCGGTTCATTTACCCTGTCCCAGCAGAACTACTAACGATGCCGGAGGTGGCAACTAAATAAACTTAGAATTGGTTAATTGTTTCTTTCAATCAACGATAATGGAACGTAAAAAAAAAATGTATATAAATAAAAATAGTTCCCAGCACAGTCCTTCTTAAATGAAATTACGTATGTCATGTTTTATCTAATACTGTAATAACAATGCATGTATATGTGCATGATATAATTATAGTAAAGAAATCTTGATAACAAAAAATCGAAATCATAGACTGTATAGGCGAAATGTATTTAATATTTATTTATACATGAAATTCGTTCATAAAATAATTAATTAATTAGTGATGGAGTAGTGGTTTTCGTTTCTCGCTGCTTCAGTTTTTTGTTTTGTTTTTTTTTTTTCTTCTTTTTGACGTTTTGAATATGGATATAATTTAAACGCACGTTTAAAATTGAAATAATATAGTGGCAATTAAGAAATAATATAACATAATATTTTCTAAAATAACGATAATTTATAATCCTTAAGAGACGGTTTATCCTTAAAAATCGTTTATCCAGTTAAAATAAAAACTTTAAAAAAAGAGCCACACTTATATGTACACAATTTTCTTATCAAGCGTTATCGTGAAGTAATAAATTATTTTGAGACTAGCGTTTTTTTTTTTTTTGCTTATATAGGGAAATTATTTGCATGCTGAGACAACTAATATAATTATATAGGCTATATAGCACTTTTTAGGCATTTTCTCAGTGTACTGTATACAATGCAATGCTACAATATCATGCAGATTTCCTTTCTTACATGCTACAATGAAATGTTAATAAGTTTGTTCGTAAATCCTGCCCGGTGTACACTTTCTGCACCCAATCGATCTTATGTCCGTGTGCATAAGGTCGATTGGTTGCAGAAAGTGTACACCGGGCAGGGTTTACAAACAGACCTAGTATAGAATTGTAACGAACGATAAAAGTTATTGATATTAAATTTGAATTTTTTAAACTGAAATCTAAATAATTTATATTACCAAATCTTAAGCTCAAAGAAGACAGCTTGCTTGAACGGTCATGTGTATTTAATTTTGATGACTTCTTTTATAGCGTATTAATTATTTATACAAAAACATGCAATGTAGTGTAAAATACAATGTTATATATATTTTATTTTAGAGTAAAATACATGACTGTATATACCAGGGACCGGATGCACGCGTTTTTTTCGTGCATCCAAGATGCGCATCCAGATGCAAATTAATTTTTCGTGCATCCATGGATGCGCATCTGGATGCAAATTTATTTTTCATGCATCTGGGATGCACATCCGGATGCAAATTTATTTTTCATGCATCTGGGATGCGCATCCAGATGCATTAATTTTTTCCCGTGCATCTGGAATGCACGGATGCGGATGCAAGCCCATTTTTGCGCATCCGTGTGCATCTTACATCTGCATCCGCATCCGCATCCGATCCCTGGTATATACTGTACTACTCGATCTTCGCTGGTAGACCAAAGTAGCTGAAGAATTTTTTACAATTAAAATTTACGGTTTTGCTGATGTTAAAAACATAATGATTAAGTATTTTAGAGCAGACCTTATAGCATTAATGTTTTATCAGATAACTTTATGATGTAGGTATTAAAATCTTATTTTGATAATATGATGTTATTATGATGTTCCTATATATTATAGATAATGTTCAGTGTAAGTTTTATGATTACTGAAAATCCCGCGAGATATGCTGAGCAAGTGATAAATAATATTGATACGTACATATCAAATTTTCGAACTTATAATTTTTAATAATTTATGTACGTGTTACAAGCCAGTTTACAAATATTATAAACCAATTTACATATCATAAACGATTTTTTTAAATGATTTTATTGCACAGGTGTATAAAATATTAATTGCTCAGAATGTTTAGTTACCTATCACGAGCTAATCAAACGTTTAGACTTCAGGCGATATTGTAGGGGAGAAACAAAACAAAAAAACTTCGCACAAAACAAAGAAAAAAAGTTGTTATATCTCTTTATTATTAATACAGCGTCAGGGTATTGACATTAATTTTTTATTGCATTAATAATGTATAATTATTTATACCATAAAGTTTATGAAGCGTACGTGTTCATATTTTTTTGAAAGACTGTTTTTTTGGTAATTTTTAATGAAATTTTGGTATTATAATATACTTTAGTAGTTTTTGACGACCATGTTCTCTTTTATTTAATTTTTTTTTGTGGGGGGGGGGGGGGGTCATAGAAACTCATAAGTCACATCATTATATTTTAGATGAATTGGAACGCTGGAACGAGGCATATGTCTTCAGTGTCGCAACTTTAATAAAGTTCTAAAATAGTTCCCGTACGGCTTATAAATGCAATATTTTTGTTGTTCTTTAATGTACGCTATTGTTTAATATATAAAATAAATAATATTTTGATAGTGGTAGTTATTCTATACAGTATAACGAATGGTTTACATCAAAGTGTCGGGTAATGATGTCCCAATATGACATTGTGAAGAGGTCACTATATGAGATGTAATGTGCTATGTGTTTTACCCTTTTGCACGGTGCTGTGGAGATGAGGCGGCAACTAACGCGATGCTCGTTCTTATTTTGACCCCACGATCGCGCCCGCGACTTTGTGATAAGCGACGTTAAGAGACAGGCGGTGACGCGTGGCTAAGTAGTCTAAGTACCTTGATCCCCACTCGAGCTGCTGTCAAAGTCACGTGGCTTCTTGTTTGAACATGCATGTACCTTGTATTTTTCGGACATAATTTCGGGGGCATGCATATGCAGTATATAACTAAGCAACTTTGTTTTAAAGCTTGCATGCCATGGGTTTTGAGTTTCGTATAGACGTTCAATAGCTGAAAATAAATTTTATTGTAAGTTTAAAATCATGTGTAATATATTTCGGAAAGCATAAAAGTCATTCGAGGATCCATAATTCCCTGACTTTAAATATTAGTAGTTTTGGTTGGTTGGTATTTTGGGGCAATTGACACATTTTGGTCATGTGTATGCCCCCAGCGCGGCCATTTATTGGCCGCAAATTTTCTTGCTATGTTTCTTTATTAGTAGTTTTATTTAATAGATAGGTAAAAATTTAGATGCTTCATTATTATTAAATTATTATTCATGCACCATGCAATGCAAAGAGCATATATTTATTATATACACCACCACCATATGTTCATTACAGTGTTGAACGTATACGGGTGGTTCAGATACCTTCAAAATACATTGAATGGACATGTATGCACACTAAAAAAAAGTGGGTGAGGGGAATTAAAAACGAAAATTAAATATGTCTAGCACGCTTTATCTTATTTGTTAACCTTGAGTTAGAGCTCATGATCTGGGACAACTTGTCCACAATTTTCAGTATATATAAATTATACTGGTCAATTGAATTTATTGATGTTCGGGTCTGCGGACCAAGCAGTCATCATTACCCATTAGTACATTGGTCAAAGTTTCATACTTATAACAGTTATAATATTATTTATAACATACATAAATGCGGTGCTGCTTGTTTTTAGTGTGTAAAACGTTCGACACTTGTGGCAAGTAAAAAAAAAAAAAAAAAAACACTTTCAGTTTGCACTTCTCCCAGTGACGATTTCTCCAATATGCGCTCCTCGGCGATGATGGTATTTAAATGGGACATACATGCACTTACACTATTAACGGGCGCTTCTAAAAGTGTGACCTGTAGTTTTTATCTCTCTTTTTTTTCTTGTTACAAGCTAGGAACCGAGGGCGTTGTAATACTTACTTGCCAAGAGGATGTTGTCATTACAAGTGAAACAGTTTGACTGTATGAAAATGAACTGAAAATATAGTGTTCAATATAAGTTTTTTACTTATTATAATATTTATAATATAATATAGAATATATAACCTTATTATTGTATGGATTTATTTATTAACAAATCATACACTACAACAGCATTTGATATTATTTAAATCATGATTGTGTCAAACATAATAGTAAATTAACATGATAAGATAAAATATTATAATACAAAGTATATGTTAACTATAATAAAGGGGAATAAATTCACCTCTGTATAGAAGACTAAATTAAGGGTAAGATAACGCCACCAATGTTAAAAAAAAAAAAAATCTCTCACACGAAAATCATGAAAAAATTTAAAATGTGCTCCTCTACACCGCCTATCAGTAGCTAAAATATCAGGTGTGCAAATACGATCTAGTTTTTGAGTTATGAATTTTTAAAGTTGCATGACTAATTTACATGGAAGTTCCATTTCTCCATGCTAAAGTAGCCAACTTTAAAAATTCATAACTAAAAAACTAGCTCGTATTTGTATACCTGATATTTTAGCTATGCATGTATAATATACTGATAGTGGGTGTAGAGGAAATTTTTTTATTTTTTTTTTTCATAATTTTCGTGTGAGGGATTTTTTTTTTTTAACATTGGTGGCGTTATCTTATCCTTTAATTAACAAAATAAATATTTATTTGATTTGTTTCAACAAGGCTTCAGTTGTTTTTGCAAAGAAGAAACTTATTTCCTCATTTGTTATACATACATTCTGCTATCATATTTGCGTGTTATCATAAGTGAAGCTCGTGCGTCAGTAAAATAATGATAAACTTGCAAATCGATGATTGGACGTATTTTTTAATATTAAATTTGTTTTTGACAAACTAGTCACGGTGAAACTCGTATAATAAAACAATGAAATGTAATGAGAATTGTCACCTTTTAACTTTGGTCCGTCTGTGAGGACGATTTGCATCTGCGTCATTTCGGTATTATTCGCGTCCTTCTTGACCTTATTCTTGACCCCTTTGTGTGGTCACTTTGCTTTCTTAAATCGAGTTTCTTTATGTACCAATCTACTAAATTGTGCGTCACATTTGACATTTCTTATAATTATATGCGTTAGTACGATTGTAAATTAATCAATATTTTATTACAAAGGAAAAACTAAATAATGACTTTTTATTGCATTATGAATGAATATAGGGTATTATTATCAATTTTGCTTCTCTAATTCTTTTCTCACAGATATTTTCTATTACTGATGTCTTTCTATTTTATTTTAAGCACTATTTTTTGTTTTAATATTTTTTTTTTAAAATTTGGACACTCTCTCCGGAAGCATTTGGTTCTTAATTATAATAGCCAAATAATGTGTATAGCCGTATAATATATTCGTATTTTTATAGCCTACTTGAATTTATCAGGCTCATGATAAATAGCTATAAGGGTTTAGGAGAGACATGGACGAAATTTGTAAATTTGGTTGGAGAGTAAAAATAATTTGCTAGCTACAATCCTAGGTTACACTTCATATGTGCACAACTTATATAGAAAGTAAGACTGCCTGGGTCATCATATTGAGAAAATAGTGTGATAAGATTGAAGATGAGGTGATGTATGTTATGTACTGTAGCGTCCCCCGTATATATATCACAGTTTATCCTGATTGCAGCGTCACGCTGTTCGGGGGGACGTGCACAACTGCATGCACGCCTCACATTCACTAGCTCCAGCAGCCTACCTAACCACGTAGACTTAGAGGTAGACTGCATACAAGTGCAGCAACCGGGTTGTTTTGTTGTTGTTTTTTTTATCTGTGAGACACTTCCAAGAATGTATTTGCTGGCGGTCGGTCACGAAAAAAACATTAATTTTATGCCGGCCACTGATCGCTTGAAACAAACGCGTTTTTATTTTGTTGAGTACCGGTTTTGAAAGTATATATAGAGGAGTTGGTCTGCTTATTTTATTTTATGCATTATACAATACCAGTATAATAAAATAGTGTTGAACTTTTATAATATATAGATGGTATCAAGTACTATACATGTATATAACGATTATTTTATTGTGCCAGACGTAAGATTTAAAATAATCTAACTGTATTTCCAGTACACACTATATTAAAAAAGAAAAAAAAATGTGTGCTTATTCGAATCCCGGGGTCAGTCACCAGCCAGAACAACTTTAAAAAAAAAAGAGGCAAAAAAAAATTATTATGTATGTCGCATGACAATGATTATTTTTTATGTTAAATTTGCGTGTAGTTACAACAACTTTGTTTATTTACTTTCTAAATAAACAATAACATTATTTAAATAATAGAATTTACTTATGTGCATTTAATCACGTACATTTGCACGGATGGATGACTAATCGTGATGTATTATATTCAGTAACGATGGGCGAGAATGCTTCTGTCTAGTGTTCTACTGCTACCTACCATCGTCCTTATCAATAAAAGATTGAGAGAGGCTACATCAGGTGGGAGATCAAGGCCGGCGGCGCAAGAGAGAGAGAAGGGTTTACCTACGCTAGCTCTCATTGCATGCTCCTTGATTATAACACAGTGCTAAATTGCTGATTCAATAATATCACTTCGTAACTGCCTGCAAGGAGTCACGTCCACCAACTAAAAACTCTCACTCGACTATATTATAACCATGCAAACAATATAACCATTCTTGATGTAAGAACCCTGGAGAGAGATTTTTACAAGTAACCTCTCAGGGATATGCAGTACCGCGTAGAGAGAGATATTAACAATACGTGCATGACCTACACACTCAAGGGTATTTTTATACTTACATGCAGAATTTATTTAGTCCGTAAAATTTTATTTTTAAAGACTAGATGACCATCATTGTATAGTAACAAAACTGGTCCATTGAGCAGGTCATTTCATTTATCATCATAATATTGACCTTTTTTTAATATTAATGTTAATGTTTTTTCACGGTCATGCAGTTTAAAAGCTTAAAACAAAAGGTCACTTTTTTCTGTGAAGTATATAACATTGAAAAAAAAAAATACATTACCGAATAAGCTTAATGCTTCTTGAGTGTATATTTATTTAATACGAGGGGAAAAATTCGCAAGCAATTTTTTTCTATTATTAGTATTAATTTATTTTCGGATATACATAAAATTGCATTTTTCATTTTTTTTTTATTTTTTTTTTATTTTTTTTTTTATAATTTGATATTAAATTTATCTCTAATCCAAGAGAAAAGAAAATATACGAAGAAAAAGTTTTTGAAAGTTATGTTGCATTATTATTGCTTCATCCTCTTATTTGACAAGTGCATGGCAGAAATACTCCATTCACACTTCTTTCGCAGTAACTTGACGTAACGTAATATATATAGTAAGTGTACTGTATTGTGCTAAGGTTAGTCCATTCAACATTATAATTATAAGAGACAAGCATTATAAGGAATACTGCGTGAGAAATTAAAGCGAGACCGGTTTCTGTTGACGCGTGCTCACTGCAATATAATTATATATACTATAATTATGGTCGTCAAACATGAATAGCAAAATTCTTAATTAACTCTAATTTGTCAACTCTTGACTGTCAATTTGACTTATTTTTTCATTATTAAAATTGAATAAACAGATACTAAGAGTCAAATTACTTATTTATTAGGTGTTAATTACCTTGGTGCTGTAAGTGTACCAGGTACGGAACATCCGGTGTCCTAGCTAAGCAAAGTGTTACACATACATGAAGTACATGCACTATAATAACTCTATGTTATATAAATTTTTGTATCTACGTGTATATATCCTGCATGCATGGTATATACGATACGATTTTATAGACTATCATATACATTAAGTGGCATTACGTATTGTGTATTTTGAGTTAATACTCTATTTACTACTTTAACTCTTTCGTCTTTTTCAAATGTGCACCATGCGATTCCTATTAGGCTATTACTCACAATCAGTTGAGACTGTTGGGAGGACAGGCGGAAGTAGGAATATTTTAGGTTGAATTTTGGTTGTATCTATATTCCCTTTATTATTTATTTTTTTTTTTAAATTTTTAATCAAACCCTATTGGGTACTTTTATTTACTAATTACATACTACTTTGAAACCCCGAACCTTCCGAAACCCTAACTTGAGCGTTTCGCGGGCTCTTCTGGAACGGGGGCGGCCACGGCCTTGCAAATCCATCCCGGCATTTGCCTGCGGCTGAGGGAAACGTGGAAACCTCAGCCAGGATGGACGCGACAGCTTTTGTCAATGAACCGGAAGTGCAATGGTCCAAAGCCAGGGGAACCACATGGTGGAAAAGCGCAACGTTTTACCCCTGGGTGGGAAACGTGGTTTTTGTTGAAAATGGTCACCCATCCAACTACTAACCACGCGTGGCGTTGCTTGACTTCTTTATTATTTATGACAAGGATCTATCAGGTAGACGTTGGCCACACGTTGCGTAACTGCAATATATATATATTTATTTATCATAGTATTAGAATGGACGGGTGTACCCCCATGCATCATATCTTCTCTACTTGTTGGTTATATAATTATCTTTGCACGGAAGCACATTGAAATAATTTATTAACTTTTAATTAATTAATGCAAAAAAAAAATAGGGAATATATTGTATTTGATTCACTTTAACACATTAACAACAATCTGCATGCAAAGTTAAGCGAAGAGATCAATGTTGCGGTGGGAAGAGTAGATTTACCCCATGCATGCGGTATCTACATGCATTGTGAGAAATATAGCGACTGCTTGCTGTAGTTGGACGTTGCACTCCTGCAATAGCATCAGTGTGAACCGTCTCTACATACATACATAGCCTGTTTCCTGCTCTCTCTCTCTCTCGGGTACGTCGTCACGAGGGGACCACCGTCTACATTCACCCCACACGCGGTGGCGATATAAAAAAATCTTTATATCTCCAGCGATCACCAACAAGGGTAAAGTGTCGCCGTGTGCTTAATTCATTTTATTGTTGCAAAACTGATTAAGTGATAGATTGTTACATGAAGTTTTAAATATTAGGAAAAAGAAAAGCATTCATGTTTTAAGAAAGCCTGAGATCTTATATAATATATTGGATATAAATAGCTCTCCTTGGTGTTTTTTTTTTTCTGTAGTAATTAAGAGTTGTTGTTAAAAATTAATACAAATTAAAGAATTTTAATTACTGAAGAGAAAATTGTTAACTATATGTCATTAATATGTAATGAATTAACTTTGATAAGTCATGGCTTATTGCCAAACACTTTAGACATATTAGATCGTGTCTCCTTTGTGTAAATATACTAAATATTGATAGTACACAAGGGACTAGAGTATATTTAAATTAATATAAAATGGACCTTTTCCAAATGGTTTTCTTATGTTTTGTACATTTAATAAATTAATATCCATTACAGTGTACCGTATCTGTAATGCATACAATGCATAGAAAATACAATTTGTCCATGCGGAGAAAGTTACGTGTTTATTTTTTTAAATCGATAATTATGTTTGTACACAGTCAAAATTAATAAGGCATCGTATACTTTACGTGCTGCATCAATCGTTGTGTCCCATTCTTTATGAATTATGACATACTCTGTACACTGATTGATATTTATTGTAAAATGATGAAAACACTTAGCATTGCGACTGCAGTCAGTAAGAAATGGTACGAAAGTTCATCATTGATTTTGTGTTATCCTTTTCACGGTAGAAGTTAATGATTTGAGTGAGGCGTTGCCATCGCTCGTAATGACGTAAGTATTACTCTGGCGATATAAGCGTGTCTTAGCGCGTGACTGGTGGGTGGGTGACGAGTTGAACCCTCTGAGCAGTACGAGAATCTCCTCTCTCACCATGTTGTATCATAGCAATTTGAGCCTTATGTCACCTACTCTCAGGATAACAGCTACTGTGGGTATGCACGGCAGCACGCCAAGTACAGAAAAGCAAGCGTGACTTCATCCTGTGTCATTATTCGTCCTGATGATGTCCTGCCCATCCGCTTGCTTGTTTGCCGCAACCAAGTCGTCAGTCAAAACAAAACAACACAACACCTGGCAACCCCAACTGGTCCATTTAGTGTGTTCTACTTGGAGTTAACTATATAGCGGTTGGCTAGCATTACTTCCTCGTTAAATCTACTCTTATTTGTTTTGTTTTTACAATTAGTGCTGCTGTGTGGGATAAGTGACATTTATTTTAAATGAGTACTTTGTAAAATAGAAATTTCAATAAATAATTATAATAACATGATAAATTGTAAGATTTATAATATGAAGTAGAACAGTATATCCGACGTAATTATATTATTAAAAAAAAAAAAAATACAATTCTAATTCCATGCACTTAAACTTTTTTTACAATATGCAACAAAATTCTGTGTTTTTAATTTACTTTTTTTACGGTTCTCATGCAGCACTGCAGTATCAATCCTACACATTGCTTTTTAAAATAGATTATTTTTTTTTAATGGAGAAAAGTGTATGAACCTTCTGCTTGCAAGCTGAGAGTGCGATTCGCTATCAGTATATATATTATATGGTACAGCACTCAACTCGAGCGTACTTATGACGGGAACAAACGCACCTGCTGCAGCATGATCGGTCACAGCTGGGTGTGGGTGCTATATTGTGCGAGTGTAAGTGGGAAAACCGCCCCACGATCGATGACCGGCGTATTTTTCTTGACGTGGAGAAACACTTGAGCCAGCAAGCAAGCAACTAGCAAGGGCGGAAACAACCCCTAGCTCTCAATCGCTTGGTGTGCGTGTGTGCGCGTATATAGGATCAGGGAGGCGACCCCTATTATAACTTGCAGGATTGCTATTAGGAATCAAGATTTATGATACTGTATTATATTTAGTTATTGAGTTATGCTGATGTTAAAGAATAAATTAAAGAATAAAATATTTATATTAGTTTTACACATATATGCATATAGAAATTACAATAGAGGGCATACATGACCAAAATGTGTCAATTGCCCCAAAATACCAACCAACCAACCATAGAAGTTGCAATGCTCTATTTTTTAATACCCAACTTCTCTACAGTTTAAATATTAAAATAAACAGTCATGATGATTAATAAGTGAGAAGATCTCTCTGACCCCCATCGATCGCAAAGTCCCCCAAATATTTAGCATGAAGAATCGAATGTATATAAGAGACATTTAATCGGGAGAATTCTGTAGATACTGATTATGCGAACAACACTATTATTTCTCACTGCAAATTATACAAACATTGAATTTTAATATAATATGTTATTTTTTCCCGAGTTTTAAATAAATGAAGATACCTGTCGCTGTTTAATTTACGAATACATAGAACGACCTCAGAAAAAAGTTTATTTCGACTCCTCAAAGCAGCTACTGAATGTTAATGGTCGCCAAAGTGTTAGGCAGGCTTGACGCTTGTTTGGTCTTGGTGCTCGCGGCCCTGTGTGATTGGTGCTCCGACTTGGCTACCGGTGTCTAGGTGGACACACTACTGTGTGGCCAGCACGTGTCTTTCTCTATTTTGGCGAACACTATACGTCGCCATCAGTTTCACGAACCCATCTGGGAGACTCAAATCTTGATTGGAACCGCAACATATATAAAACCTTTGAGACATTAACTATTTAACTAAAATAAAGGATCATGTATTTCTAAGTTCCTTGTCATTCATAATATATATATATATATATATATATATATATATATATATATTTATAAATGTTAGATTTTGTTACTACAGTATTGGGGTAGTGATTTTGTACAACAAATATTTTATGCTTAAAATTTTATTCACCATCATACATATTGCAGAATGATGATAAGTTCAACAAATCCAATTTCGGGATTTACTTGAATCCTCTCTTATTTGCTGTTCCTGTATCATATTATATATAATATTCTTAATTATTACTTTGTACACACTAATAACCCTGCGTGTGTTCCAATTAGCCGTTGCAGCAGTATTCTTTATTAAAATAGTAGTTAATAAAAATAAATTACTTTACTATAATAAAATCACATTTATATAATATTATGTATATATATAATAGTGTTTGCTTTTTTTAATCACCAAAATACGAGGACTATATACTTGACCAAAATATCATACACATTTCATTCGATCGAATAAAAAACAATGTAATAAATATAACTTTATGCATTGTGTTGAATATTGTTATCTAGGCGCGCACTATATTATATAGCACATGATGAATATTATATTAATTATAGCATTACCATTTATGGTGAAATGAGATAATCAATTTAATTATTATAAGGTTGTTGTCTTGAGTTCCCTATTATCCTGTAGCTGTCAGCTGTTATAAATTATTATAAACTAGCGAGCTTTGACCACCAGTTATAGGTGGGGGAGGTGTGGCTGACGTGATTTCGTGATAAGAAAGAGGTGGGGGGATTAAGTTGGTGTGATTGCAGTCTCACCGAGTGAACGAGCCTCCTCCTCCCCCCACTTCATGGGTACACAGACGACCGGCTTATAAGGTTTACCTTGGTCTGACGTCAGCTACATCATTTGGTCGCGAGGCATGAAAGCGAACGGAGGTGTTAGTGGTGATAAGCCAGCAGCAGTTATAGCGTCTTCTTCTACAAGTAATGTGGCACGGGCTGCCTCCAAATCATCTTTAATTGGTTCCATATTGCAGCATCATTGCAGAATAACACCTAGGCGCAAGAACGTGCATACAGGTATTTTAAAATACTTATATTATAGATATAGTTCTCATGGTTGTCGGCTTTATTGCGAGTATTCTTGGTATGGATTATTAATACTAGTGAAAGTTAATTCATTCCTGTGCTATTGTAGCAAATGTATTTGATATAATATATTATTATGCTATTGTGTTATTATATTTTGAAATTTTCGTACCGAAATGTCAAACAACACACGAAAGTAACTTGACACTAGGCCTGTTCGTAAACCCTGCTCGGTGTACACTTTCTGCACCCAATCGACCTTATGTACATGCGATATAAGGTCGATTGGGTGTAGAAAGTGTACATCGAGCAGGGTTTACGAACAGGCCTACTTTCATCATGCTTATTATTGCTTATATTTAAACTCTATGTACCATTATCGTATAAGGTTCAAAATTTATGAGGAAGCTTAGCGTGATATACAACAGCAATACTAATTTGACGTTATCTTTTCACTAAATTTATCTTGTTTTGCAGTCTGCAATATGATCATTATCTTACAATTTTACAATAAAGTGATGTTATCCTGCAATAAGAAATAATTTTAGTGCCACCATAATGCAAGAAGGCGATGTGTCGAACCCTTTGCTGCGTTGCGATCATTTTCCGGTGTATTTTTTTTTTCGCGATAGTCAGCATATAAAATTGTATCACTCAACTAATTTAAAGCAGAAATTGAGTGAAATAAACCTATTTGCGTTAAAAATTTACAAGCGTAAAATTTATTGTACATAGGTTGTAAATTTATATCTCAACCTTTAAATATTAAATTTATATTTTTTTTATTAAGCCGGTATATACAATTTTTCTAATAAACTCTAATTATTTCATTCAATTTTTTTTTTACAAGAAAATAACTCCATTTGTTTTATAAAAATGGATATGTTTAATATGAAATTTCAAGGAAAAATTGTATACATGCAAAATTGTTTCATGTAATATGCAGGCTTAACAGTACAATCTAAAAGAAATTATATCTTGGCGCGAAATTATTTTAATGCTACAAATATGTAAATTTCTTGCGTGTCTTCTCGTACATTTTATTTTTCATGTTATATATTTTGTATTTACTGAAGGGTTACTTGAAAACAACACATGTAATGCCCGCTTAAATTATACTTAAAAATGCAACAGTGAAAGACTGTACGTACATCAGGCTATACGTGCACTTCGAAGACAGATCGAACATTATCTCTATCTGAGGTTGCTCTTCTAAGGGAGCAAGAAACAGTTTTACAACTCAGGTTACTCTGAGTATCTCTCTCAGAGACTGCGTGAAAGAGCCCCCAAACAGAGTACAGTAGTTAGAGTATTCACGTTCGTGCTGTAGGTGTACATCTCGGTACGGCTTAAACGTTACCCGTGCCCAAGGTGATACTTCTGTAGACCAAGAGATCTAGATTTGAAATTTCAGGGGAGGAAAGCGCACCCACCCCAGACAGATTTACGTTCACCACACCCCTGCGTGCTCATTGAGCTTTGTCGCACAAAATTTAAAGGCGGTGTAATGCACATTATTTCCTATTCTGTATTGAATAATTTTCTAATTTCTGGCCACCCTAATTTTACGAATTGTGTATCTTTTAACATTGGAACTGCGGCTCCAAGAGAAAAGCAGCTATAATGCACAAATAAATCATAATCGAGTATTTGAAAATCACAAACTCATTAGCGAATAAACAACCTGCATGACAATTTTTATTGCAAAAATAAATAGAGGGAACCAAAATATGTTACTATGAATTTTTCATTTTTTTTTTTCTTCTAATTCTCGTAATTTTTTTAAAATATATAAAAATTACTGAAAGTTCTGCAAGTTCTGTTGGCCCCCTTGCATCCTTAATAAAAAAGATAGGATCTAAACGCCCATTAACACTTCCAGGGGGTGTGGGCACATTTTTTCTAAAAAATAGTTCCTTGTATAAAAAAATATCCGAAAAAAATCAGAGTACCATAATTTGGCACCCCCTATTCATTTCTGCGATGAAAAAAAATCACGCAGGTTTTTTGTAAAGGACTTTATTAATGGATTTGTATCATCTACGAGTTATATCATTATTTGATTGCCCCCCCCCCCCCTTCTCCCTCGCCCGAAAAAAATAATATAATATATCCCTCGTATTCATGGTAATTATGTACTGTGACTTTTGAAGAATATCGAGTTGAATTTTTAGATTTCTCATTTTATTTTCTCAATATGTGTTCATATTTAAATATAGCGTTCCTAATATTTGAGGGAGGTATGTACATACTCTGTGTGTGTGTGTGTGGTGTGTGTGTGTGTGTGTGTGGTAAAGGGGCAGGAGGGGGGAAGGGCTGATGAATGCCTCAACCAGGAGTAAGGGAAGTAACTTCAGAAGTAGAGTAGTATTTATAGTTGAAGTTAACTCAGCGACCACCTGGAGTCGCCACTGGAGATGCTATTGATTGTTTAGTAAAAAGCAAGCGTGCGCGGCTCGAAGTTATGCTATATTAAACTAACTCCTAATACAAATAGGGTTCATTTCCTTATAGTTTAACGTTTAAAAGTAGGAAGTAGAGTACAGATGTTATATTGCTTTTAATATAGGAGGTTGGTTGGGTCTTGGCCAGAAGGCGTTGCGGGGTTGGTTGGTGACTTGCCGAGTGGTGGTGTGCGGTGTGGTGCTCATGCGGACACAGTCAGTGCGGCACTGTGAGAGCGTGAGTGCGTGCTACCTCGGCAGCTTGATCACATTAACAATGATACTAGTTTAACTTAGATAGGGTAGGAGAGAGGAGGGCAATAATATATAATAACTCTGGGGAAAAAAAGCAAAAGAAAAACAAATTAGTGTACCCCTCCTCCTCCTAAACCCTTTTAATTAATCAGCTGTGTACATACATATTATAAATTATATATGTGCTTATGTATTGTAAGCTTGTTGTGATTATTATGATATTATAGTTTGATGATAGAATTTTTATATCCTGTGTGTTTCCTAGCATCTTCAACAAGCCAAGAAACCACCAATATCAAGTCTTCATGATCAATTATTATTATCGTTCTTCGATAAATTATCCAGTGTTCTTGTTATTATTAATAATATAAAACGAGAAAAAAAGTAGTGCAACTGCCAATTTGTACAGGCTATGTGGAGTGCTACAGAAAATCAAGAATATAATCATAGACCAACAGTTGAAAATATGGTATCATTCAATGTCGATCCTCAATGGTGCGGTCTTTTATTTTCCATCTACTGTCGACATGAAAAAGCATCTTTGACTGGAGGATTTCCATCTCCTGATGCACTTGCAACCTGTGCATTTCAAGGACCACCTATTGATGCTGATTGGCTAGCATTAGCTGGAACATTAGGGTTTGAAATCTGCAGGTTATCTGATACATGGGCACTCGTCTTTGAATCGGGTAAGTTTTTAAAATATTTTTTAATTAGTTCGAATCGTTCTTTATTATTTTGGCATGGTTTAAAAAAAAAAAGGCATGTTGGTTTCGTTTATGGTTGTATGCTCGTCTAATATAATCTTGTTTCTGGTGTAAGTTATATAAATATTGTTGTCGCACTCTATTGTAAACAAGATGCCTTGCGTTCAATGTACTCGCTCTAGCTATCGTCCCCACCCGCAACTATTATATAACATGTAACGATTGTACCGTTCTTGGCAAAAGTAATATATCAAGCTTAAATTCAATAATTTAACCTTCCTTTGACTGCTTTATTATATATTATTTTTCAACTATAATAGTTTTTGCAGAATTATTTGACTCTCCCTCCGGCATTGGCTTCTAATAGTTAATATTAAAAACTTCTCTTTAACACCTAGGCTGACCTTTTATTTATCATGTGATGCACATTTTAATTAATGTGCTGGTATTATGGTCACAAATTATGCTATGGGTGGGATTTTTGAAGGTGATAATTAACCACTAAATTAATGGATTGTAAAAAAATATATTTTTATAACCCATTTTTTTTTATGAATGAACCATTCTTTCTTGTATTTGATTAACTAATTTAATAAAAATTAACTTAAGCTTGTTAATTGTGTTCTTTCTTAATCCACTTATTTATTGTTTTGTGGCTTGCAATATATTTATTATATATTTGTCGGTGTAGCGTGAATTGTTTTGTGCTGAATTAATTTTTATGAAATTGCTTGTTCTCTTGTCTGCATTCTATAGGCGTATAGGCCGGCAGGTTTATTACACTATAATAATAATAATTCATATAATATCCTGTAGCATAATATATATATATATATATATATATATATATATTAATTTATACTTTAATTACTTATTTGTGGGTTATAAAAAATATAATATAATCATAAAAAATTCTAGTTTTCACGCTTATATTAATGTACGTAGAGATAACACGGATCAGCTGGCCCAATGCTAAAAAAATCCCATTCATAAAAATTATGAAAAAATTTAAAATGTTCTCCCCTTTATCCCCTATCAGTAGGTAAAATATCAGGCATACAAAAACGGGCTAGTTTTCGAGTTAAATGGAAATGGAGAAATGCTGGAACTTCCATGTTAAATTATTCAACTTTAAAAATTAATTACTCGAAAACTAGCTCGTTTTTGTATACCTGATATTTTACCTACTGATAGGGGATGTAGAGGAGAACATTTTAATTTTTTTCATAATTTTTATGAATGGGATTTTTTTAGCATCGGGCCAGCTGATCCGTATTATCTCTACCTTAAGAAGTTTAAATAATTGTAATATTATTTGAAATTTAATCGTATGGGTTTGAACTATTACTGCAATAATAACATTATTTTAATACTATAGGGATTAAGGCTTAACCTGAGAAATTTGGACGAAAAATTCGCTACAACAGATTTTCTTCAAATTAATTTGGTGGACTCGCAACAATCGTCAAATTAGCTCTGAATTTTTTCGGAATTTTTTAACCGTTGGTTTAATTATAATTAATTTATTTAAATGAGAATTTTGTATCCTTCCAATGTTAAATTTGTTAATTAGCATTGCAAAAAAACTATACAACAGATTCTTTTACTTTTTTTTTTACTAAAACCTAATTTTTTAGACTATTTTTCTGAATTGTTTTCATATATTTTGAACCGTGGCGATGATCGTTTCCTATATGTGATGAGAAATGTGGCAACGTTCTCAAGGACTGTTGTCACCACCCCCTCCTAAAAATTTATGCGCATTCCAATGCAAACAGTGTTGCCACTATAGCCACGCCTCTTTACCTTGAAAGACAAATTCTCAGGTTATACCTTAAGATAAAGCAGGCCACGTTACTTCTGTTTCCATGTTTTATTATGATAGTTGTAAATTATAATATCGTATTATTGATTGAAAAAACGTGTCACGTTGTATTTTTATGGTTATTGAAGCACAAACTTATTCGGTAACAATAAATTCCAGCGCTCGTATTAATATTTGCACGCTTTTCTGTAACGTAGATTTTATAAGCGCTCTAAAATGCATTCTATATATTTATATAATAAATAATTTTGTTGGTAACTTGATACTGATCAGCGATCACCTATTAAATAATAAATAAATAAATAATAATAATAACAAAAATACTATGAGATGAATACGACGATCTGTTGAATAAATAACAAATAAGCATAATAATGATGAAATGATAATTCATGAATTTTACCAACCACCAGCGTATATATAATAATATTCTTGAAAAACAATTGGTGCCATGTTACAATTGCACTCCTCAAACGATGGATGAGTTTGATTTTCCAGAATCCCTTCCAAGTTGTTTCTTTAAGGGAAAGAGAACACCGATCAGCTTTTGGTTTTTAGTTCCATTTGATTAACATGTAAACCTTAGCAGACACACAAAAATTCTGAAATTTTTTTGAGAGACAGATTTTAGTACCTAGGAAAAATTTCAAAACAATGGACAACATACATGAAAAAATTTTATTGCAGAAATGAATAGAGGGTACAAAATTATGCTACTCTGAATTTTTTCAGATTTTTTTTAGACCTGGAACTATTTTTAAATAATTATTGAAAGTCCTGTGATTTCAGTTGGCACCCCTGCAGCCTTAATAAAACGGATAGAGACTGGACGCCTATTGACGCCTCCAGGGGGCGTGGCCGCACTTTCAATAATTATTTAAAAATAGTTCTGGGTCTCAAAAAAATCTGAAAGAATTCAGAGTAGCATAATTTGGTACCCTCTATTCATTTCTGCAATAAAAAATTTTCATGTATGTTGTCCATTATTATTCGAGTCGATTTTTTTTATTAACTTTTTAGTTTGGCTCTCCATGGGACAGCCCTATGCTGAAAATTAAAATAATAATAATTAAAAAAAAAATTGTCTGGAAAAATTGTTTTGAAATTTTTTCTCTAAAAAAAAAAAAAAAAAAAAAAAAAAAAAAAATCAGAATTTTTGTGTGTCTGCTAAGGTTTACATTATTAATATGTTAATCAAATGAAAAAAACAAACAGCTGATCGGTGTTCTCTTTCCCTTAACACAGTAGTATCGATTTTAACCATCACAAATAAGCCCTTATTTAAATTATTGAGAAATACACATCATTACACCACGCAGCTCGGTAACGGACCCCCTTAAGACATTTTTCACTTTTAACAATTTTTATCTGCCATATTTAGGGTTCTTAAAAATTCGAAAAAATTATTAAAATTTTCAATGGAATGTAGCAATTGAGTTTATCATAATTTCAGTTCCATATCAGAGCATCTCTTTGAGTAAAAAAAAAAAAAAAAAAAAATTGGTGTGGAGGGACATGAAAAAAAAAATGTTCCGGTTTTGGTCCAGGCCTGCTTTTGGACTCCTTATAGCCATGCAAAAAAAGTAAAAAATAAAATTTTAACCCATTAACCAAATCAGCCTTTTCATAAAAATAACAACTGCAATACCGTGATATTTTTTTTATTAGTTAAGAAAAAATAAAAATGAACCATTTGTTAAAAACCCTGTTTTTATTCGTTTTTTATTTTTTTTTTTGAACCAGTAAAAAAATTATCAAGGTATTGCAGTTGTTATTTTCATGGAAGGGAGGGTTTGGTTAATCAGTTACAATTTTCTTTTTTTATTTTTTTTTTTTGCCTATAAGGAGCCTAAAAGCAGGTCGGAACCAAAACAAGGCTAAAATCCAAAACTGGGCTGTGCACTGTATAGTAATCGTACGTGTAGTATTAATATCAACATACAGTAGTATAAATAATTACTAATAGATATAAAATCTATATTATCTAAGAAGTAACTTGTATAATATTATGGTGGTTAGTGCGCATGTATAATAATATGCATAATATTTATGTGAGCTGCATTGATGACCTTGACTTGGTTCTAACTGCACCACTGCTCGCTGCTACCCCTGGCTATACTACGTACGGTGCTCCAGCCGCGCGAACATTGGTACAAGTGACCCAGTTCTTGCTGCCCCGTTACCATGGGAACGCGCGCGCTCAGCTGCTCCCGTCCCGCCCTCACAATATGTAGTTGTGCCCCCAGTCCTTCCTTAAGTCCCAGCAGCTAGCTGCCTGCCCCACTTTGCACCATCGTTAATGTTTGCGAATATATCCGAGCAGCAACAGCAGCAAATTGTCATAACAAGTATTGCTAATATACAGAGTCTATGTCATTGATTGAACTTATTGATGTTTTTCAATAGTCTGTGTGACATTATAAATACATACTACATACTTATATATACTATTAGTATACTAATAAATCCCTTAATAAAAAGTATAACTGCGGTGCAAGTAAACGATTTAGTAAATTAATTGTTTACACATATTTGTTTTTAAATTCAATAAATAGTAGATTGATTTTGTCTCCTTTATGAAGTCTCTTCAGAATACTCTTAGGCATGAGAGAGAGCTCAAACTTCCTTGTTAAAACCATATAGTTGTTTTAAAATTTGGAATAATTATGTTAATTTAAGATATCAGGTAAAAAAAAAAAAATAGTGTTATATTTGAGACAGGTTGTCTTGTTCTTTTGAAAAAGTTGCATAAACAAATGATTTTTATAAAAGTTCATGACGTTGTTTTATGATATTTTTGTCTCTCACTGCTCTGTAGGATACATTTATTTCTTGCTGTGGACGTAAGCGGTTTATACCGGAGTTCACGTAGCATTACAATGACGTCACTGGGTTTTGAATATTTAAATGCGAGGTAATTCTAGCACGTGAACATTAGTAGTTACTGTATTGCTTTATAAAAGATGCAATGGTATAATGTTTGTTAATATGTACACTTTCTGTGTTTAATAAAAGACTAATAATAATGTTTGGAAATAGCACAACATTACACCTTTTTTTTTTTTTTGGTTGCAAATATATATTTTCAGTGCAGTTTATCGATATTTTCAATACAATTTACATTTGCATTTTTTTCATTTATTTGCTGATTACTTGCTTTTCAACAGAGCAAGATGTTATTTACATTTATCTGACAGTGAGAACAACAGAGTTGCTGACTATATAACTATTCCAATTGATCGCTTGCATGCTTTGCACCAAGTAAGCAAGCGCCTGAGTAGCTGGCAACCCCTCGTACATTGTTCAGCGTACGGAGACTGCCTTATAGCCTGCTTGCTTCCACCCACGCAATCTATCTCCCTCGCTGCTATCTCTCCCTTCAGGCTTTCTTCTGCTGAACAACTAGAGCTGCTGCCTTGTACCCTCTCGAACATTGATCAATGCAAGCAAGCGCGGTTTCAGAAAAAAAATATATATATATGGGAGAGGGCCATAAAGTCAATGTTAATTAAAAGATTTAGGGTGGAAGAAGGATGAATATTCTTTCTATATTAAATCCAAAATATCATAAGGGGGTACAGCACCTCCCCCTCCCC
Source organism: Siphlonurus alternatus (assembly GCA_949825025.1). Lineage (NCBI taxonomy): Eukaryota > Metazoa > Arthropoda > Insecta > Ephemeroptera > Siphlonuridae > Siphlonurus > Siphlonurus alternatus. Next base: position 61,667,985 of record OX463788.1, on the reverse strand, counting down.
CCCCTTTCCCCCCGGCCCTCATCTCCTTAAATCTGCGTCTGCTAGTAGCCTGCAGCAACCTCAATTTAAAACCCCAGATCGAATAAAGATTCATCGTAAATACCAAATACCCCTTTTTTTCTCTATGTAAAAACTAAATTTTCATATGCTGAGGATTAGAATTCTATCTTTTGAAAAAGATAAAAAGATATCGATTTCTTGAAAAGCTCTTGAAGTTTCATTACAAATGAAAAAAGTAAAGGTTACTAGAAAGACTTTTCTAAGCTGGTACAGATGTGAATTTCAAGCTTCTGTACTACTACTAGTATAATATATAGTAGACCGATGAGAGACGATGCGCAGTGCTGCAGGGCCTCTACTCGGGCAGGCGCCGCTTACGTAATACGCCTGGATGTATGTATGTACGCAGCTCTGCAAGCACTATGCAAGCTATTCACCAAGCTCAATCGCATTCGTCAATAAAGTCAATTTTTTTCCCCTCGAAATATTATTAACGTTGAAAACGTGATACGGTGGCTCATGATTCTAGAATGAAATGAATTTAGTCCTGCCATCGATACATCCAAAAATAAAAGCAAAGAGGGGGGATGGAACGAAAAAACTTTTTCATCCATATTTATATTTAGATTTTCCATTAAATACGAAATCTTTAGTATTATATATAATAGTATATTTATACGTAATTATGGTAACTTTTCGAATCGAAACAAAACAAATTATAATTTTTCCCCTTTTTTATATAATTTTATTATTTATTCATTAAATTGGTTCTAATCTTATGTAGTGTTATGTCAATTACCTTATTATTTTATTATAGTCTGTGAATTTTATATTTTAAAAGAAATATCGTTATTTATAGTCCCAAAAATATCAGCAAAATATCGATCTACATACTGGAAGGTAATATTTATTGATACAAATTAATATGCTCAGATTACTGTATAGCTTGAGTGGGACTTGGCCCTGAAAAGGATTAATTTTGTTTCCTCATCAGAGTTATTAGTATCATATAACTCGTTAGTTCCCATGCAATGGTACACCTTACATAGTTAATTCTCAGGGTTTGCTGTGACTCTTATAACTAACTGGTTCGGCTTTTACTTGCTTCCCCTGTGTGTGCTTGTGCTTGGATATCTCTTCACCTGATAATTTGGCTGGTACAACACTTTAAGTAAGATACAATGTAGCATGTTCTTTTCTATATTGGTATCTAAATTAAGTGCTTGCTTGTGCATTCTGTTTTCATATATATATTTTTTTTAAGTGTTAAGTAAGTATAATATTAAAAAAGGTATTAAGTTTTGTATGTAAGTATGTATATATAGAAATATAAAATATTGAAAATTTACATTTCATCCCAACAGTACAATGGAATATCGACCTCATTTTTTTATTGCAGAAATGGATAGAGCATGGCCCTGATTTGTTTCAGATTTTTTAGAGCCCGGGAAGTATTTTGAAAAAATGATTGAAAGTTCTTTTTGTGACGTCACGAGACGCCGCTGCTTAAGAAAAAGATAGGACTTGCCGCCTCGTGACGTCACAAAAAGGACTTTCAATATTTTTTTAAAAATACTTCCCGGGCTCTAAACAATATGAAAAAAATCAGGGTAGCATAACTTTGCACGCTCTATCCATTTCTGCAATAAATAATAATAAAAAAAAAAAAAAAATTGAGGTCGATACTCCATTGATGTTTTATAACTGTTTTCAAATTCAAATTCTATTTATTAATTCCATTTCTTCTACAGTCAAAATGTCATAATATACAATAACATTTGTTTAGGCTTTACTCATAACTCATAAATTAACTCATTAATTAAATTGTTATATCTTATCTCTTTGAAATAAAACAAAAATAATCTTAGGAAATATTTTAAATTTATTATTTATTTGTACACCCTAAAGAAAAAGAAGGAAAACTTTTAGATTTTTTGTTCACACAAGTGAACTGATAGTTAATGGAATGAAATTTTATTGCAATATATTCTGGCCTTTGACCTAAAAACTTATAGTCAATATAAAGTACTCCCAATAAATTAATTTTGTTATTTTTCTGGCATGCTCTCTGATGGTATATTCCTTGTTGCAGTGAAAGCTACTAGTGTGATCTTCCTGCTCGGCGTCGGAGGGTTGGTATGCTATAAGTTGTACCACTACTATTGGCCAAGACCTCGCTCCCCACGCACTGACTCTACCCCACCGAGCTCCCCACGCAGCCGTCGAGAACTCTTCACCGCTCGGGCACTTGACCTGAACCTGAGTGAGGAGCAGCATCTGTTACAGCCTGGAGATGAGCCCAGCTATGGCTCCGTGCAGGTGAGAACACCAACCTGGTGGACCACCCGCTTTTCGTTACTATCGTTACTATTTCCTTTACCAGTTTACCCTACAATAACATGCATTTGAGGTAGTAGGTATGACATATATGACATATTAGGGTTATTGACTGGCTACTAGATGAAAGAGTTAGTAGGAGGAAGGCAGCTTATGGCTGTCTATACTCCGCTGGGGTGATTAAGACCACGGAATGTTGTGCAAACAACATACGTGCCCCACTTAGAAACGGCACTTAATTGTCTGGCGTGCAGACTGGGTATTAGGAGCCCCAGAGAGCACTGTGAACAATGTTGAAAAACAAGTTCCGTCATTGGTAACCAACCACATATTAGGGGATGTGAGAAATAAGTTATAAATTATTTCTTAGCAAGATATATATACTGTATATATATATTGTATAAGGAAAGGTAAGCCATAGCAGTTGGATATATTAATTTAAGGAAAGAGATAGCAATTAACCAACAAGCCTTACCAAAATTTAGTAGGTGAATCTTGTTGGCACAGGTAACACAAATATTTACAAATATATTATTGAGACGTTTCGACCAATGATGTGGTCTTTTTCCCTCTTAGCAAGCTACTTTCCTTAAAGGGACAGGAGACCATAAAAATAAGTATTTTTTATTTAAAAGTTACCCACTAACTGAGTATGAATACATGCTGCACGGTGGGGAGTGCCTCAGGGTAAACGCCCAGCGAGTAACTAAAGTGTGGATTGCTGACGTCAGCAATCACCAAAAGGCAACATAGCTGCCACTTTTCCATGGAACTCACTCCCCCTCCTTCCGCCCAGCTATACTCAGTGCGATGTTGCCTGTGCAATTGCCCTGCGGCTCTCTATATTTATTTAATTTTTATAAATTCGGGGGATGGTCCGACAACGGAAATTTACTCATTTCTCGCATTAACATAACTTACATTAACTTTTTATGCATTCATGATTTTACTGTCCCATGTCCCTTTAAAGGCATCTTATAGGCATGAGAAATTGTATTTTGTCCAAATCCGTGGTGAAATTGTTGTAAAAAAGGTCAAATATTATTTCATATGTTTAAGTACGTAAATGTAATTATGTCTGAAGAAGTATTTAATGCATCTTTAAATTATACTAAATTTAGTAAATGCATTTTCAGTTGAGTCTACTTTAGAGTAGTTAGTGAATGAAAAAAAGTTACCAAGTTTGCTGAAAATGAGTAGTGTGTGGTAAATAGGCAGCCCACAGTTAGTGTTCACCTCTATTTCCTATTTCACAGGTAAATATCAGAGTACATGCTGCCCGGGGTGGGCCCGCAATGTTTTCTGTATTTGCCTGTGTGATAAAGTTGAACATTGCAGGCTGCCTATTTCCCCCCACGGTACTGCTAATAACAGGTATAAATATTAGTTGCGGACTACCAGTAGGTATATTCATACTACTGTATTTATACTATTTATATATAGCTAGCTGCTTATTAAGTATTCAAATAAAAATTGTAATATGTTCATTCAAATATTCTTAATGAGAAATTATTACAGTATAATCTTTATTGCAAATAAGGATAAATAAAAGGACCTCAAGCTATCCATTATCAATCCTTTTTTTTTTTTTTTTTTTTTTTTTTTTTGTGCGAGTGTGAGTGTGTGTGTACAGTGTCCATTGTGTACCCTAATACTCTTAAAATTCAGTTGAACAGTTGTGATTGTCAGAGTCATTTAATGCAAAAGTAGAGACAAACATTTTGTTTTTGTTTGAAACACATATGAGAAAAAGATTTGTTGGGAAAGGAGATAGTTCGAGCTTTTTGCCGTCAGTGACTCAGCAAAAAGAGAAAAATTAGTTAAAACAACGCATTGACTCTCCGCTCGTTTTAGAGAGAGAGAGAGGGATTTTTGGCTTGATCAGCTAGTTTTTGCTAGCAAAATCGTCACACAAATAATACATTTGGTGCGCCACTCTCTAGCCATGGACAGCTGTTTCGGCCTACAGGGCCTCATCAGCATGGCGAGGAGAGAGAGGCAGTAGTTCCCAGCCAGGTCTACGTACATGAGAGCAAGGCTATCGAGCTACCGCCAAAGTAGCAGAGTTCGCACGGCCTTTTATATTGGCGATCTGAGTCTCACAATTATAGCGCGACTCTTCATTGGCTGCTACTTTGTAGACGCCAAATGTTTAAATATGCAACACTATCGCTGCAAAAACCATTGACAAGCCAGGGATTTGAAATAAAAGGTAGAGATAGTGGGATTTGATAGAGGGTTTAAGATGGACAACACAGAAGAAGGAAAAGGAAGAGAAAATCGAACTAGCGATATAAAATGTCGCTTAGTTCGATTTTTTCAAATAATTCTTTTGTTTTTGAGACGATTTTCAGAGTCTAAACTTAAACATTCTTGAATTTCCGTTCTATTTTTTTTTCTGTAGATCTGAAGTTGAGATTAATATTATGCCACTTATATCAACAGTTGTCTGCTGGCCTGATGTGCTCTCTATCAATAGGAATTGGATCTGGCTTTCTGTTTGATGATTTTGATCTATGTGTCCTTTGCTTCAAGTGTGGACTTGTAAAATGGCTTTGCTGTGATGAAAGACAAACAAGCAGAATCAATAGAGATAGTATTTATACTGTATATTCACAGTGAAGGAAGTTCTTAACTCTCTAGCTTCCCCTTGATTTTTGAGTCCATTAATTTTGTTTAATTTCAAAAAATGTCTTATTTGTTAATTAATTAGTGTTATTCTATAGTAATGATTACCGACATCTAAGGAGCATTAATTTTACAAAATAAATCAGATGAATCGGTATAGTCAAGGCAAAGATTGTTTTAGAATTCTTCGTACAATACTCCATATTAGGGAAATATTGTGGAGCTAAAACAAAAGCTTTATGTTTGCTATTGAAACTGCTTGTGTGGCTAACAGCATTGCTTCATTTGTGTGGCAGACTCGTTACTTTGGGCCAAACAACCCTCTGTACGAAGATGACATTGGGGAGGGCAACCCCTACTTGGCCGACCAGAGTGCCTCTACTTCTCCCTCTGAAGTTAGTACTGTCCCTACTAATGCTAGCTTAGCATTAAAATATTAATTATTTTCTTAATAATCATGTTCAGTGTCAATAGTGATGTAGAGATATAATTTAGGGTTGTTTAAAATTAAATATTTTTTTATGTATATGTTTGGATATTTTTGTTTAAAAATTTAGAACAAGGACTCCTTGATTTAAATTTACTTAAACGAGCAAATAACCAGACTTAAATATTAAACTAAATTATTTATTCATATTAGATGACAATCTAATAGCACATTTTATCATCAAAACAGAGCTAATGTTTAGCATTAACTCAGAGGGACCTTGTTGCGAGCGTTGAAGTGATGGTGTAATGTTGACCTTTACCATGAGCTTTATTTACTTGTGCAATAAAGGCTAAAATTGCACTTTGCCTACTTCACTGCTCGCTTCTCCTTATCTGACTTGGGTGCTGACCTTATATTCTCTCCTGGCAGGACTCTACAGAAGATGAAGGTCAAGAGGCGCACTTGCCTGAGGGTGCCCTTGCAGACAGGACGCTGCAAGGTGCACGTCGTCAGCGCACCCCCTGGTCCACCCCACACCATGCTCGCTCTTTGACTTGGCGTAGGGCTCGCCATGGACCATCTTCGCCTCTCAGTGCTCGGGAGCACCCTCAAGCTATGCCTGCGGACAACCCAGGATGGCTGCTTAAAAGAATAGGCAGTGTTATTCATCCAGTTGAAAATCAAGTTGTAAGTATGCTAGGGGCTTCTTATTGATTGGGCTTGTGCTTCGTCTTCTTAGCAATGAAAACATTAGTTGTACCTTTTTGAAATAACTAATTTTTTTTTTTTTTTTTTTTTTTTTTTTTTTTTTTAAAGACAGTAATTAATTACAAGGATTTGTTAATAATTTATTTGTGTGCACAAACTAGCTTATCAAAAAAGAGTTGTATTGTGGTGTTATTGTCTGCATATCTTAATATTTTATTCATGAGATTATATATTAGAATATGTATATCAAGTACGTTTCTTCATTCAATTTTTTTTCTGAATTTTGAACTTTCTCATGTTACCCTCTACATTACCTACAGCACTATCTATAAGAAGGACCATTAATGTTTTAGGTGCCATTAGAGGAAGACATCACTTACATTTTTACATTCAGGTTTTCACTATCATGTGCAATGCTATCTTCAGCATCTAACAATGCTCTTATATAATGTTGCAGCCCAGCTCGAAGCCCAGCCCGAAGAAAGGAGCCAGTCTTCCCAGCACTTCTGGTCGCAGAAGCCGTGCTCTTGCAGAGGCAAGGAAGAGCCAGGCTGACTACCAGTTGGCCGAATGGAAACAAAACGGTCGACAAACACCAGAGGGTGCTGAGAGCTCCGTTCGGTGTGGCAGTATCCCACGTACTTCAGACACGCCACCCGTTCCCAGCCCCATCACAGCTGCAAATTTCTCTGGAGCCTCTGCAGAAAACTCCTTTCTCATAAGAGACGTGTCCCTCGACTCCTTAGGTTTCTCAGACTATGGAGGCTGCGATACTTCAAATAGAGAGCTTCCAAGAGAGGGTTCCTTTGATAGTACATGCTCTGAACTCAGCATAGACTTTTCATTGAAAGAAACAATGGAAACAGAAACAATGCATTGCATGGAAGAGCTACAACGAGAAATTGATAAATTGAAAACCAACTGCCTTATGATGGATGAAGAATTTACAACTATTATATGCAATAGAAACTTACCTGGGTTGTCAAGCTTAATGAAAGTCTCATCAGATCATCACACTCAAATTAATCAAGATGAAACTTGTGCACATAATGAGAATTCTATTGATGAAGAGGAGTTGAAAATGAAAGAAGATAACACAGCACGTGCCTGTTTTGCAGGATTATATAGTTTGACCACTATAAAAAATAGTACTTCCTCTGAGCTATCAGACTCTGCTCTGATGAGCTATAGACATGGAAGTATAGGTTCTGCTGAATCATTAGAATGGGATTCTCCCAAAGTGGTCAGCCCTGTAAAGGCAACGACCATCGTGGAAACAGTTGTGTCTCCTGTCCTTGATGCTGCCCATACCAAACTTGATGAGACGCCTCGTGAACTCAAAGTGGTCCGGGAGACTCCGCCCAGCAACCAGGCACGAAGAGAACGCTCCTCAACCCAAAACTCGTTCCTGGCAATGAGCGAAGATGAGCTTATGGCCAATCTTGAGTGGGACAATGAGGACATGACGCAGTACCCAGATGTAAGTGGTGACCTGTCAGCAGACGCAGAGCCTAACCTGATAGCCTGCGTAGACACTTTGGAAATGGATCTAGAAACCGAACTTGGTTTCAAGAATGATGAAGGAACACCAAGAAACAAATCAAATGATCCAGAGAGTGCTGTTGAGAGTACCACGTCTAGTAGAAGTTGTACTGCTAGTCCTCTTACTGAACGGTGAGACAGCAATTATAAATGTAACTCTTTAATTGCATGTATCAAATCTTCTTAGTTTTTATTTTTTATAATATCAAGCTGTGAAAAGTGTAATTATAGTAAGGAATGTCACAGTAAGAAATTGAGTTGTGCATGACTATAAGCATACAGTAATTTATTATTGAATTAAAAGAAATGTAATAGAGCATGGCAGTATAAAAATTTCTTCATTGTGAGTGTTCATCGTTATAAGAAGTGTTATTCAATTACCTGTAAGCATGCTCATAGTATTATTGAAGGACTGGCAACATTGAGGGTTGACACTTGCAGGTCTCTGGTTGAGGGTAATACATCTTTGAGCACCTCTGGTACTGGCGGTGTGGTCTTCAAGTCCCAGCTGCAGATGAAGCAAAGTCTCCTGCTGCCCACCCTCGAAAACAACAAGCCGTTGCCTCAGTGGAGCTCGGAGGAGTCTGGTTTCATGGAGTGGGACATCGCTGCGGACGGCAACAAGGCATCCCAGGACGTTGCCCAGGATTTCGGGTAAGCATCTTCACTTGCTCAGCTGGATAATTTCACTTTCATAGAAGTGAAAATTTACCCACTCAAAGCTGAAACATAAACAATATCAATTTCTCTCTCGTACTTTTATGCTTGTTTGCTTAAATGTAAATTTGTGAAATTGAAATTGATTGCATACTTAAGTATAGAAACTTTCCTCTCCCATTTTACTCAGTTTTGGCCATTTTTTTTTTTTTTGTTTTCTTTGCCTCTTTGCTTACTTTGCAGAAAAAATTTGATATTGTCATTTAACCCTTTTCTCCTGTTGTTATGCTGAATTTGATATCTGCTATCTCCTCCATTTGGATGTGTAAATAAATAGAGAATAGACAATTCCATGAATTGAATTAAAATATTCATTTTTACCTTCAGTGATAAACTATACTGATATGTGCAACTCAGGACAGCTCAAACTTTTCTTCCTCTCCCCCCTCTCCTAATAAACAAGAAAACAGACCACTCTTCCCTAGACTGACTTACTTAGGATTCAGGACTGGTTATAAAGCCTGAATAGTACTAGATTTCCTTACATATTTGGCCATACAGTTGAAAAATGTACACTATTCAGACTTAATGCTCACAAACAGAAACAAAGCATAAAGGTCACGGTGTCCCAAGGTGTGCAGTGTACATTTTTGGGACAGTCAAAACAGTTACACATTCTTGATTTGCTTTTGCTGTAATTCCAACTGACAAAAAAGTGCAAGGTTTTCAATACATAAGTGCCCAGTAAGAAGAATATATTTAAAATTCTCAATCCTCCGTAGATTGTAAGACAATGCCCACAACAAGTGCAGATGCAGAGAGACGATGGTCAGTATGAGGTACAAGCTGATGATGTGTATGTGCTTGTGGTTACAGTAGCTGGGCTGACCTCAGCTCTGCAACGGGCAGTGTGAGCAGTAGTGCCCAAGTTTCTCCTGATTCTGAAGGGGCTGAGGGTGGAGCCCTGTCCCTGTGCAGCCCTACTCAGGAAGAGCAGCCGAGCGCACTGCTCAACATTGGGCACAGAGCCAAACTGCTGCAGTACGCTGTAACAGAGTGGCACGGAAACACCGTGAAGTCAGAAACTGTGCTCAAGGTATGTGTAATTTTCATGCCATATAACAACGGGGAAGCAAATTTTATTTTTTTATAAAAACAAACAGTTAACAAAATATTAATGCATAGCAAGTACAGTAGTACCTTTGACTTGTTGATATGCAATAAATTTTTTCAGTTTCTTTTTTTAAATAAAATAATGTATAAAGCATATATGTACATAATACAGTATATATAAAGTATAACTCAATAAAACCGTAACAAGATTGTAAAAATATTTTAAAAATATATATTTTTATTTTAGACTTCTTTTATGCTCTCGTTCCGGCATTTTAAATATTAGTACAGCCTTAGTACATACTACATAGTTAAATTTATTAATGTAAGTGCATGCTCTAGATATAAAATAGTTGGAATGAATTATGGAAAATTACAACATACAGGGTGATCATAAAGTTCTTGAAAATTGTAGCCGCAAATAGAACTAATACATTCAATCTGAATGTACACTTTCTATACATTAAATTGAAGCCCTGGATTCAACATTTTCAAAACTTGATTCAATTTTTTTTTTTTTTTTCAAAATGGTTTTCTCACAAGTTGAAACATGTTAAAAATTGCGTTTTTTCACCTCTTTTTCTTGATGCTTTGGACTGCAGCACCTGAAATTTAATGCATCAAAACTCCTGCATGTTGAATTTTTTCATCCACATTACCTTAAGGTTTCTCCACATTGACCCCACTCGTACCTCAAAACACATGTAACCGCACCTCAAGCGCTCGCCAAAGATTACGTGGCATCGCAAGATTCGCAAGCGCAGTGAACTGAAAGGTGCGCTCTTGAGTTGCACGGTGTTCTTCTCCATGCAGTGTCTTGAACACGCTGTTCTCCAAAGATGAATTTGAGTGTAGTGATCAGGTCAGGGGACCTCGGGGCCCACATTGTGGGACCGTCGCATTTGAGGAAGTTACCGGCGGGGAAGACCTCATACAGACAATGATGCGCTCTGTCACGAAACGACGTGCGCTCTTGTCTGTACGGAGTCTTACTCGGACACTTCAACAGACGTTATGACGGTCCCACAACTTGGGCCCTAAGGTTTCCTGACCTCATTACACTCAAATTCTTCTTTTGAGTTACATAAGAACACAGTATTCAAGACACTGCAGCTCAAGCAGCCCATCAGAAGCGTCTTTCAATCCACCACATTTGTCATGCGAATCTTGCCATTTCACGCAACCTTTGGCGGGAGCTAGAGGTGCGGTTACATGTGTTTAGTTGTTTTGTGTTACGAATAGGTAATGGGGCATATGTGGAGAAACCTTAAGGTAAAAAAATTCAACAAGCAAGAGTTTTGATGCATTAAATTTTAGGTGCTGCAGTCCAAAACATCAAGAAAAAGAGGTGAAACTCCGCAATTTTCATCTTGTTTCAACTTGTGAGAAAACCACTTTGTAAAAAGAAAAAAAATTGAATCAAATTTTGAAAATGTTGAATCCAGGGCTTCAATTTGATGTATAGAAAGTGTACATTCATATAGATTTTATTAGTTTTATTTGTGGCTACAATTTTCATAAACTTTATGATCACCCTGTATATTTTACTCTTTCTTGTGCAGGGATATGCTGAGATCCCGTCCCTGCTTGGCTTGGAGCACATTCGACGTATTCGAGGTGATAACTACTGTGCGATTCGAGCCGCCATCTTCCAGAGCCTGGTGCAGGGGGTGCCTGTGCCGAGTGGACATGCCACCTTCTTGCGCCTCTCACACGCCATTGACTCTGGTTGTCAGTGGCTCCAAGACTGGCAGTTTGCAGGACGACTACCATATGCAGGAAATAACGTCTTGCATGGCATGCGAGTGTGCTTGGAGAGCCTCGATAACGTGGTGAGTGCAGCTATGACCTAGTGGTATTTTCTTAACATTGGCAGTCAATGGGAGTTCACTATCATTAAAATAATCAATCTTTCTATTTTCTAATACATCTCATTCATTATCCCAGTTATTAAGCATCACATGAAAATTTTGTAAGCTCAGTTAAGAAAAAGTCTAGTTAAGCAATAAGTTTAGCACCATATCATACCAACCAACTCCATAGTGGTGTTGCTCTAAAGGTGAGATGATATAGCTAGGCAATCGGTAGAGTGTGCATTTAATTTTCTGACTCTTTTACAAAACTCAAACACTGAAGAAGATTAGTGTTTTGAACTGTAATGGCTACTCTAGGTGACAAAGGATTTCCCTATGTACTGTATTTACCAATACTCTTCAATAAAGCATACTTAAAGGTGCACCAAAGTGAATACTTTTTTTACATGTTTGGGCAGCTACGAATTATTCTAATATCCCTGTGGCTCAATATTTACGTACGATGCCAAGTTATTTTACAATTAATTATTTAGTTTGAAAAGTGAGTTTGAAAACCGTTGGTTGATCCAAGCATGCCCGCGGCCGCAGCAGCCGGTGATACAACAAGAAGGGGGCGGAAGGAGGTTCCCCCGATTCGCGGGAGATTCTCGTCGTATCAGCGGCTGCTGCTGGAGCGCGCCGACTTGAATCAACCAACGGTTATCAAACTCACTTTTCAAACTAAATAATTAATTGTAAAATAACTAGGTATTGTACGAAAATATTGAGCCACAGGGATATCAGAATAATTCGTAGCTGCCCGAACATGTAAAAAAAGTATTCATTTTGGTACACCTTTAAATAGTAAAATAGCACATTGAAGTGTCTCTTTTTCTTCTTTTCTTATGCCCTTGTGTTGGCTATTAAGCCATTTTACTTCTAGTAAGCCAATAAAGAAGAGATTTCTTCTCTTCTCTCTTCATGTTGCCAGGCAACAAGTCACGTTCCGTAGTTAATGCAGAGCATCTAAACAAATGCCCTCTCTCTTGACATTCGTTCTTACATAATTTACAAATGTCACTATCTTGGATTTTGAACTTCTTCTGGTAGCATCCAAGATAGTCATGGCCTGTATCTAGTCTGAATTTAGAAGTGTCTGTGAGTCTATTAATATTATGAGTTCACATTGAAGTGTGAAAAATAAGATAAGGGGTTATTTCTAAGTATTTTAATTTTTCATATCAACATAAATAGCTAGTGCGTATTTGTGTGCTGTTATGATGTAATTGCTTCATTTAAACTGTTTTTATTTTAAAAGTTTTAGCCTTATATTGTTGCCTTCCTTGCCTTGAAATGAAAATAAGGAAACAAGACCTACAATCCTATATTTTTCATCATGTATTGTATGCTGCTTGAGCTCCTCATTCATTTCATTAAAAAAAAAAAAAAAAAAAAAAAAGAATGTTTGATTTAACTAAAAGTCATTTCATGTAGTAGGTTGCTTTTTTTCTGCTTTTGAAAATATTATAATTATTCATCTTTACAAAGTAGCATTAGCTTTGTTTGAAGTGCACAATAAATAGACAGATTAAATTCACAATAAATGCATTTTGTACTGGAAATATCATATGATTTTTAATTCACTGTGCGTTGATAAACTTAACTAATTTCTTTGATTGAGATTTATAATAGTGAATTTTAAACAGTTTGCATTTAATCTGCCAACAAAATATTGCTTTTGCTTTGATAACAGAATGAAATGCCTGTAGACAAGCACCTGCTTGTACAGTCCTGTAGGCAAGTCATATTGCTGGTAGATCTGGAATAGCACTGGCAGTATACTTGTCAGTATACCAGGAGCTGCTGTCTGAGGTTACAGCTGATGATGATGGCATTATCATTGATCCAGGATCAACTGTCATCAGACGCCTTAGTTTAAGTCATGTGTGATTATAATTAATAAAGATTGATGCTATACTGTATATAGAATAATTTTATCAATGGCATTTCCATGCATAAATTAAGGCAAGATCAAGGCTACAACATGTAAAATAAAAATATGATGTACAACATAATTGTATCACTCTTGGAGCATGCAAATGCACTTGAGCTATGCTATAGTATATAGCTGTAGAATATAAATATACTGAAATTCACAAAAAAATAATCTTAAAACTATTTTCAATTTTGAGACTATTTATTTTCTATTCAGATGTCTGCAATTATCATAAAACTGAAGCAATGGAGTAGCTTAAAAAAAAAAAAAAATAATACCATTTGCGACTATTTTGCTATTTCAAGATTATTTTAGAAAAACAGACTAATCAATGACTTTTTAGTTTTTTTCCTAGGATTTTGACACATTTAAATGCCTATTACTTAAAACAGAATATTTTTCTTTGTTAAATCCTGAGCCTTCACTGTTCGAGTCGCCTTCAAGACAGTTAATGAAGTATTTAAATTACTAAATATTTCCATAAAAAAAAATAGACGCGATGCAATCTACTGCTCTATTGTTCAGTGAAGCAAATATTTCGGTTTAGGGTGACATTTTAGTTGTTAGCTACTTTAATAAATTAACTTTCTTGATTTACGGCCCTTGAAACCTCCCTTTGCAGTTTCACAGAATCCCAGGTCTATTTTAGAAAGACTTTTTGAAAGACTATTTTCTTGAAAAATTAAAAATAGAGGCTGCATGTTTTACAACCTCTAATTTATCTATAATAATATATACCTCTAATAATATATATATATTAATACATGTATAATTATATTATATTAATATAGAAATCGCAATATTATCTTATCTTATCTTATTTTTCACACTTGAATGAGCTTAAGTAAGCTTTGTTAAAAAATATTGATTAATACATTTTTGTATGTACAATATAATTTTTATAACTATATTTTACTATATACAGTATATACGTATATACCTAGCAGTAGACAGTAGATAATATATATTATGTTTTTTTTTTTTGTTTTTTTTTTTTTTTTTTGTAGCGTTATTTCTCTTATGAGGCAACTCGAATAACCAGAAATCCTTTTTGCATCCATCTTAAGACATTTCATAAATTTTATAAAAAAATTATTTCAATCACAGAATTCCAAGTGTATGTAGAATAAGTACAAGTTAATTAGGTTTAAATATGCTTTATGCTCAATCTTGTTAACTGATTATTATTATTATTATTATTATTATTATTATTATTTGGGTTTTAAACTCCCAACCTAGTTGGGGTGGTTAAGCGCCAGCATCGGGCCCAATTGGGCCAAGATGCAGGCGCCCGCTGATCCTGTTGGGGATGTTACGATCCAGTGTCTCCTACTCAGCTGTGGGCAATGAGGGCTTCCCGGGTACACCCGCAAATAGCCCATCACACAGCCTTTCGGGCAGGTCCTATCCTAGGCGCGGTGGGACATATTTCCGCTAGCACTCTGGGTGCTGGATGCCTTTATTATTAGGCCCGTTCGTAAACCCTGCTCGGTGTACACTTTCTACACCCAATTGACCTTATATCCCATGTACATAAGGTCGATTGGGTGCAGAAAGTGTACACCAAGCAGGGTTTACGAACAGGCCTATTATTATTATTTTTAAACATGCAGTTTTTACGAACTTCAAATTGCATTACTTTTCAATGATTCTTATAGGTTTTAATCTAGCTTCTTTTGTTGAAAATTTTATAGAAGAGGCATTTAAATTCTGTTATAAAGCTGAAAAGAGATTAAAACTTTTACATTAGTGTTAAGTTTTAAGTTTTTATTTAATTTCATATAATGAAAGGGGGGTTGGGGGTTGGAAGAGACGTAAACAAGAACATTAAATTTTATATCATACCTTAGTTTGAGTAATAAACTTATACTTGACTTTGTTGGCCCTTGTAACCGTTGAATTTGAAAAAAGATAAAACATCACTGATGAAAAGAAAATATTGATTACTGCCTACTTGTGTCTCAACCTTTTGTGATGGAAGTATGTGTGAAATAGTGCAACATTGGACTGAGCGATGTGTTTCTGTGTGCAGGCTTCGGCGCTTTTGAGCTCTGGTGATCGCGAAGGCGCGCTCGCACACATGCTGAACTCAGACTGTGCTCTCGACCTGCATGTGGTGGAGGCCGTAAAGCTGCACATGCTGGCGTGTGCCATGCAGCTCTACGACGCAAACTGCACGGGTGCTCAAGATGTCCCCCTCTTTGCGGTGCTCATGTTTGCTCGGGACACGTCAGAAACACCAAGAGATCTGATGAACAACCACCTGCAACCTGTTGGCAATACAGGGGGACTAGAGCAGGTTGGTACTTTTATATCTACAGTACAGATAGAGAGAGGAAATATTCCAGGTATGATTTCAAAAGATATATTTGAGAGATTAAAATAATGATATTAAACTTGGTTAAAATCAGTTCAGTTCAATAAGGAGATGGGCTCGGGTCAATAGATTTCGATGAATTTCACATATGTTACACATCTGACCTATTAATATTTATTAATATTAATAATATTATTATTATTATTATTATTATTAAATGTAATAGTTGTGTACAGCAGTCCATTGCATCTTGTATAAGATCATTAGAGAGCTAATATTAAACTCTTGGTTTTGCCACATCATACGTGTGTAATTTATTTTGAACATAAATTTGTTCAATTGTCCTCTGCCTAACATAGGAATGGAGAAAAGTGAGTTACAAGTTTTCTCCAGCTTTTCTTATTCTGATATTTATTTATTCAAACACTCCTTATATATAATTATTGCACTAGCTTTTGGCTGCATTACGTTCAAGCATGACTGAAAAGCATAAACATAAACTAACACAAAATATTTCTTATTTCTTATTTACCTTTTCTACAAAATAATTAATTTAAAAATAGCTGAAAAAGTGAATAAAGCATTTATTAGATTATTATTGGTGCTGTTATTGTGTAGTGGCACAGATATTTTTCTATTTTTTCTTAGAGTAATTATGTACATCTACCGTCATATTCGTTATGAATAACAATTCTTGGAAATTAACGTTGATAGTACAAAGTATGATACAAATCTTAATTTTTAATTGATTCTTCAAATCATGATGCTATAAATACATTAAAATACGTATATTCAATATATTGTATTTAAATATTTATTTACTACTGTAAGCTATAAAAACATATACTTTAATTTTTGTTCCTTTTGCTTTTTCTTATTTCTTTTTGAAGCTCTTTTCAAATTTTTACAAGCTTTATTTAGCCAGCGGTAATTTCATCTGTAGCTTAATTATTGCATGGTTAAGGGTAAGGTAACGTGAATCAGCTGATTTTTTAGTCCCATTTGATTAACATGTAAACCTTAGCAAATTCACAACAATTCTGAAAAAAAAATTAAGAGACAGATTTTAGTACCTAAAAGCCTTATAAAAAATTTCAAGACCAATTTGAACCAATTTTTTAATTAAGTTTTTAGTTTTGTTCTTCATGGGAAAGCCCTGTGCTGAAAATTAAAAAAATTAAGTAAAAAAAATTGTCTCGACTAATTGTCTTGAAATTTTTTCTATGGCTTTTAGGTACTAAAATCTGTTTCTCCAATTTTTTCAGAATTTTTATGAATTTGCTAAGGTTTACATGTTAATCAAATGGGATTAAAAAAAAATCAGCTGATTGGCACTACCTTTCCCTTGAGTTGCTTCATGTGAACAGAAAATGTGATTATTATTACAGCTTCAATGCAACTTCCACTTCCTGCTGCAAGCTTTTACAGTCTTTGACAGACTAACTACATTTCAGCTTTTGCTGCATGGCTTTTGGCTGAGATGGTAGACTTTCAATATAGTGTACAGTAAAAACTTGTTATTACGTAAAGTCAAGGGACTCGGGAAGTTAGGTTTACCTAGCTTATATTGAGTGTTTCCTTTTCCTAAACCACGCAATGCTAATTATTTTTTACAGGACCGCGATCTCCTTTACTCAAAATCAAGTTTTACCTAACAACAAGTTGCATAACAATGAGTTTTTACTGTTATTAATAAAATAATAATGAATACTATACACGGTATAACCAATATATGGATGGCCAACAATATACACAGATAAGTTGTATTTAAACATACTGTATTTTACTAAGACTGACTAAATGTTGTAATATTAACTTTCATATTCACCCACAGCAAAGCTGAGATAAGACTTATCCATTGTTGGTCATCATCAATATGGCAATAAAAAGCTAATTTCCCCCTCAGTGAAAAACAAAGAATGAGGA
The DNA here is from genome assembly GCA_949825025.1 of Siphlonurus alternatus. Classification (NCBI taxonomy): domain Eukaryota; kingdom Metazoa; phylum Arthropoda; class Insecta; order Ephemeroptera; family Siphlonuridae; genus Siphlonurus; species Siphlonurus alternatus. The sequence continues at coordinate 61,650,538 of OX463788.1, read as the reverse complement.
AGGGGGAGAGAGCTTCACCAGCTTTCCCCCAACCTCCTCATTTCTGTGCTTGATATTCATATTCTTAACATTTCTGTGCGGTAAATTAATGTGCAAAACCGTCCTACTATACTTTGAATTTAATCATATCGATACGACAGTAGGTGGGGTCCTTTTAACATGATCAAAGCCAACATGACGATATTCAGTATTAGAATCATTGGGTTTATTATTGATAGTATTTTGTTTGGCTTTTAAAAAAATAAATTAAGCAAAATTTAAAAATCATGTTTTGTTATAGTATATGTTTCTGTCAGATCGATTTATTGATTTGTTTATAGTTGTACATATGAAACATAAACCAAATTAGAATGAAGGATCGACCTCAATTTTTTTTATTGCAGAAATGGATAGAGGGTGCAAAGTTATGCTACCCTGATTTTTTTGAGACCGGGAACTATTTTTAAAAAATTATTGAAAGTCCTTTTTGTGACGTCACGAGGCGGCAAGTCCTATCTTTTTCTTAAGGTAGAGATAACGTCGAACAGCTGTTCGACGTAACCCCTTTGATTAACATGTAAACCTTAGCATATTGACAAAAATTCTGAAAATTTTTTGAGAGGCAGATATTAGTGTCTAAAAGCCATAGAAAACGTTTCAAAAACATTTAACGAGCCGATTTTTTTAAATTAATTTTTTAGTTTGGCTCTCCATGGGAAAGCCCTATGCTGAAAATTAAAAAAAAAAAAATTAATTAAAAAAAATCTGCTTGTTAAATTGTTTTGAAATTTTTTCTATGGCTTTTAGGCACCTGCCTCTCAAAAAAATTTCAGAATTTTTGTCAATTTGCTAAGGTTTACATGTTAATCAAAGGGGATTACGTCGAACAGCTGTTCGGTGTTATCTCTACCTTAAGGAGTCTCGTGTTCCCGGTCTCAAAAAAATCTAAAAAAAATCAGGGTAGCATAACTTTGCACCCTCTATCCATTTCTGCAATAAAAAAAAATTTGAGGTCGATACTCCATTTATTGTTTCTATAAAAGATATTCTCCTGTGAACTGTTGCCCTGCAAGAAGCTGTAACATGTATGTGTGTATCCGTCAGGTGGAGATGTTCCTGCTGGGATACGCCCTAGGAGTGATGGTGCGTGTGGTGCGCCCTTTGGCGTTTGGAACTGACGACTTTGTGTGCAACTTCCCGGACTGGAGCGAGGAAGACAAGTGTCCACAAGTTGTGCTCATCGCAGAAGACGACAGGCACTATAATGTCTTACTTTAAACACTCAGGAATTACCTAGGCAGATAGAATAAAATCTAGGCAATAGTAGCAGCTAAGATAATATTAATAATATATAGAGAAGAATAATTTAATTTATAAAATAATTTTTTTGAGACAAAAAAATTTACTTTTTGGTCTATAGTATATCTATCTAACCTGATTTCTTCAATATTTAACTTAAAAAAGCTCAAAAGAAGAAAAAAAAATCAATTAATGAAAATTCTGAAATAATATTAATGAATTTACTTAATTCCAATAATAACTTTAGATGGTATAATTATAAAATCTATATTCTCTTAGCTACTACTTGCAAATTTGTTTAGGTTTGCATCTTAATTTAACAATTAAAATTTTTGTTTGTGTTTCATTAATATTATTAGAACATTTTAAATTTAAATTAAGGATTATTGTCACTGGTCTTAAGAAATGGTAAATGACTCCAATTTTTTTAGCATTGCATAGAGAAAAAATTCTCATGCAATAAAAAACACCTTAATTCAGTGCCATTATTTTTTTAATTGAGATATAAGAAAGGCATGTTATCAAATGCAAATTTCTATCTCCGGAATGGTACTGAATAGTTGATTTAAATTTTAGCTTAAAAAACAATCATTATTTTAAATAGAATTATGATGAAATAAAAATTATATATTACCATTTACTTTTTGAGATACAGGCCTTCAAAGAAATTGCACAACTCGGCAATGTTGCTTTAAGCTCAACTGAATGGGACGGGCGTAGTAAAAAAATATTAAACAATGTTGCCATGTCGTCATATATCATCAAAAATCAACCAGCTGATTTTCGCGGTCATGAGCAGCCATCTTGACCAATGAGTCAAAAGAGCAAAAATATATTCACCGCTCATATTAAATGTTTTTCAATATTTTCGAGGATGGTGGATGAATAAAATACACAAGAAAGTGTTTTAAGTTATTCATTTTATTAAATAAACATTTTTTATTGTACTTATCATTGCTCTCCTAATACTGCTTTTTATTGTCACTCATATGTATTGCGTATGAAAACCAGATGGCGGCGTATAAAAAAAAGGCGGAACTTCCGGTGACAATAATCGTTAAAAGCGACTGGTTCTAATATTATTGTACCTGTAGTTATTCTTAAACTTAAAATTTGTTATTTTAACATTAATTTATGTATGTTTATTTTATTTCAAACAATACACTGAATATTTTATTGGTTTGTCTTCTGAAGTTCTAATAATTTTTCATAGATAGGATGTTTTTGTCTGATTATATGTACTAAATCGTTATATAAGCCTTACATTGTTTTTTAATGAGGCTTATTTCAGTTAAAATTACATTTTAAAAAAGTATCAGCTTTATGCCTAAATAATATGTATGAATTGCTTCCTCAAAGCAAAAATTTAATATCTGCAATGATAATTGGAAGCAATCTAGGCCAAACATAAGCTGCCAATAAAATAATATAATATTAGTAGGAAAAAAAAATGCAATAATATTCCCTCTCATAATAAATAACTGCTATATGTGCTAAAAAGTATTTATACAATATAATTAATATTTAAATGGCTAATTTACTTATGAAAGGGATATATGAATTTTATTTGCTCCTATAGAAATATGTGAAACTACAAAAATTTCTTGTTGCGCTTATGATGATATTGGTCTTACAATATTGTTAGTGTCAGTAATTTTAGCACAAGTCAAACCAACTGACATAAAAACTGTGTCTTCTATGTTCAAAGTAGTTACGTAATTAAAGTATTATTTTATTTCTTTGTGGTGTGATGTTTTTTTCTTAGTTTTTAGTCATTGATTTTAATTAACAAATTAGAGAATTGAAGGAAATGTTTTCTTTATTTAAAGTGATACTAATACTTTCATTGCTAGAAATAAACAACCAAAATTCAATAAACATGCTATTTTTAAAATTATTTGCTAATTTCTAGGCTTTGGTTGTATTGTTTATTTCTAGCATCACCAGTGACATTTTATTACATTAAGGTATGAAAGTAATTTTATTGTTAGATTCTGTATAAATGCTTTTTAATGTGGATTAATTAATATTTAAATTAGTTTTATTAATGCTTTAAAGCCTGAAATATAAATCACTTTATAAGTCATGTACAAGCTAAATATTTTAAATGTTATATTAAAAAAAAAAAAAAAGAGAAAAAAGAGAAATGGTGAGAAATGAGAAATTATAAATAATAACAATTAGATTGATGTATCTTATAATTCTGCTCGGGGAAAAAAGTGACCCTGTCATAATTATGGTAAATATAATATAAAAGTATATTTATGTTGAACATTTTGCCATTTTCTTGATAATTTACATGTTATTGTTTTAAAAATTATTAGTCACTATTTGAGAGATAAGCATTTGCAAGCAGAAACTTAAAACACTGTCAAATTTTGACAAGCCTAAATAAATTGAATGTCTCTCATTGCATCACTTGTCTGCAATGCAGCTCGTATGTGACACCTCATTTCTGTATCTACATGTACATGTCCTATGTATACAGACAGCAGTGTAAAATCTCAGCACTTTTAAAAGTAAATTATCATAGGACTGCTGGTGTTCACAAATCAGTTGCTTAATAATTATTACAAAAGAAAATAGTGCTATACACGGTTATAATAATATGTAGACTAATATATATATATATATATATATCTTGGTAAAAGAAAAGGATAGGAATAACCAGCAAGGCCTTACCGATCGAAAGAGTCACGGCAGGTGAAAATCTTGTGGTCACAGTGCACTTGAAAGTTATTTACATTTTTGAAACGTTCGCATCGTGGAGATGCTTCTTCAGTCACAAGAAGAGTGAGAATGATTTGACTGTTGGCTTAACACACCTCTCTACTCCAAATAACACACCTCTCCACTCCAAACCTCCCCTCCCCTACCTTCCCCTCCTTACACACCAACCAGTAAGCCAACAGTCAAATCATTCTCACTCTTCTTGTGACTGAAGAAGCATCTCCACGATGCGAAACGTTTCAAAAATGTAAATAACTCTCAAGTGCACTGTGACCACAAGATTTTCACCTGCTGTGACTCTTTCAATCGGTAAGGCCTTGCTGGTTATTCCTATCCTTTTCTTTTACCAAGATAATCACAACCTAAATGGTTTATTTTTTTTAATTTAAATATATATATATATATATATATATATATATACACACACTAAAAATGTTCAATCGTCCAAAACAGTAGTAAAAACTGCTGTATTTGGTTTCTTAGCCTTTTTTTCTGCAACAAACATTCAACCATATATTGTAAATGCAGGAAAAATTTTTTTTCCTTGTTCAGGTTAGGGTTAATTCCTCTGTTGTGTTACATAGATCTAAATGAAATTTGATTTTTATAAAATTATCAAAATATTATGTACAGAAAAGAAATTGTGATAAAAAATAATAATAAATATAATAACATTGTTCTGTATAAAGTGGACATTTATAATTTCCACAATTAAAGGATTTATTTTCCACCCAAGATAATATATTTTATTTCCATGTCTTGATGTACTCTCTATATAATTATAATTTTTGGAATCATAACTATAGAAGAAGCTCATTATTTTAATATTATAAATAGTACCTCTCCTTGATGGCTATAAACAGTGTAACAATCCATCAAGTGCTCAGAGAAAAGTTTGAAGCAAAATATAGCCCTAAATGGTCCATTGAGAAAAAGTAGAGGTGTCCGTCCTGACTGAGGTTTTCCACAATTTCCTTAGTCTCACCTCAGCGAATGCTGGGACGCGTAACAGGTCGTAGCCAATCATCCGTTCCCTACCTTATCCCTATACCCATTACCCCGCCGCGAGCTGTAAGCTCTTAAGGGTAAGGTAACGCCACCAATGTTAAAAAAAATCCCTCTCACAAAAATTCTGAAAAAAATTTAAAATGTTCTCCTCTACACCCCCTATCAGTAGCTAAAATATCAGGTATACAAATACGATCTAGTTTTTGAGTTATGAATTTTTAAAGTTGACCAATTTAACATGGGAGTTTCATTTCTCCATGTTAAAGTAGTCAACTTTAAAAATTTATAACTCAAAAACTAGATCGTATTTGTATACCTGATATTTTAGGTACTGATAGGGGGTATAGAGGAGAACATTTTAAATTTTTTTCAGAATTTTTGTGAGGGATTTTTTTTTAACATTGGTGGCGTTACCTTACCCTTAAGGGTGTATCCTCGTAAAAAAAAAAATAAAATAAATAAATATAATGTGTATTATGATCGTAACTTCCTAATACTACTTAGTTGCTAGTATTGGTTTACATCATGCAATGACAATTCCAAATGACACAATAACACTACCTTATATATTTTATGTCAGCTAGCTCATTCGGCAGTAAATAAAGTACAGAAAAAAAAAAAAAAAAACTATAGGCTCTAATTGTGTTGGCCATCCCCATTTAATTCAATTTTTTCAATTCAATTCTTTATTCGTCATTTTCAAATACATACAGACACAATCATAATGAAAGCACTCTGCATGAGCTAGATGGTAAGACACGTCCAAACACATACTTAGAAACTAAATGTAACATAACTAGATACATTATAAAAACAATTTTTCAACAATAATACTTTTACGGCACTTTTAAAATCGACATACTGTGGGATGAGTTTTATATACAGTGGAAGTTTATTATAAAGTCTAATTGACATAGAATAGGCTCCCTTATTATAAATCTGCAATCTACACTGTGCGGGTGTAATTATTATGTTCTTATTTCTTGTATTATGATGGGAGTCCTTGCACTGAACAAAATATTCTGACATATGTTTCTTAACAAAACAGACACTTTCATAAATAAATTGACAGGGTATTAAAGGTAAAATTCCTTCCCGAGAAAACACAGGAGAACAAGAATCCATTTTTTTTAAATTAAACATAGTTCTGATTGCTCTTTTTTGTAGCTGAAAAACAACTTCCAAATCCAAAGAATCTCCCCAAACAAGAATGCCATATCTCATTATGGAATGAAAATTTGCATAATAAAGGGTTTTCAAACAAGTAATATCACATATACGTATTTCTAAGTTCATTCAACGCAAAAATAGTTTCTATATAGTTAAGTTTGAAAGCGTATTCTGAAAATATAACACATAGATTTAGGCAGGGATAGGATGCGGATGCAAGATGCACACGGATGCGCAAAAATGGGCTTGCATCCGCATCCGTGCATCCCAGATGCACAGGGAAAAATGAATGCATCCGGATGCGCATCCCAGATGCACGGAAAAAAATTAATGCATCCGGATGCGCATCCCAGATGCATGAAAAATAAATTTGCATCCGGATGCGCATCCACGGATGCACGAAAAATAAATTTGCATCCATTTAACACTTTTTTTTCTCTTTTTTTATCAGTTTTTTTTGCTAATGGCCTCTAAATAAATCTTTAACACGAGGCATTTTTTTTAACATTCATTTGCCACGTTACTTGTCGTTTAAAATTGCAAGAAACAAAGTGTATTATAAACACCAAAGATCGGATGCAGATGCAAGATGCACACGGATGCGCAAAAATGGGCTTGGATGCATCCGCATCCGTGCATCCCAGATGCACGGGAAAAAATTAATGCATCCGGATGCGCATCCCAGATGCATGGAAAATAAGTTTGCATCCGGATGCGCATCCCAGATGCATGAAAAATAAATTTGCATCCGGATGCGCATCCATGGATGCACGAAAAATTAATTTGCATCCGGATGCGCATCTCGGATGCACGAAAAAAACGCGTGCATCCGGTCCCTTGATTTAGGTAATAGATTGAGTACCCACGTATAAATTTTGACTAGACCTTGGGCTTTTAAGGGTAAGGTAACGCCACCAATGTTAAAAAAAATCCCTCGCACAAAAATTCTGAAAAAAATTTAAAATGTTCTCCTCTATAACACCCCCTATTAGTAGCTAAAATATCAGGTATACAAATTCGATCTAGTTTTTGAGTTATGAATTTTTAAAGTTGACTACTTTAACATGGAGAAATAGAAATCCCATATGTTAAATTAGTCAACTTTAAAAATTCTTAACCCAAAAACTAGATCGAATTTGTATACCTGATATTTTAGCTACTGATAGGGGGTGTAGAGGAGAACATTTTAAATTTTTTTCAGAATTTTTGTGTGAGGGATTTTTTTTTAACATTGGTGGCGTTACCTTACCCTTAAGGTAGAGATAATACGGATCAGCTGACCCAATGCTAAAAAAATCCCATTCATGAAAATTATGAAAAAAATTTAAAATGTTCCCCTCTACATCCCCTATCAGTAGCTAAACTATCAAGTATATATAGTCAGTATACAAAAATGTTATCTCTTAATTAAGCATGGAAAAATCAAACTTCCATGTTAAATTAGTCAACTTTAAAAATTCATAACTCAAAAACTATATAGCTCAAATTTGTATACCGGAATCGATATATTAATTATTATTTTATTAGTCTTTTATTAAACACAGAAAGTGTACATATTAACAGCACTAGAAACATACATTATAGAAAAACATTACAATAGAACACATAAAACATACATACAAAACATATATAATAGTTACAGAATAATAGAACAATAGAAAATGATAATAAAACAATATAAAATAAAATAAAATAACAGATGATACTAACAGCCTGTTACATCATAATAATAATATATCATATATATAATCACATATATAAGACAAAATATGACATAGAAAATAGATAGAATAAAAAAACTTATTGCTTCATTGCTATTCAAAATCTATAGACTATATGAAATCTCCCCTGGCATAATCGCTAATAGACTTAATTCTAGATTTACAGATATTTAAATGATATTGGCTACAATATTCATTACATAATTTACATACACAAGATTGTTAATTATTATAGCCACTGATAATGGATGCAGAGGAAAACATTTTAATTTTTTTTTATATAAACATATAAATAATTTTCTTATTATTCTGTAACTATTATATATAGTACTATATATAATAGTTACAGAATCAAGGTAGTTTGTACATGTGTGTTTTATGTGTTCTATTACAGTGTTAATTTATAATGAATATATATTTATAATACTATGTTGTATGTATACTTTTTGTCTTTAATAAAAGATTAAGGGTAAGGTAACGCCACCAATGTTAAAAAAAATCCCTCTCACAAAAATTCTGAAAAAAAATTTAAAATGTTCTCCTCTACACCCCCTATCAGTAGCTTAAATATCAGGTATACAAATACGATCTAGTTTTTGAGTTATGAATTTTTAAAGTTGACCAATTTAACATGGGAGTTTCATTTCTCCATGTTAAAGTAGTCAACTTTAAAAATTTATAACTCAAAAACTAGATCGTATTTGTATACCTGATATTTTAGGTACTGATAGGGGGTAAAGAGGAGAACATTTTAAATTTTTTTCAGAATTTTTGTGAGAGGGATTTTTTTTAACATTGGTGGCGTTACCTTACCCTTAATAATAATAAATAATTTTCATGTGTGGGATTTTTTTTAACGTTGCTCTTAAGTGCAAATTTGTAGCAAAATCTATGTTATGATATTCCTTTCTCTACTTTTTATAGTATGCTAATCTCGATCTATGCATTGAGCTTTTATTCTTATATAGCTGATATATTTATTTTGAATTCCTGACAAAAAATTATTTAAACTGGATAAAGTTTTTTCTTACAACCAAATATTTATTCATAAAATAATAGAACTGAATAACTGTTATAAGCTATAATATAATTTTATAAAAACATACTGCAGCACAAAATGAAATTGATTTTTTTTTTTTACAAAGATTTTTTCCCTAAGAGCTTACAGCTTGTGGCACGGGGGAAAGGCACCCCAGCATTCGCTGAGGTGAGACTTAGGGAATCATGGAAAACAGCAGTCAGTACAGACACCTCTACGTTTTATCAATGAACCAAAAAAATAGTTAATTCTCTCTATTCTGAATAATTAAGTGCATAATACGATACATGTATGTGCAAGGAAAATTACATTATGATCATCATTGCATCTGCAGTTATTTCAATCAACTAACAAATGTAATTATATTTTAATTAATGAAAGAACATAACCCATAAAAATTAAAAACACAATTTATCAAAATATGATATGATAATTATGCTATATTTATAGGGTCCATAGAAAAATATAGCCAAAATTACGAGATTTAATGTGACCGGTCTACAGCAAGCTTAATTATTAAGCTTGCTGTAGACCGGCCACATTAGACTGCATATTTTTTTTATTACTTTTTTTTATGGTCCCTCTGAATATATACACCATTGATCAACTTTCGATAATTTGTGTTTATATAATTATATATACAGAGTGAACCACAATTCGCGTGCCAACTTTTTTCGTAAATTTGGTATTGCAAAAATTTTCGTACAAACTTCAAATTTGGTACACTTGTAGCTGAGGGTTGTAAAATTTAGTTCAGGGTGTTAAAATTTTTATTGGACATCAATAACACCCCTTTCAGGGGTGGTTTTTAGAAAAATTATTTTCGCCTTATGGAAATTCAATGTTAAATACAACTTTTTTTGAAATCATTGTAATTTTGCGCAGAAAGTTTCTAGCATAAGGTAATCGACCCTCCTGAACTCAGAAATAATTTTAGATTTTTTCCCCGACGCACCCCTAAGGGTGGAGACCTACCCCTAAAATCCATTTTCCTTAAAAATTGTGCTAAAATTATGAAATAAATTTTCAAGGGGTAATCGACCCTCCTGAACTCGGAAATAACTTTAGATTTTTTCCCCGACGCACCCTTGAGGGTGGAGACCTACCCCTAAAATTCATTTTCCTTAAAAATTGTGCTAAAATTATGAAATTAAATTTTAAGGGGTAATCGACCCTCTTGAACCCGGAAATAATTTTAGATTTATTCCCCGATGCACCCCTGAGGGTAGAAACCTACCCCTAAAATTCATTTTCCTTAAAAATTGTGCTAAAATTATGAAATTAATTTTCAAGGAGTAATCGACCCTCCTGAACTTGGAAATAATTTTAAATTTTTTTCCCGATGCAACCCTGAAGGTAAACTGCTACCCACCATATCCTTCATTCTTAATAATCGAGTAGAAATTGTGAATTAAAATTTTTTCGGGATTTATCGAAATTTTCACAGAAAACAATATCCCATGCAGACTCACCCCTTCACTTGCAGCATGACTGTGGTTTCACTCAATGTGCCCACCGTTAATTGGCGTGATGGCACATGCTGGTCCACTCAACGAGGCTATGTGTGTATAGGTGCATGGCCTCTAACATCTGAGGTGTGATCAATTCCATGCAACGTCTGATCTCCACTTTCAGTTCGTCAATGGTCTCAAATCTCTTCTTGTAAACATTTCGCTTCAGAAAGAGATTTGAGACCATTGACGAGCTCAAAGTGACAGACGTTATGTGTTATGTGGAATTGGTCACACCTCAGTTGTTAAAGGCGCGCACACATAGCCTCGTTGTGCGGACCAACATTTGCCTTCACGCCATGCAATTAACGGTGGACACATCCATCGTCATGCTGCAAGTGAAGAGGTGAGTCTGTGATTTCTTTTTATTAAAGATTCCGATAAATCCCGAAAAAAAATAATTCACAATTCCTACTCGGTTATTAAGAATAAAGGTTATGGTGGGTAGCTGTACGTTGACCCTCAGGGTTGCGTTGGGGAAAAAATCTAAAATTATTTCCGAGTTGAGAAGGGTAGAGTACCCCTTGAAAATTAATTTCACAATTTTAGCACAATTTTTAAGGAAAATGAATTTTAGGGGTAGGTTTCTACCCTCAGGGGTGCGTCGGGGAAAAAATCTAAAATTATTTCCGGGTTCAAGAGGGTTGATTACCCCTTAAAATTTAATTTCATAATTTTAGCACAATTTTTAAGGAAAATGAATTTTAGGGGTAGGTCTCTACCCTCAGGGGTGCGTCGGGGAATAAATCTAAAATTATTTCCGAGTTTAGGAGGGTCGATTACCCCTTGAAAATTAATTTCATAATTTTAGCACAATTTTTAAGGAAAATGGATTTTAGGGGTAGGTCTCCACCCTCAAGGGTGCGTCGGGGAAAAAAATCTAAAGTTATTTCCGAGTTCAGGAGGGTCGATTACCCCTTCAAAATTTATTTCATAATTTTAGCACAATTTTTAAGGAAAATGGATTTTAGGGGTAGGTCTCCACCCTTAGGGGTGCGTCGGGGAAAAAATCTAAAATTATTTCTGAGTTCAGGAGGGTCGATTACCTTATGCTAGAAACTTTCTGCGCAAAATTACAATGATTTCAAAAAAAGTTGTATTTAACATTGAATTTCCATAAGGCGAAAATAATTTTTCTAAAAACCACCCCTGAAAGGGGTGTTATTGATGTCCAATAAAAATTTTAACACCCTGAACAGATTTTTACAACCCTCAGCTACAAGTGTACCAAATTTGAAGTTTGTACGAAAATTTTTGCAATACCAAATTTACGAAAAAAGTTGGCACGCGAATTGTGGTTCACTCTGTATATACAGGTCTTGTCTGTCCTTTTCTTTCAATAAAATAAAGTAAATATCGCATAGACGATTTTTCATATATATGTATTAAATAACAAATTTGAAAATTTGAATCTATACAAAAGGAGATTCAGGACACTTGTCTTATTTCTAAAATTTCTTAAAGGCTTAAACATTTGGATACTATCATGAAAAATAAATTTACTTTCTTAGTTAAAAAGAAATCTTAAGATTTCATGATACTGGTTGCTCTCTGTACCTGTGAGTAACAATATTTCCGTTAAACTCATGTTTACATGGACTGTTGCTTAATTATTATGCTGTCATACATACAGTATATACAATAAACTGATAAGAAATTGAGACATATATTTTTATTTAAATGTGTTTTTTATTGATACATTTAGTGTTCATGGTTGGTAAACATTTCTTTGGGTTTATTAAAACACAACGGCAAATATATTATGTATACTACATTGGAAATAAATGCAATGTAATATTAAATATACCCTGGGAAAGGGTCTGTTCTATTTTTTCTTAAAATAAACTGAATTTTACGGTCCATGTCTTCATTGTAAATTGCTTTACACTTTTCATAGTTGATGCGTCTTCTAGTCTGTTAAACAAAAACAAACAAAACATTGTAAAACTGTTTTTAAGGGGAAGGTAACACGCCCAAAGTTAAAAAAATTCCCACACATAAAAATTATGAAACATACAATGTTAAAATGTTATCCTTTGCATCCCCTATCAGTTGCTAAAATATCAGGTACACAAATTGGATCTAGTTTTCGAGTTATGAATTACTATATTTATTTATTACAATGTTAGCTTACTACAGCATATTCTGCTATTGGTGTAAGCATTCAAACTTAACAACAGTATTATAACAACAGTTGGAAGGATTGATAGAAAAGGAGGCGGCTGTGGCCTTGTGTTAGGAACTGCCCCGGCATTTGCCTGGGAGTGACGATGGAAAACCACAGAAAACCATCATCGAGGCAGACGATACCAAAGGGAACGACCTTCGGCATCTCCCGAATACAGGCAGTATAGTGGAAGAACATACATGCCAACTCTCGGGAGCTTACCAGAACACGCTGCCATACCTCAGCTCGAAGTGACGAAAAGTCACCTGAGCCAAGGCAGGAAGCGATCCTGGGTCTCCCGAGCGATAGGCAGAGATCAAACCACTATGCTACGCTGCTCGGTATTATTCAACTTTAAAAATTAATAACTCAAAAACTAGATTGAATTTGTATACCTGATATTTTAGCTAATACTGATAGGGTATGTAGAGAAGAACATTAATTTTAAATGTTTCATAATTTTCATGTGTGGGAATTTTTTTAACATTGCGTCGCCTCAAAATGCAAGTCGCGTAAGTACAAAAAAATTTGATGCAACTTTGAACCTTATCTCAATATAACTTAAAGCTCAAAGTCCCATCATTTTTTTTTGTATTTACGCGACTCGCATTCTGAGGCGACGATTGGGCACCCTTTTTTATTAAGTATGAGTACATTTTCATTGATACATGCTTGTAAGCCTCACCCAGTTTACACATTGGCCGAATGGGTACAGAAAATGTTCACTAAGTAGGTTTTCCAAACAGATCTGTTTACACTTACCTGAAAAGGTTTTTCATAGTACCGTGTTAGTCGAAATTGGTCAAAAATTCCTTCTCGTCCAAGAATTCTGCAATGAATATTTAAAGTCTGGTTAAATGTTTTTAAATTACAAACATACAGTACATGATGTCATGTAGAATATGGTTGTGGTTAACAACAGCGGAACTTGTTTTTCAACACGGTGTACAGTGCTCTCTGGTGCTCCTAATACTCATTCTGCACGCCAGACACACACAGTACTGTTTCTAACTAAGTGGGGCATATATGTTGTATGCACAGAATTCTGCAGTACTAATAGAGGTGTCAAGTTTTCCCCGTCAGGAAAATGTTCTCCATAAGCCACGATATGTTAGATTTTTTTTTTTTTTTTTTTCAGTATCTATTAAAGCTATTAATTTGAAACCATCTGCTACCCCCCCCCCCCCCCATTTAGGAATCTTCTGATAATGTATCAAGAGCTTATTTTCCTCTAACAAATTGCTTTAATGCCAAAAAAAGAAATTTAGAGTTTTATTTAAATAGATTTGGATAGGAATCATAGGACTGTGGAAATAATGCAAAATCAGCTGACTTAAAGCCTCTATTAACCCAGCAAAGTAGAGACAGCCATAAGCTGCCTTCCTCCTATCAACTATATCATTCGGTAGTCAGTCACAACCATCCCAAATCACGAAAATCTGCCATGTTCGGAAATATATCAGTGTAGAATATTATAATCAGGTTAATCACCACTGCATGATTTATTTATTACTATTTATAAAATTGATTCTGTTTGTAAATGCCCTAAACTATTTTGTATTAATATTAGGAAAGATACAGGAAAATACCAACAAGCCTTACAACACTGAGAAATCCGTAGCAGGTGAATTTTGTTGACACAACTAACACAAATATATTTGGGGATATATTATTGAGATATTTTGACCAACATTTAAAGATGTGGTATTTTTCAATCACTGAAGAAGAATCAGTGATTAGTGATTTATAATTATGTATTACCTTTGTCAACAAGATTCACCTGTCATCTTGCTAAGGCTTGTAGGTATTTTCTTATCCCTTTTTTTATGTGCTGTATATTAATGTATCAAACCACAATGGTTTACCTTTCCTTAAAAGAATACTATACTATTTTGAGTATCAAGTGAAAATGAACTGCTGTGAGCACCAATGAGGCAATGCATCAGGGTAGCAAGTTTTAAAGTTAAAACAACTTAAAACACAAATTTTTGTTTTGGTGTCGCTTGGGAGCTGTGAAAAGTTGGCACAAATCTAGTTAAAATTTTAGCTTTAATAATCCAAGCAGTAAATTTGTTTTGTGGGACTCCTCTTGGCGAGGAGTGCACCAATGGGGGCTCTATATAGAGATAGATCCAATGTTAGAAATGTTTTAACTCGCCAAGCTGTTCACGGCTTCCATCATCTAATCTGTAAATCCTCTGGTTATCATAAAGCTGAACAATCCTGTGTATGTAAATTATGTAATGAATATTGTAGCCAATATCATTTAAATATCTGTAAATCTAGAATTAAACCTATCAGCGATTATGCCAAGGGAGACTTCATATAGTCTATATTTTGAATAGCAATTAAGCAATAAGTTTTTCATTCTATTTATTTTCTATGTCATATTTTGTTTTATATATATGTGCTTATATATATATATGATATATTATGATGTAACAGGCTGTTAATATCATCTGTTATTTTATTTTATATTCTTTTATTATTATTCTCTATTATTCTGTAACTATTATATATAGTTTGTATGTGTGTTTTATGTGTTCTATTACAGTGTTAATTTATAATGAATATATATTTATAATACTATGTTGTATGTACACTTTTTGTGTTTAATAAAAGACTAATATAGAGATACGCCTTTGTCCAGCGCTTGCCTAAAACATACAGGGTATTCCATAACTTGTGTAACTTTTTTAGCCTATCAGCATGGGCAGGCCGCTGATGTTGGAGGCATTTGCACAGGGGCAGCTGAGATACCAAAGTTTTGGACCCCTATGTTCAAAGTTTTGAATTTTGACACTTCATCCCCTTCCGAGAGCGCAGCTCACAAATCTCAATTATCGTTTATGGGATTTCAACGTTAAAAAAATGTTGACTAATTTTTTCTTAAAACTGTATCAGGCTGAAATTTGGTATCCAGAGGTATTTAAGGTTGAGAAATTCAATGGTGCAATTATTTTGTGAGAAATGTTCACCTCCAACCCTGCGGAGTAAAAAAAAAGACAACGCTTTAAGTGCGTTTTCTCCAAATTAGATTCCTATTCAAAGAAAAGGCTCATAAGGACGAAATCGAGGTCGCTGATAACAGTGGTGACGGAAATGCACACGAAGGATTGCCTTTTTTTACCCACCAGGGTGAGGTGAATGTGATGTACGAAGGGCACTAATGTCACTGACTAAAGGGAAGGCTGCTGGTCCAGATAGAGTACCAGCAGCCTTTTTAAAGCTTAAAGGGGTACCAAAGTGAATACTTTTTTTACATGTTCGGGCAGCTACGAATTATTCTGATATCCCTGTGGCTCAATATTTTCGTACAATGCCTAGTTATTTTACAATTAATTATTTAGTTTGAAAAGTGAGTTTGATAACCGTTGGTTGATTCAAGTCGGTGCGCTCCAGCAGCAGCCGCTGATACGACGAGAATCTCCCGCAAATCGGGGGAACCTCCTCCCGCCCCCTTCTTGTCGTATCACCGGCCGCTGCGGCCGCGGGCATGCTTGAATCAACCAACAGTTTTCAAACTCACTTTTCAAACTAAATAATTAATTGTAAAATAACTAGGCATCGTACGAAAATATTGAGCCACAGATATATTAGAATAATTCGTAGCTGCCCGAAAACATGTAAAAAAAGTACTCACTTTGTTACCCCTTTAATGTAGGTATGCATTGTAGGTATCAAACGTTTTTGTTCAGGACTATTTTAAATGCAGGCGTCATCCCACATGGATGGAGGGAAGCATGGGTAACTCCCATTTATAAGGGAGGTGCTAAATGTGAAGCAAAAAATTATCGACCGGTCAGTTTGACCTCTTTGGTCTCGTTCCGCATAGCTTTTTGATGGAAAAATTGAGGAAGTGTATGATTGATGAATGTTTGGTTGACTTGATACAGGATTTTTCAAGGGATAGGGTTCAAAGAGTGAAGATTGGATCAACTTTTTTGAAGGAGATTAGGGTGACCTCGGAGGTTCCGCAGGGGAGTGTCCTTGGACAAATCTTGTTTTTTATTTTCATTGAAGACTTGCCGGAAGGGGTGGATTCTTTAATGAGGTTGTTTGCTGATGATGGTGTTTTGTATAGGAAAATACAAAATGAGTAAGATAAATTAATAAAAGAGAAAGCTGCAGGATGCCACTGTAGGTAGGTGGGTGGACAAAAATGTTATGAGTCTTAATGTTGGCAAATGTTCGGTAGTTATTTTCAGATAGGAAAAAAGTGAAAGAAGAAGTAGTATACCTAATGAGAGGAGAGGTATGCATACTTAGGGAGGCGATAAATACTGTACAAGAACCTTGGGGTGGTTCTTCAGAGAGAGCTGAATAGGATTGAGCATATTAGGTATGTAACGTCAAAAGATAGGAGAAATTTGGAGTTTGTTATGAGAAATCTGAAAGGGGCAACTGTATTTGTAAGAGACAAGGCCTATAAGACCTTATATAGTAAGACCAATACTGGAGTACAGTATGCATGTAGTGTGTGGGATCCGTATAGGGAGATTGGAAAGAGTTAGAAAAGGTTCAGAGAAGGGCTGCTAGAAGAGTTATGGGAAGAATGAAAAAATGGAGATTAGTGGCAGATGACAAAATGGTGTGGACGGATTATGAGAGTGTGTCAAAAATGATTGAGAGTTTGGAGTGGGAGTCGCTTGAAGAAAGGAAAAGGTACAGCCGATTGGGAAATTTGTTTTAAGTAAATAGGGAGATTGCAGGTTGGAGTGAGTTTAGTGACAGAACTAGGAAAGGTAGATACATAGGGAGCGGGGATCATCAGTGGAAGTTGGAGTTCAGGGGTAATAGGAGTTATGTGAGGAAGTATTCTTTCCTAAACCGAACAGTGAGGGAGTGGAACTCTTTGCTGTCCGAGGTGGTGGGGGCGGAGAGTTACAGTATTACAAATTTTAGTTTACATGCCATGTGGATTCAACTGCGCGCGGCGAACATCTTGAAAATAAATATTAAGGATCCTATGGATGCCGCCATTTGGTCTGGACCAAGGTCCCTCTACATTATGTAGAGTAATCTTGGGTCTAGACTGTCTGGAGCTTGGCACCATAGTATCTACAGGTATTCTAATAATATCTGTTAGACTTCGAGTGCGTTGAGTATGTACGTATGCATACTACATTGCGTGCCACCGCGGTATAGCCACATTTGCCGCAGATCAAATTAAATGAAATCAAATCAGTATACTGACTCCACGGCACAGTAGGGCACAATTGGGCACAGTTAAGGTTCACAGTTAGGTAAGCTGTAATGCCCATGAGTATCCAGTAGGGCACAGTGTTTAAAGTAGGTACCCCAGAGCATCCTAGCTTTCTACACTTGGCGTAACTTGGCACATTGAATACACTCTTTGAAGTTGTATCGACTATGAACTAGAAGGGGCTTAAATGATGCTTTAATTGATATATTATATCCAACTGATATTTTTTTTCATTAAATAAACTACACTGGCAATATATCTAATTATTATCAAATTCATTTTTTCATTTTGGACTTTGAAAAAATTTATACATGGATGGTAGCGCCATCTGTTACTCTGTTACTAAAACATTGAAGTAAAAAAAAAAAAAAGCAATTTACAACATATGGGTGTCATTGTCAACAAAAACAGAGATGCTGTCTCTTTTTAATTGGAAGTGTCTGCTTTGCAGTCTTTAAAGAAGGTAAGAAATATCTTAAAAAGTATATTGAAATAGCAAAGTTCTTTGTTTTCTAATAAAT
The DNA here is from genome assembly GCA_949825025.1 of Siphlonurus alternatus. Classification (NCBI taxonomy): domain Eukaryota; kingdom Metazoa; phylum Arthropoda; class Insecta; order Ephemeroptera; family Siphlonuridae; genus Siphlonurus; species Siphlonurus alternatus. The sequence goes on along the minus strand of OX463788.1, from coordinate 61,632,187 downwards.
TGCTTCTTTTTTACAGTGATTATTACAAATTCTAGCATCATGAGAGGCCCATTGAGCTCTATACAAGGCTAGAGGGATAATGCCCTATACTTCTCAATGTTAAACTGTGCGCACGGTCCGGCGGGAGGAAGTGGGTGGGAGATTGCGCTTTCGTCACACATTCCAACGTATTCTCCTCAGAATTGCCAACTGCAGTGTAACTTTTAATATTTATTTTATAAGGAAACTTTCTTAGGTTGGTCAACCAGGCATTCGATAGCACCGACCACCACCCACTTTCCTCCCAGACGCCGTGCGCGTCTAAAACAGCTGATTAGCCCTCTAGCCTTGTATAGAGCTCAATGGAGAGGCCCTATCATAGCTTTTCTTTCTCCAGCCCAGCCCGCCCCCTTGAATTCTCTCCTTCAACACTGAGGAAGTTATGCCCAGGCTAGCTACATATGTGGTAAGTTAAATATTTACAAAATCTTTTCATATGTGTGCTATAATCTCATTTTCATAATTTTACAGGCAATGCATTCAACTCTGCTGCATGAAATGCTGATGATTAGTGGATTCTATCACCAGACATCAATGGCCGCCAATATGCTGGATAGAGACAAAAGAGTTGCAGCTGCTAGCATAATGCATCAATGTTTTAATTTTTTATGCTAGAGTACTCTGTTAATTACCATGATAAAATAAAAATATTTAAAAAACTACATTTTTTTAGTAATATGTTAACTTAATTAGCTTTAATAAAATGAAAAAATAAAAAATTAATGAGGAGAAGGGGCGGGGGAGAGCTACCAAGTCTAAACCATATATTGGTCGAACTGTGATTTTCGCAGTTCGGCCATTTTGTGAGAATCACAGTTCAACCAAAGGTCTTTGACTAGGCACCTCTGTGATATTCACAATTGCGCCTAGCCACAAGGGGATTAACAACCGGACTGCCAAGTTCAAATTACAATGTTAATAGAACACAAGATTGAACTTGGCACCTAACTGTGCCCTACTGTGCCGTGGAGTCAGGGTATGTTGTATCATACGTATGGTAACGTATGGCATTTGCATGTAATATATACAATATAAAACGTCAATGGGGGGGTAGTGGTAAGGCTAAAAACTGGATCCATTAATGGTTAACTGAGGTTTAAACAGGTAGCAATTAATTTTTCATATATACACCATTAGAATCGTGGACATGGATGTTTAAGTAGAATGCTTTTGGCACATTTACTTAATAATAATAATAAAATTAACGCGGCAAATGTGGCTACGCCACGGTGGCTCGCGAAGGGTTTGCTTGTCTCAAAACCCTCTTAAACAACTCATAACTCTCCGCTTCAACAACTTCTGCCTTCAGCAAATTCCACTCTCTTACAGTCCTGTTAATGAAGGAATATTTTCCCACATCACTTCTACTGCGGACAAAATCCAACTTCCAACTGTGATCACACCTTCCAGTGTAAACACCTCTCTTAATTAATACGAGAACTTAAACTTGCATGCTGGTGATAAACAAATAAATTAATTGTGATCCATAGAAAACTCAGTTTACCATTTCTCCAGCCCTTACCATTACCCCCCCCCCCCCCCCCCCATTGACTGATGTAGTATGTATGCATATACCTATCATGCATACTGTACAGTATGCACACTGTATCATATAGGCATGCATACATACGTACTGTATCATAGGCATATCATACGTACTGTATGCAATATGGATATATATCATACCTGTTAAGTAATCTGCAAGCCTCTTCAATGTTTCCGTTTCGAACTAAAACAGTCCGAGCAGCAAACTGAACATGTCGCATTTTTTCCAATTTGTGATAATTAGCGTATGATTAATAGACAAGTAACAAATAACAAAACCTGAGATTTTATTATAGTGATTTTACAGCTGCAGGATTCTTTTTTGATTTTTAAAAGGATTTCAGTAAAACAGCTGGTGCTATGGTGCTAACTACGCTAATACAAATGAATGACTATGATAAATAAATTATAATTATGAAACTATTGGAAATAGAGTGGAAATGCAGGGTGTGAACGTAAAAAAAGTAATTATATTTAAAAAATAATTATTTAAAAAAAATTAGCATGTATATCGAAAAATTTCCATCAATCTAAAAACCCGCCAAATTTTTATCCACACACTGCGCACACTGCTGCACTGCTACAAGTTAGCTCCAGCAAGCCAGTTTTTAAGATGATATGTACACTCTAACGCAAGTACAATATGCATTTCTATAAATTCAGATCATTGCGTTATCAGCATTCAGAAAAAACTTTAAATTATTATAAAGAAAACAAAATATTTTGAAATATATTTATCTTGATATCAGAAGAAATATTTGCTGAATAACATCGAAATTATAATAAGTGTCCATATGAATTAGTAGCAACTGTACATAGATGGCGCTGGCGCTGGAACGCAGCAACTATTATTGAGCTAGGTTCACAACTATCACAGTCTGGTTTTCAGAAAATTCAGTCTTCAGTCAGACGAGTCAGATCAGACGTCAGCTTGCAGTCTGGGCCACACTTCGATTGAAGACGCGAATGGAACTTGTTGTTGGTTGATTATATTTGGGGTTTAGCTAAATAAATTCTCTTGAAAACCCAGGCAGCAACCTCCTGGTCTCTTTTTCAATTAAAAATTGTTTAAACAAAACAAAAAGATGCAGAAAGGAAAGCAAGATCCGTAAGTATGCAAGTAAAGCATGCATCCACAGATTTTAACATGTCTGCATATGATACGTTCGTATCATAAACATGCAATTTTTCATATGCTGCATATGTATACAGTATGACATTTATGCATACTGTAAATTCTGATGTAATTATAACTGGAGTATGTTGTGAAAATGTTTTTTCTTTTCCCCCGTATGCATAATATATGCATAACCGTATGAAACTATTAATATATACAAACTGCAGACGACGCCGCGTGTATGCATATTTGACGGTGATCATGACTGATGGTTATAATAAAATATTGCCAGCTTGCAAACCAATATGCACCGGCCGCCAGTTTGCCCGGCAAAACACATTTGCGTGGCGCAGTGCATTGACCGGTTCTCGTTAGATCACCGAAGTCAGGCTACGTCGAGCGTGGTTAGTTCATGGATGGGTGACCGTTTCAAGTAAAAAAATTCGCTGCTCCCTCCCTGGGGTAAATTCGTCTCGCTTTCCACCCAGTGCAATGATGCACTTGTGTGTGGTTCCCCAGGCTTTGGACATCGCTTTGGTCCATTGAGAAAAAGTAGAGGTGTCCGTCCTGACTGAGGTTTTTCCACGGTTCCCTCAGTCTCACCTCAGCGAATGCTGGGACGCGTAAGCATGCAGGCCGTGGCCACTATCCGTTCCCTACCTTATTCCTACCCAGTACCCCGCCGCCAGCTGTAAGCTCTTAGGGGTGTATCCTTGAAAAAAAAAAATAAAAAAAATTGATGCAGTATGCATACAGTAATTATAATAAAGCACGGACAATATTGCCTGAGTAAAGCTTCTTTCACAATCACGCCGCAACACTTATGCAAATAATTTAACAAATAAATCAAGCTTCACTTGATTTTCTTACGGCGGTACATTTGTTGCGGCATTTTTTTGCAAAAATATCTGACTGTGAAATAAGAAATAAGGACCTTTTCATCAAAAATGCATACATACACATAAATTATGCATATTGCATATATAAATAAAGACGATTTTATTTATTTTATTTCTTTACATATTACACTGTACTAGTACTAGTATGCATACTACCCGCGGTAAGCTGTTAATATTATGAGTGGAAGTTTTATTTCGTCTACAGTAGTTGGTTTTGTAATTATTACCAGCATTAATATTTGCATCATTTTGTACGATATGTTTGATCACATGTAGTATATATGCATATAAAATAATAAATATTATGCTTGCACATGCATACTGCAATGTAAATATATGGTATCAGATATAATATATATATTATATTGTATACCGATGATGACGTCACAATCCTCGTAGCCAATGAAAAAATTGCGCGCCAACCGCCTGTAATGACATGTTTCAACACGACTGCTGACACTATATTCTGACAGCTTTCATGGAAGGGAGGATTGTTCATAACGTGATCGATACATAAATAATTATATTCAAATCAAAGGATAATGTCACATTGCTCAATATTTTCCGAAAGGTCTGTCGCTATGTAGCCGGCTACCAGAGGCGCGACGTATGCCTTTTAAAAAATAATTATTGGATGAATTTTGTTCGGCTTCTTCTGCAGAACGATAAATTATATTCCATTTTTGATGATATAATGTTATTCATACATATAATCTTTAGGAAACCTGTTAATATAAATTCGTGTCAGTAAGATTTTGATGACTTTATTAGTACGAAAAAATACATATAATATTTCCTTACTTCCTCACAAGCCATCTTGCTGATTTATTTTCGCCGCAGATGTACCGTACTGTAGCGGTCAGGCAGGCGAGGCGGGCCACTTGGCCTGCAGACTTTCACAAGCAGTGATGTGAAATTCGCGCGCAGATTGGTCCGCGAATATGCGCATGCGAATATGCGCGAATATGCGCGCATATGCGCGAAAGATACTTTCAAGATGGCGGCCGCGCGCAATAAAATCACGAGAGCACCTCGGTAGCCTAAAAGGCCGATTGCTTTAATTCCATGATTAATTAACTCTAATTTAATCCAAACACTAATTAGGCAAGGGATTATACCAAGAAAAATAAGAAAATACTCTCTGTAGCATTTACTGTAGCTTTAACCAGTCTAAAATTGCTATTTTTGTGGCGGGAAAGTCAAATTTCAATATTCGCGAATATGCGCGCATATGCGGCCGCAGATTGCCCGCGAATATGCGCGAATATGCGAATATGCGCGCATATTCGCCGCGAATATGCGAGGACTAACATCACTGTTCACAAGGGTTGGCGCCTTGCGGCTCGCGCGACGCAGATATAATAATATAATCGCGGGCCGTGCTTTTACCTTATCTATGTCCAGGAAAAATAAATACATAAAAATATTGCACCACCAATCAAAATGCAATGAATGCAACATTTATTAATGTGATATAAATATTATAAATATAACATACATTTAATATAAATTTATAAAAAAGTATATAAAAATATAAATATAAATTATACAAAATATAAAAAAAAATAAAACTAAATAACAATGAAAACTTATAAAAAAATAATCTATATTTTATTAGGAATATTATGAATCATAATAAAGTATATTGATTTAACTTTTTCATTATTATTCAATAAATTTAATTTCAGTCTCTCCAAGTAGATGATCATCATGAAACACTTGAAAAGTATTTGCTTGAGAGGATACAAAAAAAAAGTAAGGATTATTATAATAATCTGTCAGATTTCAAATTCATCGTTATAATAATACAGGTCGAGAATATTTTCATTACTTTTTAAAATATTAAGTTTGGAGGGAGTTTTATCATTAAAACCACACAAAAAAAATGTATATATGTAATATATAAATATTTAAAAAATATATATCATAATAATTTTAATAAAAAAAAAGTGCCTTGAAAATTAACTATTATGAAAAAAATTTTGATCAATTTACGCGTACAGCAACGCATTCAGCACGTAACGCCTGCTCTTTTTTTCCCTTCTCCCCATCCTCCCCCGTCCTCTCCGGACCCAGGAAGGAAGTGAAGAAAAGAAAACTGCAGCTCGCGAGTGCAAGCAGTAGCAGCGCGGGGCAATTGCATATTCTACCTCATGATAGCAGCTTTCGCACTCATGATGTGGTCCACGGACAGGAGCAAAATACATTGAATTTCAATGTGAAAAAATTACTATATAACAATAAAAAATAGTTTCTTTGTTCTAAACGTCACATTTTTAATTTAATTTATAATTTGACATAATTAAAAATACATCTAAAAAATTAATCCACAGTTAAAAATTATTTATTAGTTTGAGCATACATTAGCATTTTATTCATATTCCATAAATTTAATTTTTTTACTCCTTCCAGTAGATAATTGACATGATAAAACTGAAAAAGTATAGCTTGAAAGGATATAAAAAGATTTTATATGTTCGATTGGTGATTATAGTATCCAGATTCATCCTATATAAAGCCGATAATGTATTTTTTTTAGTTAATTATGTTAGTTTCTTTACCTATATACAAAAAAGCAACAAAACATTTTTCGATACCTATTAATATTAATTACTACAAATTAAATTTATTTAAAAAAATAATTCATAATAATAACAGAGAATGCTGTGTACAAAACACTCTATTACCATATTTCTATTTTCTATTCAATTTACAGTACAATACTTTGGAGTCGACCTCACAATGCACTCGTCACGGCACGCATGGCACGTAAAGCGACGCACTCGCAACGGCACGCCTGCCCTCCTTGTTTCTTTCCTTGCCTTCAGCTTTCGCTCTCCAGTAAAATGTTGCATACTTTTAATTGCTATAACTCCATATATAATGAATATTTTAAATAATGAATCGGTAGAAGACACAGGCAAACAACACGTTTAAGCCCTAAGTTCAACAAAAACGCTTAATTTTCTTTATTTTCATTGCTAATGCCGAATAAAAATCACCGAATCCCGTATCTTTTTTACTATAGGCAGGTAGCGACATCTCATTTAATTTCAGTTGCATTTTTTCATAGCGACAGACCTTAAGCGTCCGCTATTAATTAAGGGTAAGATAACACGAACAATCGATTGTTGATAGTCCCATTTGATTAACATGTAAACCTTAGCAACCTCATAATATTTCTGAATTTTTTTTTAGAGACAGTTCTTGGCACCAAAAATATGTGGAAAAAATTTCAGAACAATCGGACGATCCAATTTTTTTAAATGAATTTTTTAAATTTTCAGTATAGGGCTTTCCCATGGAGACCTAAACTAAGAAATTAATTTTAAAAAATTGGATCGTCCGATTGTTTTGAAATTTTTTCCATATTTTTTGGGTGCCAAGAACTGTCTCTCAAAAAAAATTCAGAATCATTATGAGGTTGCCAAGGTTTACATGTTAATCAAATGGGACTACAACAATCGATTGTTCGTGTTATCTTACCCTTAATTACACTAATTAATTAATTAAAATTATACAGATCTGATGTATAAGCTTTTCACAATTAATATATTTTTTTAAGATTTTACAGTTTTATTTGAGTCAAAAAGTCACCAGAAGTCGCGTAGATTTGTAACTATGATGATGAAGGACACGATCCAACACGATGAATCGGTATCCGGAGAACTCGGAGCGGGGGCAACTGGGAGCCGGACGGCTCGGAGCCAAACGTGTTTGCTAGGACAACTCGGAGCGCGGACATCCTGGAGCCATGGCAGAGGACAACTCGGAGCGCGGACAACTCGGAGCACGGACAACTCGGAGCCATGGTAGGACAACTCGGAGCGCGGACAACTCGGAGCAACGTATAATATACATATTCGGATCAATTTCAGCTATTTTCATCATAATGTCATTATCAATATTTCTCTGCATTCTTATATGCACACTGACTGACTAATGATTAAATGTACATTATTACATTAAAGCAGCACATACTGCAACACCTTCATCATGATGACCATTGTTTATAAACTTTGTGATTTTTTATGTTTTTATTACATGACTTCTGAATCATTGATGATTTCTTCATTAATTAACTTAATTAACTGTAATTTTGTATTATTGTTAATATTGGGCTAATGAACTGAAATATTTTTTTGTATAAAGTTATTGTATTCAATATTATTATAAGAAATAAATAAAGCCCTTAGTCTTCAATGAATGTTTTGTATTATTTAATTTCAAATATTAGATACACAAGGAACTTTAAAACGACGAATGAGGTGGATAATTAAGTGGATAAATTAAGTAGAAAAATATAATTATAAATGGTTGCTATATAATATTTTATGTGCATATAAAAATGCAGAGAAATATTGATAATGACATTATGATGAAAATGATTCCCGGACAACTCGGAGCGGGAGTTCTCCGGATACCGATGAAAATAGCTGAAATTGATCCGAATATGTATATTATACGTTGCTCCGAGTTATTCGCGCTCCGAGTTGTCCGCGCTCCGAGTTGTCCGTGCTCCGAATTGTCCGCGCTCCGAGTTGTCCTGCCATGGCTCCAGGATGTCCGCGCTCCGAGTTGTCCGCGCTCCGAGTTGTCCTAGCAAACACGTTTGGCTCCGAGCCGTCCGGCTCCCAGTTGCCCCCGCTCCGAGTTGTCCGGGAATCCGATGAATCATGTCCACACTGCTACCAGCGTTGCAGCTATGCGTTGTCTTTGTCCAGATGCGAGGCGAAAACGAAGATGGAGGATGAAGGTTTTGGCTTTAAACGCACTGCTGGAGTACGCCTTACGGCCACAAAAGTATAGGGAGCGAGAGTGGTGATCGTAATGTAATTAACACAAGTATTACATCATTGAGTTAAATTCAAAGGTTTAGTTCAATTGTTGATGAGATGACGTCACAAGACTGTAATACGCAATCAGCAAAGTCACACACGTCAGGACTGCTAGATGTCTCAGCCAGTAGTTTTCTTTTTAGTACATAAAAATAAGGAACAAAATAAGTGTTGGTTATCAATTATGTAAAAAAAAACAACATAATATAATACATATATATATGCATACTAGCTGTGATACATATAAATACATAATATAATATCTTTTTTAAATTGCTTTCAAATGTCTAGCGTTGGTGTTGTCTTCTCAAGTGGTAAAATCTCTGCATGTAGAGGGATTGAAGGCTGTCAGGAAAGACCGCTTATTTTATATAGTCTCGGGTACCCGACAACCCTTGAAATGAGAGAAGTGTAGTAAAAGGAAATGGGTGACTAGGTACTAGGTGAGGCAATAGGAATTAAAGGACAGGTTTGTTGTTAATAGCATGATGAAAAATCTACATAATATATATGTTTTTTTTTGTTTTTTTTTTTACATAAATAATAACCAAATTTTATTTTGTTCCATATTTTTATGTACTATAAAAATATTTTTGCCATCGGAAAATATTGAGCAATGTGACATTATCCATTGGTTTGAATATAATTATTTATGTATCGATCACGTTATGAACGAACAATCCTCCCTTCCATGAAAGCTGTCAGAATAACATGTCAGCAGTCGTGTTGAAACATGTCATTACAGGCGGTTGGCGCGCAATTTTTTCATTGGCTAGGAGGACTGTGACGTCATCATCGAGTTGCATAGCCCTCTGGTGGCAGAAGGATAATATGGTCTGTGGCCGCAGTGGCTGTCAACATGCCTTCCCGCCATTTTTTGCAGACGGGTCGGTACTTCGTAGTAGCTCGTACACTCACAATACATTCTCGTCGGTAGCTAAAACAATAATCGCCGCTTAAAATCGCGTATCGCGACACCCGCGAAACCTTTTACCAAGAATGTCTTGTTTATCATCAGTCATGTTATGCCCTTCCATGCGTAAAAAAAAAACAAAAAAAAAAACATTTTGGAGCAAGATCTCTGATGCTGGAACATGTCACTACAAGCAGTTCTAAAATTTTGTGAAGTTCTTTTGCTTCCAAGTATGAACGAAAAAGGTGAATTATAATTACATTTTATAAGTAAATGCTTTCGCGCGCTACATAGAGTTAAGGGTAAGATAACACGAACAATCGATTGTTGGTAGTCCCATTTGATTAACATGTAAACCTTAGCAACCTCATAATGATTCTGAATTTTTTTTGAGAGACAGTTCTTGGCACCAAAAAAATATGAAAAAAATTTCAAAACAATCGGACGATCCAATTTTTTAACATTAATTTCTTAGTTTAGGTCTCCATGGGAAAGCCCTATACTGAAAATTTAAAAAATTCATTTAAAAAAATTGGATCGTCCGATTGTTTTGAAATTTTTTCCATATTTTTTTGGTGCCAAGAACTGTCTCTCAAAAAAAATTCAGAATCATTATGAGGTTGCTAAGGTTTACATGTTAATCAAATGGGACTACAACAATCGATTGTTCGTGTTATCTTACCCTTAAAAAAAAAAACAACAACAACGTATTTTCATAGTTTCGTTGTAAGTGTATTCGTTCTTAAAATATTTCCCGGTGAAATCCTTCGTACTAAAATTATTCGCAATTTTTTGTTGTTCGTGTAAAGTGTTTTCGCAATAAAGATTTTTGCTTACAATTTTGTTCTTCCGGAGTAAATGCATCGTTATATTTGTTTTCGTGCTAATTAAGACGTTCATGCAAATTGTTTTCGCGATACTGAAGTGGAACCGACTGGTCTAGCGGGCCTCACATATTTTATAATATATTAATAATAATTTATTAACAGAAAATAACAATAAAGAATTATAAAAAGTCATTACAGAACATTTTAATTAACGTGTATGTAGTTATATACAGTACGAAATACTCAAATACTACGAATCATGTACTTTTAATTTGTTAGCCGCGCATATATATTATATATAATATTATTCATGTACGCGATAACGCGATGTTATATGATAGAATATTGATTATTGACGTGATTGAGGGTAAAAATAACTTCCATGTTAAATTAGTCAACTTTAAAAATTCATAACTAAAAAAATTAGCACGAATTTGTATACCTGATATTTTAGCTACTGATAGGGGATGTAGAGGAGAACGTTTTAAATTTTTATCTTAATTTTCATGTGTGGGATTCTTTTTAACATTGCGCGTGTTATGTTACCCTTAACTAAAAAATAAGTTGCCTGGAAAGCAATTATAAATGTTATAAATGTAGCTTGCTTGTTTTTTTTTTTTTTTTTTTTTTTTTTTTTTTCATTTTTAGAATTAAGTTCTGCAGGACATAGGTTACTCGAATACCGGCCCGACCAGTGTATAGGCTGAAATTAAGACAGGAAAATATAAGGTTTCAGGAATGGGGTTCTGACCGGTATTTGAGTTAGCAATACTAATAAAAAGTACTGTGAATTATATCAAGAACGAGCCCTATTAGAGCATTCTACGACAATTTGCTGATTTTATATGAATTTTTAAAACTTTTTTTGATGACGTCATACCATTGAATCTTAAATGGGAAAATGCATCAGTTAACATTGCTACAATGAAAGTTATTGAGGTAGGAATTTGAAACCTTCATTATCGTGATTCTAGCACCTAAAAACCTTGCAAATGAAGTTTTGGTTATACATTTCAATATTAATTATGGGATTTGGCAATGTTAACTGATCTATTTTCCCATTTAAGATTCAATGCTATGACGTCATTTTTGAGAGGTTTTAAAAATTCATATAAAATCAGGTAATTGTCATAGAATGCTATAATAGGGCTTGTTCTTCATGAAATTCTAGTCCCTTTTGAAATATTGACAAAAACTTGCAACTTTTTTTTTGGTCAGTACCCCATTAAGGCTTAAAAATGAGAGTAAAATCAAGGAAGAATACTAAAAAGTCCCAAAATAGTATACCTTTTTAAAAAGAGTCATGAAATAGGAAAATAGTCGCAAATAGTCTTTTTTTTATTAGCTCTATTGCTTCAGTTACATGAGATCTATATACATTTCCTTTAAAAACATCAATAGTCACAAAATTGAAAATAGTCAAAAGACTTATTTTGTGACCTCTATATAGTCAACAGTATTAAAAGTACCATCTCACTTTTTTTTTATTCTTCTATTTTTTTCCCTCACTTGTCAGTATATTATGCTTATATCAGATTTTTCTTCTGAAGTCGAGAATAATCCAGACATCCGATAGAATTTTTGGTGGGATGTGAAAGCCATTATAAAAATATCCATGAAACATGGTAATTTGATAAAGACATTGCATTGGTATTTTATACCTCTCCTTAGTGTGTTTCTGTAGTAATTAAATTGACTGTCTTATTTGTTGCAGACAAGATGGATTTAAGTTTCTAAAAGCGGCGTATCAAGAGTTTGCGTCTGGAAATTTCAGTTCGGCATGTGATAGCTTCTCAGTAGCATTAGGAATGTTGGTTAATGATGATATTCCGCTAACTGTCCCTCTGGCTATTGTTCACGTCGATTATGCTCGTGCAGTTTTCAAATCATCGAAAGCAGATACGGAGAATGCTGCTGCTGCTAAAGATGGTATGTTTGCATAATCTTCGATCAAAACATGAAGTAAAATGTTCCTTTTGATTAAATTGTGTCATTCTATAGTTGTTAACTACTGTATGTTTTTTTCATTAAATTTTACTGTGATTAAAAATGCATGTTATTTTAACAAAGTATGGTTGGTTACAAGTCCTTTAATTGCTAGTGTGAATAAAAGATATGTCCAGAAAGAAAATTAACAAAATTTATCAGTGTTAGCTTACATTAGATCTAACACCAACTCTGTGGCATATTTAGTTCCTATTTTCTAAAAAAGATAGTCCTAGTAATTCTCCTTCATATTGTCTCGTTCTGAAAACTAAGCTATCTACTATATCAGGTGGGTGCAATGAAGAGCTAGATATAGCTTACAGGTAAAACAGATAAGCACTATTGCACTTGATCATGGTAGGCAAGTAGCTCAATATTCCAGATGGGGGATGATTTAAAATCGAAATCCAACAAAGTGGATCTCCTAGAGATTCTTCGGGGGGGGGGGGGGGGGGGGGGGGGGAAGGAATGACCACATCATTTAACATGGGGCCTTCCTCACCTTACGAGAACCCTTGATTATTTGATGAAAGTTTGTGGATAGGTGGTATGAAAAAAACCTAGTGATGTTCTATGACCCAAGCTTTACCCAGACCAAAAACGTTTAAATTGTTTCAAATAATTTTATTACATAACCATTTTTCTGAAAATTTCAATGTTCGTGTTATAGAACAAATGTGTCAATTGTCCCAAAATATGAACCAATCAATCGTGTTATAGAACATCAAGGCTATATATTTTTTTTCAAACCTATCCTTGAAATTTTTTACAATTAAATTGAGTGATTCTGTCAGATAAAGGCCCCATGTTAAATGAAATGTTCTGTCTGACTTTGTGATTTTTTTCTGTGGAACATATAGGAGATCAATTTTTTGGGGATTTCGGTTCAATATGGAGGCAAGTACATTAGAACTATTTTTAGGAAATACTGACTTAAGAGATTTGGGATTATTGGTTGACTTGAGTTCTACTTTAATCTCTTTTTATCATTAAAAGAGGTTTGGCTGCCAAGGAGTTTCCCTATATTTCATTGACTGATTAGTTAAGTTGGTACACTGGGGGTCAAGCTAAACGTAGCATTAAAATAGACAACATACATGAAAAAAATTTATTGCAGAAATGAATAGAGGGTACCAAATTATGCTACTCTGATTTTTTTTTCAGATTTTTTTGAGTCATGGAACTATTTTATTAAAATAATTTTTGGAAGTTCTAAGTTAGCATCCCCTGAATCCTCAATAAAAAGGATAGGGACTACAGTATAACAGATCTTACAATTAGTTTACCGCTAGACAGTTCAGTAGACTAGACGGCACCAGATATATCAGCCAATGAAAAGTTGGCCAGCTGACATTCTAGCCTGGCTGATATATCTAACACCGTCTAGTCTACTGAGCTGTCTAGAGGTAAACTAAGATCTGTTATACAGTTGACGCCTTCAGAGGGCGTGGCTGCACTTTCAATAATTATTTAAAATAGTTCTGGGTCTCAAAAAAATCTGAAAAAATTCGAAGTATCATAAGTTAGTACCCTCTGGTCATTTCTGCAATAAAAATTTATCATGCAGGTTGTCCATTCCATTGAATGAATCATGTCATTGGTCAATGAAATGGCACAAAATCAAGTGATGGTAGCATAACATTGATAAATAGTATATTATATGACATACGTAGCTACTCCGTTCAAACTCTACACAATGCTACATGTTGGCAATGTCTTGCCTTTTTCATTGGCTCCAGACATAGTGTTTGAGATTCAACACTCCTTAGCTACACAAAAATAATAATAATACATAGAAAGTAGGATGGATTTTTTTGCCAAGAAGACGTTAATACTTCGCAGGAGGTAAAATGCTACCTCATTTAACAAAGTCTACCTGGTTTGGTGTAAGCACAACTCTGTTATTATGGTCAAAATAAATTGCAATGTTAAGGTTAGTTTATATGGGCTATTTTCAGAATGGGATGCGAATAATGTGCACTTGCTATAATAATAATATTTGTTTAATTGGGATAAATTACATTGTAGGGAATAGGGGAAAAAAATAAATAATAGCAACAACATAATAATAACCCAAATTGGTGAATATAAAAGGCTAAGGAGCCTTTCTTGCTGCATCTTCCACTGATATTTGGTAATTAAAAAGAGCATCAAAGTTTAATAATCAATGTATTGCTGTCCCAACTTAGCAAATTTACTTGTTGTAGCATGGGACTTCACACAGCAAGTGCATCAAGATCGTATCACATTAAGAACTTTGTCGTTGCTCATAACCAATGTGAATCCACCTTTATTCTACTTCACATGTGTGTGTCCTCACCGAGCAGAAATAATCGACTACTTTGTCATGTACAGCCTCATTGTACAGTCGTCGCCTCAGAAAATTTCCTCTTGCAGCCTTGTTAATCACCATGCCTTGTAAGAATAACATAGGGCATGGTGATTAACAAGGCTGCAAGTGGGAAATTTTCCAGGGCGATGAGTGTACCTTTACTTCTATCACTTACTGCAAAAGCACCTCAAAAAATACGAGTTGTGAAGGTGGTACATTCGAGATACATATGTACATCCATTTTGTAACTTTACCATGTTGGGGGATTGCAGTGTAGCTGTGGCTTCTTCTGGCCATTTCTCAATAATGTAGCCCCACATGTAAGTGAGAAATGTGGTTGTTAGTCAAAGAAAATAAAGAAGAATTTATAACTCATGACTTGCAAATACTGTATTCAATAATTTTCAAATTGTGTATGTAAATAATTGTAATATTGTATGTGCAGTCGATGGCAGTGCCGATAATGTGGAATCAAGAGATACTGGGGAGACCAGCAACACCGAGTCTGCTGGCACTGGGGAGAGTAGTGCAGATAACGGAACCCCCGCCGATGTGACACTGGATGACGAGGATGCTGATATTGAAATTTCTAAGGAGCAGTTGGCTTACGAGCTTCTCGAAGTAGCTCGCATCGCTTTTATGAGGTAAGCACACTCTTTGTCTGTTGTAGTACCAGTACCACTACTTAAAGTATCATATCACCTTGGGGCACTTGAGTTATTTTCAAATGATGTAGCATGTGCATGATGTCTCACTGACAATAATAACTAGAGACTGCTCCTTTATGTACTAATGGACAATACATAGTCTAGAAATCATATATTATGCCGTACTCTGTCACTCACATTTGCCAAGTGTCTCGGACCATAACTGCACACAATTCACACAACATATTATAATTCATGCTACAACAATTACATAGTGGCAAAGAGAGGCAGACTTTTAAATATTCATTTCGTGCAGATCAAAATGATAAGTACGTTTATGCATTTTCTTTTTCATTGAGTAGTACAGTAAAATTTTAGTTTTAGTTGAAAAATCTGCTATGTAATATTTATTAATTAATTAAAGAAAAGGATTGACAAAACCCATAAAAACACATTTTGTCAAACAATGTGGTCAGCGGTATGTGGGTGACTGGGGGCTGCAAGTGCAATTTGCATGCCGTACGAGGCTCACCAGTTCGGAGCCTATAGCTGCTCTACTGACGGGCCCTGAGCTGACGGGGCTCACGAGTTTAACTTGCATTGTCAACTCATTACCATATATAAATATATATATATATATATATTATTATTATTATTATTAGTCTTTTATTAAACACAGAAAGTGTACATATTAACAGCACTAGAAACATACATTATAGAAAAACATTACAATAGAACACATAAAACATACATACAAAACATATATAATAGTTACAGAATAATAGAACAATAGAAAATGATAATAAAACAATATAAAATAAAATAACAGATGATACTAACAGCCTGTTACATCATAATAATAATAATAATAATAATATATATATATATATATATATATATATATATATATATATATATAATTTTAAACTTCTACCGTGTTTACCCGCCAAGACAAGAAAAGAAAATTTGTCAGAAAATTTAAAAGTCTTCCGAGGTGGGACTCGAACCCACATCTCTCTGTGCAATCGCGGCAGGCGAGCGCCTTATACCCTTAGACCACTCGGTCGACCTTCAAATCTCTGACAAATTCTCTTTACTTATACTGCGCCAGCCGTGAAGTTGGCGCCAAGAGGCCAGAGGCCTCGGAAGACTTTTAAATTTTCTGCAAATTTTCTTTTCTTGTCTTGGCGGGTAAACACGGTAGAAGTTTAAAATTATATAAAATACTGCCAATGTCTGTAAGTTGAAAAACTTACTATATATCATCTTCATATATATATATATATATATATATATATATATATATATATATATATATATATATATATATATATCTTATGGCTTTCTTCCACAAAAATTAGGAACATAAAAGAAATCTTTTTTGTGATTTCAGTCTCTTATTTTTCACATCCAACCGTCGTCAGCATGAGTATGACGGTACCCCTTACAATGGTTTTACTAAATCCTAACGTTTTTGATGGCTCAATTTTTTATTCAGTAACGTTAAAGGCTTCTCCCTGCTTCTCTACCTGGGAACTGTTGGTGGCCCAGCACTGATCAAGGCGCACCTCGAGCTCGCTCAAAATTTCTCGCATCATGATATCATGATTGACTGAGGGACTGAATGGCCGTTGTGATTCACTAGGTGCTTCAATGCAACAATGTGGACTGGCATATTAATTAAGCACCTTGTTCAACACATAATTCCACAAAAAAACTTTCTGCACATGATGCAAGACTTATGGCGAAGGCTGAAGCTGCACTTCAACCAGTGCTGCGGCACCAACAGTACCATGCAATACTAAGATAAGCCGGCCCTCAAGTGATTCCATATTAAAAAAAACCGAGCCATCGAATCAGGAAGATTTACCCTAAAAATTTTCAGGGATTGCTGGCTCCCTGAAGGCTGATTATGATGGTAGTGAAGAGTTGGAGACTGAAAATCGCGAAAAAGCTCCCTTTTTTCGTTCCTATTTTTACTGAACGAGAACCATAAGATCAATTTATTTTCTGAAAAAAGTTTTGAAATCATAGAAATTCAAGCTACAATTTGATGTATGAAAAGTATGTTTTATGTTTATATAAAACGTAAACATTATGTTTATGTTTTATACTAGTTCCTATCGAATTCTATGAGAAATCAAATCCAAAAATTCTATCTTACATAGGTTCTCCAGAAAGAATATTCAAAATTAGGGAAAATGCTTAGGGGCAGTAAGGCCTTACCTGAAAAACACCTTTTATGTAAAAAAAATACACCATTGGGTAGTATGAAAAAATATAGCCATATTCCATACTTAAACAGAAAAATGTTTAGGCTATAATTTAAATAATTGTGTTCTCGAATTCTCTTCCCGTCAAAAAATAAAGAAAAACGTATGAGTTATCATAAATGAAAAATGTTTTGTTTTTTGTAGAGAAAACGGTTCGGAGTAAAATTTTTAAAAATATTTAAGGGTAAAATAACGCCACCAATGTTAAACATTTCTCTATCTATTTATTTATTTATTATATTTATTCAAAAAACAGACTACAGGTTAGGTAATCCGATTATAAAGAATAAAGATTTCCTAAAGAAGTCAACTTTAAAAATTTATAACTCAAAAACTAGATCGTATTTTTATACCTGATATTTTAGCTACTGATAGGGGGTGTAGAGGAGAACATTTGAATTTTTTTTTTTTTAGAATTTTCGTGTGAGGGATTTTTTTAAACATTGGTGGCGTTATCTTACCCTTAAAATATTAAATGTTGGTTTTGTTCGGTTTTTCTTTTGAAATTCTTCCACAATAATGTATTACACAATCCAACAAATAAGCAATTATTATTTTTTTATTATTAAACTTTTTTGAGGGCATACATGGCCAAAATGTGTCAATTGCCCCAAAATACAAACCAATCAATCAAACGTTTTTTTTTTGTTTAAACCTCTAGTCATGGTCTGTCATGGAGCATGTCTACAGTATATTTTCCATACCATTTATAGCAGTGTA
The DNA here is from genome assembly GCA_949825025.1 of Siphlonurus alternatus. Taxonomy (NCBI): domain Eukaryota; kingdom Metazoa; phylum Arthropoda; class Insecta; order Ephemeroptera; family Siphlonuridae; genus Siphlonurus; species Siphlonurus alternatus. The sequence continues at coordinate 61,614,051 of OX463788.1, read as the reverse complement.
TTTTTTAGTGACTTCATGTGGATGTTTATTATAGAAGGCCTTATGTTAAACAACTTCTTTATATAATCATGCCCACGTACGGACAAACTCTATGTGTCTCTCAGCAAACGCACTGTTAGTCGCCCCTGGGATGCTCGACTTTCTGATGCACAATTAAGCCACCTGGCAGTGAGAGGAATATGTCCTTGCAGATAGAATCACTACATGTTTTTCTAGCTGATTTCTTATTTATTTTTAATCTATAATCTAGACAACTACAAAAAAAAAAAAAAAAAAAAAAAGAGTAATTTTAACAAAAATAATCAGGCCATGCTAGTTCTCACTGTTGTCAACTGATTGCTACATCAAAATTATGACGATTTTGACGTCATACAACATGGCGGCAGCGCGAATTTTGTTTTCGTACTCAACCTCCACCTCCTTTTTTTAAAGTTGAATAAATAAAAAAATAATTTTATTTTCAGTTCAAATGCGTTATTAATAATTGTCTTTTGACAGTGCAAGTATTCAAGATAAGTGCGTTCTCAAATAAATGGTCAGTACCTCATAAGCATGTGTTTTTTACAGGTTTTGTTTATCAACAAAGTATCTAGTGAACGTTCTGCAAGTTCTGTTGCCCCCCCCCCCCTCGGATCCTTAATAAAATTGATAGGGCCTAAACGCCTATCAATGACTCCAGGAAACGTGGCAATATTTTTTTAAAAATAATTCCTTTACTTTAAAAAAAAATAATAATCAGAGTATCATATTTTTGCACTTAATTCATTTCTGCAATAAAAAAAATCATGTAAGTTGTACATCAGCTTAAATAATAATATTTATTCATCAAACACCAGTGGTGTACATAGTGCATTTTTGCACTTATTATACATTAATATTTCTTACATACTACACATAATTTGAGAATTAGAAGTAAATGACAGTACAAAAAGATACCAAGATACAATTAAAATTATTTCTATCCATTTTCTGCATATTGTACTATAGATTTTGTGCTGGCTTGACAATTGGGTACTGACCGGTATTTGAGTTAGCAATACTAATAAAAATTACTGTGAATTCTATGAAGAACGAGCCCTATTAGAGCATTCTACGACAATTTGCTGATTTTATATGAATTTTTAAAACTTTTTTTGATGACATCATACCATTGAATCTTAAATGGGGAAATGCATCAGTTAACATTGCTAAAATGAAAAGTTATTGTAGTATGAATTTCAAACCTTCATTATCGTGATTCTAGCACCTGAAATCATGAACCTTGCAAATGAAGTTTTGGTTACATTTCAACATTAAGTATGGGATTTGGCAATGTTAACTGATCTAGTTTCCCATTTAAGATTCAATGCTATGACGTCATTTTTGAGAGGTTTTAAAAATTCATATAAAATCAGGAAATTGTCGTAGAATGCTATAATAGGGCTTGTTCTTCATGAAATTCTCGAGCCTTTTGAAATATTGACAAAAACTTGCAACTTTTTTTTTGGTCAGTACCCCATTGATGATGTGATAAAGAGAAATAAAGAGAACATTCTTCATTGCACAGGTTACATATTTATACAACTTCTATCAGGCATGTGATAAGATTTATTATTACATATGAGATGATGAAAGCCATGAACTGCTAGTCGAGTCATTACATGCCTGTTTTTATATTGAGGTTGCTTCCATATTTCACTATTAAATACATCACAGTTATAGAAGCTTGGATCAATTTGGGCTCTTTTGTCAAGCCTTTCATTAGCAAATTGAAGGTAGGTTTCAGTGTTCTGAAGTTGAAATTTTGTTTTAATTGAGTCAATAAAGAAGTTTTCTTTTGTCATTTTGTACACAAGTCTTGTGGGGGTAAATTTTGATACACATAACACTTACTTGACAAAAAGGGCTTTAACTGATTCAAGCTTGTCCAAGTTATTTTGTTTTAGGTATGACCATATTATTTCTATGCCATAGGTGGCTATAGGTGCAATTTTGATGTTGAATAGTTTAGAGTATATTACTATATCATCCGCATACATTAATAACTTAACATCAGGGTTATTTGTATCAAAGATGCAGTCTTTAAAGGATTAGTAAGCCCCGGCCTTGTCTTTAATATATATCATGTATCATAAGTAGTTAAAAAATACTGGGTACAAAAAAACAACATCCACCCTGAAGTTCCCATATAAACAGCTTGTAATGTCGGCTATTCAGTGATGACATCAGGCCACAGAGAAAAGCGGCTGGGTCAAAATATGAAAGAAAAGTCAAAGCATTTGCCGATTTGCTCACTTTGCTAGCAAATATAAGGTTTGTTTACGCTGCCACAGAGTTGACACCTTTTAAGCAAATGAAATTATATTTCATAAATGAACCTGCGGAGTGTCATTTTTCTGTGATGCTTGTGAAGATCAGGAAAAATAATTTAATCTTACGATATAAAATCATTGAAATTGTCGGAAGACTTTCTCTTTTTTTTTCTGCCTTCGACTCCCCGGCGGGCGAGGGTGCGACAATTGTCTCCTTACAAACCTACCCTCCTCCCACATGACCCACACATGGATGGCGTGCCACAGGGAGGGTTACCCTTATTGTTCATCTCCTTGAAAAAAATTTACAACTAAGAAAAATAATAGTAATTGCCTTCTCAATGTGTCCTCTTCGTGTTGTTGACATGATCAACCGTGACCGCGCTGACACCCTTAGGTCAAAAGAAACTGATATATTGCATTGGGTCTCACACATCATATTCAAGCTAGAGGAGCCTTGTGGCCCATTGTCGTCAGACCCTCATACTTTTAAACAATAATTAAAATTACCAATGAAGTGTGACACATATTTTAAATCTAAAATTGGGCCTTGCTATAGACTGTCATTAAAAGAAAAATACATGTTAATCCGGGTTTACTAGTACTTTAATATCAGCTGTAAGGAGGTTGAATAGAGTTGGGCTACTTGGGTCACCTTGTAGAACTTCATTTGACTGGGTAATGTTTTCCGATAGTAGCAGGCCATAATTAACAACAATAGTATTTCTATCAAGGATTACGGCTAAGATTCTTAAGACTTCATAAGGTATTTTATTTAGGTCCCGTAGTTTGGATATTAGTCTTTGTCTATTCACGGAGTCAAAAGCGGCTTTAAAATCCACAAACACTGCAGACATTTTCCCTTTTTTTTTTCATTTAGAGCAGATTCTATATCTTTTAAGAAGTCTTTATTAGCTTGAATTGTTGACTTCCCTGGGCGGAAGCCGTATTGCTCGTCCGGGATCACTCCCTCGGTATAAGAATTTAGCCTTTTATTAAGTATAGATGAGAACAGTTTATATACTGTACAGCTAAGTGCAATGCCTCTGTAAGCTTCAGGGCTCAAGATGTCACCTTTTCCCTTATACAGCACTTTCAGGAGAGAGGTCCGCCAATCGTCTGGGATTTTTCCTTGTTCTAGACATAAATTAAATATTGTAACTAATAAAGTGCAGTTAGTTTCTAATGTGTTTTTAATATGTTCATTTGTTATATTATCTGGCCCTGTAGCTTTTTTATTTTTCAAGTTGTTAATCATATTTACTACTTCGGTCAAGGTTATTGGTTCACAAGGGGCTGGGCTAACATAATAAATTATCTCTTCTTCAAGGTATAGAGAGTCTTACATCAGCTTAAATGGACCCCAGGTAATACTTTGATTTCCCTTCATGCAGTGCGAGCTTGTCATTATAAAATAACTGACAGCGTGGTATATTCTCTGCCAAAGACAATTAATGTTGTTAACAGATTTCTGGTAAGAATGACAATGAGAAAAACACAATTTATCCACATCACAAAGTTTGTTACTAGCATTAACCAGGAAAATGGCATTTTATAGTTAGTCAGTACACAATACATATTCATATTCACTCTGCTTTTCGATTGTACATTACATTATAAGCACGTCAATATCAGTGTGATTAGCAACCTCATGGTGATTGTCAACTATTCTAAACATAACAATTAAAAACAAAAGACAAATTTAACACAAGCACTATACCACTCACAATATCAATCTAGAAGAGGCAAAAATTATTGTAAACAGGTTTACAGTATTTAAAGTGGAGTGATAAAAAATTTAACATTGTTATTAATCGTGAAAAGGAGCTCTAAACTTCACGAAAATAATTTATTAAATATTAGAAGCAAATTCCCAGCAATGGGGCGAGAGAAAATAAATCGTAAAAAGTTCGCTGCTTGCGGGTTTCGAACCTGGATCTTTTTGATCAGTAGATTCGTGTCTACTGCATTCCTATTCCATATTAACACGATCTATATAATTTTATAAGTTGAGTCAATTTTTTTTTTATTGTAGTGCTGAAAATCCATTTTTATTTGATACATTGTCGTGCGGTAAAATTCAAAAACTTCATTGACGAATCTCATGTTTTTCAGTCTTGTTTAAAATTCGAAATGGTTGGTGAGGTATCCTTTTTAATACATAAAAACATTCCTTAGGAACCCTAGTTACTAAACAGAAGTTTTTGAGAACAACTGCTTCTTTTTCAAGCAAAATGTGATTTTGTGAAAAATGATCAGATTTTGCACTTTTTTAACATGCATCAGATGGGATTGAATTTTAAATTTGAATTATCTCAAAAGTTATGCTGGTGAGGTGCTAAAAAAAATGCATAATGTAGAGGGAGATTATTTAATTATTTAATTAATTATTTTTTATTGAGATTATTTAATTAATTAATTATTTTTGCTGGGTCACTGACGGCTAAAAGCTCGAACTATCTCCCTTCCCAACAAATCTTTTTCTATCATATATTTGTTTCTATCTACTTTTAAAAAAATAAATAATGTAGAGGGAGGTCTCAAAAAACGTTTTTCATTGTAAAAAGTTCAATATTTCCCCACACTCGAACATGATCACTCTACTTTAACTTTCATTTTTACAGGCATCATCTATTTGTTACTCTTTTTACTACACTCTCGCTTTACTAGTATGTTTCTTTATGAAGGCATTTGTGAATTCCATCTTTGAAACTGATCAAGCTGATAAATGTCTTGTTTATGTTCTAGGGCCGAGGATACGCCCTTCAACTCTGAAAAACTAGCTGAAATTCACCATATTTTGGCTCAAATTGATGCTTATAAAAATAACTACCAACATGCAGTTGAAGAAATGGAAAAGGCAATAGAGTATTTGAAAAACCAGCCTCTGTGGAAATCTATGTTACGGATTGAGTGTGCTGCTTACTACCTTCAGATCAATGAAGCTTCGAAGGCCAAAGCAGAAATCACTTGTGTTCTAGTTGAATCTGAATTCGATTCTGATGATGATGGTAAGCCAACATGTTTTTCCCTTGCCATAATCTTCCCATACATCAGACCCTTATAACAAAATCTTTGAGCTGGTTTCTGCGTTTGTATGTGCCTGGTGATCAACTAGCTCACTTTACTGATAGCCAATGACCGATCCAACTCGGCTTGGAGAGGATTTGGGGGGGGGGGGGGGGCTGCCCTGTCCACAACATTAGTTCAATTTGGTGGTGTGCTGGGAAGGGAAGGGGTGGGGGGAGGACAGGCGAGTGGTTGTAGTATCACCCATGTGTATTTTTGTTACTTTTACAATTCATTAAAAGTTAAAATTTTTAGCATAAAATTTATCTTAAAGAAACACTGAGCAACTCTGCTGGTCCAACAAAGCATGGAAAATGTAGTCTAACAAACGTCACCTATCTCACCCATCTAGTCCATCTATCTAGTCCATCTCACCTAATGATTATAGACTGGGACGATGGCCTAACTTTCAAAGCAGCCACTTTGCAGCCAACGCTGTGCTATGTCGGAATCCCTGCGACGTCACCAAGTCGACTTTGATAAAGTTTTTGTTTGGCTAGCCTAACTGTCAAAGGTGCCGCTTTAGCAGCCAGCCCTACCAAGTGTCACAACAAAGACCAGCCGCCAGCTGCTCGAGTCCGCCGCGGCTCATTTGGCGCACTTTTCCGGAGGCAGACAAATTGACGGGAAATTTGACATCCTGTGTTATCCTCCCAGTCCATAATCGTTGCATCTCATCATGCAAAAAAATCTGCTGCTACAGATATACAGGGTGTTTACTTTGATTTGAACGTTTTAAAGTGATAATTAAGGAATGAAGTTCGATGGTAATATAGACATGTCATACATCAAATTAAAGCTTACATTTTAACATTTTCAAAACTTGCATCATAAATTACATGTGCGGACTTGTCTGTTTTTGAAACGAAAAAGAAACAAAAATGAGCTGTTTTTTTGTTCAAATATCGGTGGTAACATGAAATTAAATGGCATTTTAATGTGACTGATCGCAACGTGGAAACTTGTCAGGATGAACGCCACATGCATCTTCAAATTTTGTCAATGAACCAGAAACAGAAATGGAATGGTTAAAATTCGTAGAGAAACCACATTGTGGTAAAAAGCGTTACCCCTGGATAGGAGAAGTGCAATTTTTGTTTAAATGGTCACCCATCCAACCACAAAACAGTCTTGTGTTGCTTTACTTTGGTGATCTAAGGAAAATTGACCAAACGCATTACATATCACTCCCACACCAACCTTGCAATCCAGTGAAGGATTCAACAGTTAATTTCATGTTACCACCGATATTTGAACAAAAAAATGGCTTATTTTTGTTTCTTTTTCGTCTCAAAAAAAGACAAGTCCGCACATGCAACTAATGATGCAAGTTTTGAAAATGTTAAAATGTAAGCTTTAATTTGATGTATGACATGTCTATATTACCATCGAACTTCATTCCATAATTATCATTTTAAAACGTTCAAATCAAAGTAAACACCCTGTATAACCAGCCAGCAACATTAAGACATAAAAAGATTATTGATTGTATTTTATTATTTTTAATGTTGTTTATACTAATGTATTATTTGTATGTATGCATGTATGTATGTATGTAATTGTAGTTAGTAATAATGGTTTCATTCTTTTTTAGATTTTTTTTCCTAGATTGACGTAAATCATGTTGTTATGTACAACCAGTTATTTGAAAATAAATTATTATTATTATTACAGTGTCACTAGTTTTCTAGACTAAGGGTCAAAACACTGAAAGCTCAATATATGTAATTTTTACATGTCCTTTTTGATAGGGTTAGTAAATTTTGTCAACTGATTTTGTTGCAGATATTCGGAAAATGATATATCAAGTGGGTGAAATCTTGACTGAGTTAGAATCGTTTGATATAATGGAAGATATGGAAGAGAGTTTTTGGGAGGTGAGTACTTCTTCTAATTGCAGCTATTGTGTCATAAACCTTGTTAAAATTGGATTTCTAATATTATCGGCTAAGAAAATCCTTCAACATTACAAGTTGCTACTTATTAAAGAACTTAGGGGGGCATTCACAAAGCACTTTAACCCTACTATAGCCTTGATTTTTATCCCTTGGGTTAAAGCGAGTGCTAAACATGGTACTAAACCAGGGGCTAAATATGGTGCTAAAAAATGTGGGCTAAAAGGGGGGTTAATGTATTTGTTTAACATTGCTTAACCCCGATTTAGCCCACATTTTTAGCAACGTGTTTAGCCCCTGGTTTAGTACCATCTTTAGCACTCATTTTAACCCGGGGGATAAAAATCGAGGTTACTGTAGGGTTAAAGTACTTTGTGAATGCCCCCATAAGTTTACTAGCGAATTAAAGTATTGCACTGTATAATGATCATTTGAGGTTGTAATTGAGTGTGCATCCAATAAAAATACTTCATTTTTTTTTAATGTTATTTTGCAGGTAGCTCAGGCTAGATTGACTGCCAGACTTTTGGCTATGTCTGGAGGTGATCCTCACTTGGCTCTGACCGCAACAAGGGCTGTACCTGTTGAGCTGGAATTTGAGAGCTCAGAAGAATCTGAACCAGCAACGTTACATTCACAGGTACAGATACAAACGTTTGAAATGCAATTTTTTGTTTGCCTGTAGGGTTTTTATGAACATTAAATGTATTTTAAGTGTTATTTATGTATTTAAGGATTAAGGGTAAGATAACACGAACAGTCGATTGTTGGTAGTCCCATTTGATTAACATGTAAACCTTAGCTTAGCAACCTCATAATGATTCTGAATTTTTTTTTGAGAGACGGTTCTTGGCACCAAAAAAATATGGAAAAAATTTCAAAACAATCGCACGATCCAATTTTTTTAAATGAATTTTTTAAATTTTCAGTATAGGGCTTTCCCATGGAGACCGAAACTAAGAATTTAATTTTAAAAAATTGGATTGTCCGATTGTTTTGAAATTTTTTCCATATTTTTTTGGTGCCAAGAACTGTCTCTCAAAAAAAATTCAGAATCATTATGAGGTTGCTAAGGTTTACATGTTAATCAAATGGGACTACCAACAATCGATTGTTCGTGTTATCTTACCCTTAATCTCAGTTACCCAGATCTCATGATCAGCCCCCTTAATTGTAATAAGACTTGCACTGCATATTTTTCCAGTAATGTAGACTCCCTATTTTTTATTAAAGCAAATCTTCTGATATATTTTTTTTAATTTGCTAATTAAGTTTTACGGGCTAATAAATACCAAATCAAACTCAGAAAAGTTGTCTTTATCAATAATACCTTAAAAACTCTTGTTATTTTTCCAAACTGCATTGGAAAGTCTTCTTCTTTTCTTATGCCCACATGTTGGCGTTTAAGCCATTTTACTATTAGTAAGCCAATAGAATAAGGATTCTTTCTGATCTCTCTTCATGTTGCCAGACAACATGTAAAGTTCTGTAGTTAATGCAGAGCATCTAAATAGATGCCCTCTGTTTTTGAGGTTCATTTTTTACATAATTTGCATTGGAAAGTATCATTATAAATCTTGTGGCACATATTTAGATGAGTCAAGAATTGTGAAATGCATGATCTGGCATCACTGTCTTGTTTGACAAAACGTCACACGAGAAAGTGGACTTCGCCACATAACAATAAGTTTTGAAATTTGAAGGTTTTTAAATTTAGTGGGGAAAAAATAACAAGCAACGTTGCAAATCTACAAGCCCTCTATAATTTCTGTCATGAATTTTTTCAAACAACTCTGTGCAGTACAGTGGCGGCCCGTGGGCTTGGACACAGGTATGTCTATTGACAGTGGTGCGGGCAAACACATTTGGGGGGTCTGGGGGGCGGAGCCCCCCAGTAGCCCGCCGCAGGGGCGCTTTTTTTTTCGTTTTTCGCTTAAATATCTACCATTTTTTTTTCATAAAAAAATTCATTTAAAATAAATATAAGTAGTAGTTGCAGTCAATATTTATTTTCTGCAAAATGTAATAAGTAATAATTAAACTTTCAGAGTTAAGAGTCGTGAATTTTTTAATTTAATTCATCATAAAATAAATAAAATTATTTCTGAGACGGAGTATATAAAATATAAATTGAAAATAAACGTAAATATAAAATTTAAACAAAAAGAAATAAAATTAGTAGGGATGCTAATAGAATAACATGTAAAATTACCTATAATTTTAAGCTATTAGGAAAGGAAAACCTCAAACAGATTATCTGTCAATGCTCTGAGATGTTTGAAAATTTTGCGCACCAGCGCGCCAGCCGCTGTGATTGGGCAGCTAGGCGCTGTGATCACTGTGATTGGTAGCTCCGCAGCGGCCTCTACAGAAAGTCTGCAGCGCTAGGCAGACACACGATCATCATTGAGCGCCCATACCGAGCGAGAAATTTGCCGAGATAGCGCTACAACGTTAAACGTGTGTCTGCAAGCGCTGCAGTTTTTTTCGTAGTTTTTAACTTTCTGCTTCAATTTTTTAACGGAAAATTATGTTTTTTCAACAAATAACACAATAAACTACCAGAAAATATTAAAAAATATTAAATAAATATCATAATATTAAGAAAAATTTAAATAAAAATACATAAATATAATTTAAAAAAATAAAATGATTCTGCCAACTTTGCTGGTGTGGCTGCAGTTTAGCAGTACCCCCTACGAGCCGCCACTGGTGTTGTACAATCAAAGAAGTAATTTTCAATCGTGCTGTAAATTATATATATGGCACAAATGGATAACATATATCTAAATAAAGCAAGTAGGATATTATGTGTTTGTATATATTTATTATTTAGGAATTTTGTCGAGATTATACATGGCTGATATTTTGCCATAAAAAATTGGCTGCTAAATGAGTCTGGTAGTAACTGAGGTTAATCGTTAAGTGTATTTTTTTTTTTTTTTTTAGCCGAAAAACAACAAATCAATTTTTATGTGTAAATGCAATTCTTATTCTTGATTCACAATTCAATTGTGCATTCAGGAACTGACTTAAAAAAATAAACTTAAAAAACAAAAATTGATGCACACATTTTTACCATGAAAAATAGTAAGACTTTTTTTGAAACAGTTGTCATGGGAAAACGTCTAATTTGCAAAAATGGTTGTTTCGTTAAATTATATGTATTAATGTTTTGCTTTTTCTCACCCCCCAAGTTTATCAATTTATCTTTATTTCAATTACTAAAAAGGTTGAAGGTAAAGATAATGTCGATCAGCTGTTTATTAGCTCCATTTGATTAACATGTAAACCTTAGCAAATTCACAAAAATTCTGAATTTTTTTTTGAAAAGTAGATGTTAGTGCCTAAAAGCAGGGCAGTCTGCTACAGGCCGTCTTACCCCCCACCACTCTTTTTATTAGTCGGCCGACTGAGCGGCCGGTTTACATGCATTCTTACGGGAGAGAGACCTCACTTTGCGCTCGGATTATGGCGATTTCACGGTATCTAGAGATTTGAAATTAAAAGTAAGTAAATGCTCATAGAGTCTAATATTGCTCAACAACTTTCTTTTACCCGCAAAAATAATATTAATACGTTTAAATATGACTTTTATAAACCGGACGACTAGTATGAAAAAAGTCTAAGCCCATTTCTAAAGCGATGACGTAGTATAGACTTTATATATATTTTGCATGACTGTGGAATTGGACTCTACCTTAATGTGAATATTTACATTATTTTAACATCAAATCAAGTTAATTCCTATAATCAAAATATTTATGAAGGTTGATTTTCTGTTTATTTGTGGTTTTGATATTCTGTGACGTCATACTATATTACTAGACTTATAAGTTATAACTCAGTTCCCGCCTTGCGTTTTTCTCGAAAAATATGATATTTATCAAATAAATAAAAATAACAGTGTGTAGAAAAAAATAATTCATGTACATCAGACTACAATTTACTTTCAATTTTCCACGTAAATATTTTAAAATAAATATTTTCTTACACGGAGGACCCATTTACTTTTAAAAATCCGGACGACTAATATCAGTGAGATGACAGTCGAAAATCCATGTGAGACGGCCTGTAGGAGACTGCCCTGCTAAAAGCCATAGAAAAAGTTTGAAAACAATTTAACAAGCTGATTTTTTTTAATTAAGTTTTTAGTTTGTCTCTCCATGGGAAAGCCCTATGCTGACAATTAAATAAATTAATTTAAAAAAATAATTAGCTCGTTAAGTTGTTTTGAAATTTTTTCTATGGTTTTTAGGCGCTAATATCTGTCCCTCAAAATAATTTCAGAATTTTTGTGAATTTGCTAAATGGAGCCAAAAAACAGCTATCTTAAATAGAAAAAAAAAATATTCATCAAAGAAAAAAAAAAGAAAAAAAAAGAAAGCGGGGACATACATGACCAATATGTGTCCATTACCCCAAAATGTCAATCAATGAATCAAAAACATTAATTTACAACAGATCAACCATGTAAAAAAAAAAAAAATTGTTCCGTTTCATTGTAATTCTACTCCCAGGAATGTGATAGCAGCACTCGGGAGGAGGAAGGTCCAGAGAAAATTGACAGAGGCAATGGCTCGCAAGAGTTTGAGGGCAATCACTCGCAGGAGTCTGATGACAATAGCTCCCAGGAGTCTGATGGCTCGCAGGAAGCCAAACAATCTCAAGACAAAGACTCTAGTTCTCAAGATGAAGGGTAAGTTTGAGGTCGGTCTGTAAAATGGGCTCTTAATACTGGACTTGTGGGAGTGGAGAACTACCAGTAGAATTATTTTATGTATGTACAGTATATTTTATATTAACACTCGAATTATAGCTATAGAGGTAAAAGTTCAGGCACCTTAATTTTGCATAAATCACAACGTTTTGAGGCTTAATATTTAGATAATGTTTTAATGTCAGTAACAGCTAATTTCCCCTAAACTCTCAAGGGTAGCCTGGATAGTTGAAAAGTCTAAGGAAGAAGTAAGAGCTAGAGACCAAAATGGATGAGACACTATTATCAGAGATAAATTTTTCTGTGGACATTTGTTCCCAATTATCTTTTTTGTACATATACTGTATACCTTGCTGTCAAAGTTAATGTAATATTATTTTAGGAGGATGAGAAAGAGAGTGCAGTAGAATGTAGTTGGGCAAATTTTACTGATTTCAGATTTCAGGTGTGATGGAGTTAAAATTAATTACAAGTTTTACTTTCATTTCAGGGAACGCAATACTGGCTGTATGAGCTCTGGAAATGACAGTCAAAAGACAATTGTTCTGTCTTCCCAGGAGTCCTCCCCGGAGGTGCTCTTTTTGTACAAGAAGAAAACCGGTGCAACCTCTGAGCCTGAGTGCATCAATATTGCAAGTGACACTGATACTACTAGCTCAGTGTCCCCAGAAAAAAGCCTGGGATTTGATAAAAATACGAGATCTCCATTGCCCACTACCTCAAACTCAAATTCACCACTCCTGGCATCATCATCTGTACCAAGCTTCTCGTCTCCCTCCCTGAAGTCCTCACAAGATTCTACTGGCTACGTTGCCGACACGGAACTCTCACCTGTGCTATCACCACAGGGATCGTCCTCAAAGGCAGATCGGGTCAATGACATATCCCACCTTATTCGTCGTGTAAGTATTTCCAAGACATATTTTAATGAAAGCAAAAATTAATATTCGAAAGGATCAAGGAACTCTGAGGCTTTTTTGTTGGGTTTCAAATGGGAAACATTTTGCAGATTTACCTGCAAATTTTAAGTGGTCTTATGCAACTGAGAAGAAAGGAATTAAAATTATTTATGTACTGCTCTGAAGTAGCAACTAAACAAGTTATTGCATGAATCCTTTATAAAATTAAACTCTTTAGAAGATTAAATATGTACTTTCTTTTTAAATATGATTATTAAGTCCTTATTGTTTACACATATTTTATATGGCAAATTCTACCTAGGTTACAATAAATAATTTTGCCCCTGTGACTATTGTACAGGCAGCTAGCTAGAATCTCTACACACCCTGGCTTATTTTTACCCACACTTTAGGAGTAATGTTCTCTTTGTGATATGTTGTGTTGTTGCAGAAGCGTCGGGTTGACGAGAATAAGGCGTCGCCAGCTCCCCAGAATGGCTCTCCCAGCCTCTCAGATGAAATCAGTATGTCGCCCAGATCCGTAAGTGTCATTTACAAAGCCCCTTTTTTGCACAAAAAACACCAGAATGTTATATTATATCCTCTCAGGACTGCACAAAATACCGTAGTAAATAAAGGGTCTTTAAAATACACAATTTATACCAGTAGTGTTCTAAAATGTCACTAAAATCCATGTGCATCATGATTTATTTGTTTTGTGATTGAAATGGTGATTGGTATGTTTTGCAGGGTGAGGCTGGTCATCCAGAGATTCACTTTGTCAGTGATTCTCAGAAATCCTGTGAGGAAGAAGACGAAGAGCCTGTCCCAGCTTCCAGGAAGATGCCAGAAGCCGTAAGATATGATCAGAAAATGTTTTAACAGACTGGCAGCATAAGCCGAGCAAATCTTTATTATTTTCACATGAAACTAGCCTGCCTTAACTCTCTAAAGTTGATTTTGATCAGTTTCAAATTTAGGTTACAATAAATAATTTTGCCCCTGTGACTATTGTACAGGCAGCTAGCTAGAATCTCTACACACCCTGGCTTAATTTTACCCACACTTTAGGAGTAATGTTCTCTTTGTGATATGTTGTGTTGTTGCAGAAGCGTCGGGTTGACAAGAATAAGGCGTCGCCAGCTCCCCAGAATGGCTCTCCCAGCCTCTCAGATGAAATCAGTATGTCACCCAGATCCGTAAGTGTCATTTACAAAGCCCCTTTTTTGCACAAAAAACACCAGAATGTTATATTATATCCTCTCAGGACTGCACAAAATACCGTAGTAAATAAAGGGTCTTTAAAATACACAATTTATACCAGTAGTGTTCTAAAATGTCACTAAAATCCATGTGCATCATGATTTATTTGTTTTGTGATTGAAATGGTGATTGGTATGTTTTGCAGGGTGAGGCTGGTCATCCAGAAATTCACTTTGTCAGTGATTCTCAGAAATCCTGTGAGGAAGAAGACGAAGAACCTGTCCCAGCTTCCAGGAAGATGCCAGAAGCGGTAAGATATGATCAGAAAATGGTTTAACAGACTGGCAGCATAAGCCGAGCAAATCTTTATTTTTTTCACATGAAACTAGCCTGCCTTAACTCTCTAAAGTTGATTTTGATCAGTTTCAAATTTAGGTTCAATTATGGTATTCTAATTTACAAACTCGCATTGTGATGTGTTTTATTGTTGCAGGTGCATGTTTCACCCTCCTCCAACCCAATACTGGCAATATTTATTCGTGACCCAAGCATCAGGTCTCCGATCTTTGGAAGGAGGTCTGGAGTCCCACGGGTAATAACATCAGAAATAAAATTATCTTCAATAATAACTTTCACAGTTTGAATAGAATTTATTTTCACACATCAAATATCACTTTTGTTTTTTGTTTGTTTTGTTTGGTGAACTCTTTAATTTTTGTTGAATTGTTTCGTTTGTGTGTGCAGAGGATCCGTAAGCCGCCACAAGATTCTCAGCAGGCAGAGGAGAAGAATGCCCAGGGCAAGGTGAGGGGAAAACCAGCAGAGATACACTGTGGTTCACATTTAACTTGGTTTTTGTCGTGTTTATAACGTCTTCAGATTTTGGTAGGGAGTTTGTAACATTGAATCTTACTAGCCGACACAAGCCAAAGAGCATCTCTGACTAAAACCAATGAACTTCAGTATATCAGTATACTCATTACATTCAACAGTGAAATTCCAAGCAAAGAGGCTGACATACGTATCTATTGTCAATGTACAGTTATGGCCACAAAGACTGGGACACTATGCTTAAGTTAATTTTAGTCAATCTGGCATGAAATGGTAACACGGGATCTAAGGCAGAGAGGAAAGTAATAATGGGGAATGCTCCGAATGACGTGAAGTTTTGCCACCTCATGCTAAATTGAGTTTGACAAGCGTAGATATCCCTAACACTCGCTCTCACACAGTGTCCCAGTTTCATTGACAATAAATGTACAGCCTCATCAAACAAAATATTTCCATCTGATTCAGCTTCCTCCTAGGATATCATAATTAACCTCTTTTTTTTTTTTTTTTTTTTTTTGAACATCAAATGTGTTGCAAAAATCTCGAGGAAGCAGTCCACTTCCTGCAAGAGCCAGGGCCATTGTTTTGAGTAGTTACCTGTAGTTCAAAGTTTAAAATATTAATTACAAAAAGATGTATAAAATAGAAAAGTTCATAGAGAGGGTTGAGAGCTGAGAGACTTTTGTTACCGATAATGAGTTGATTGCTCACTAAATTTACCGCATTGTTTCCACCTTTTCCTGGCCTCCCTCAATTCCTGTTTATAGGTTCTACTCTTTGAATAGGTGGTTAGGATAGGGGAATTCGAAACAAAATGGATAACTGATGGTATGCCTGTGAATCAATCATATCAATCAAACAATCATTTAGCAATCATATCAGTCGTGATGTTAGCAAAATGTTATTATTTTTTTTTATATAAGTTGTTGTATTTACCATATATGTATGTATATATCACCATTTTTTTTTTTTTTTTTTTTTTTTTTTGTAATTTATATTGGTAAAATAAATAAATATATATGCACACACACACAGGGTGGACACATGAAAAGTAGCGATTTAAGGCTTAACCTGAAAATTTTGGCCGAAAAATTCGTTACAAAAGATGTTCTTCAAATTAATTTGGTATTTGGTAGACCCGAAGTCAATAAATCAATCAATTCAATTCAATGGTATTTGGTAGACTTTCAACAATCGTCAAATTAGCTCTGAATTTTTTCGGAATTTTTTAACCTTTGGTTTAATTATAATTAATTTTTTTAAATGAAAATGTTGTATCCTTCCAATGTTAAATTTGTTAATTAGCATTGCAAAAAAAACTATACAAAAGAATCTTTTACTTCTTTTTTTTTTAATTAAAACCTAATTTTTTAGACTATTTTTCTGAATTGTTTTCATATTTTTCGAACTGTGGCGATGATTGTTTTTCATATGCCCTAAGAAACTTGGCAACGCTCTCAGGGACTGTAGTCACCTCCCCCTCCTACCCGATTATTCGCATTACTAGTGCAACAGTGTTGCCAATGTAGCCACGCCTCTTTTAAAATGTGAACTTGACAGACAAATTCTCAGGTTATACCTTAAAACTCCTATAATGGAAGGAAAATATTTTTTGTCAACAATGAAATGCACATCAAATTAAAGCTTAGAATCTCAAGTTTTTTTACGCCAAACTGAAAATTTCGTTTTTGTGTTATGTTTGAACACATTGAGAAATGGCGTTTTAACACACTTTTTGCTCTTGCCATAAGGAAATCTGTAATTTTAACAGCGTTTTTAGACATTCAAATGTGTTAAAAAAAATTACAAAACAAGATTTTCGAATGCACTGTTGGGCTGTGATAACATTCCATTCTGTTCCTCATCATTTGCCCCTTATAGCGAGAACAGAACCCTCTTCAGCTACAAAGTTAAAAGTTAAATGTTTTGCATGATGGGTAGAGAGAATTTTGCAAATCTTGTCATTTTAATTTGTCAATTATTAATCATTCTTCTCGTACAACAACTAAAAGTGGGGGAGAGTAAGGGTTTAAGTGTGTGGGGACTTTGACAGTTGGTTTACCAAGATTTTTTCAACGTCCAGCACCGCTATGAAGGTAAATCTGCTAAGAAAGCGTTGTGCAAGACTCCCAAAATGCATGATTTGAGAACCAGAAAAGAGCTGCTGTAAAAAGCATTTGTTTAAGCTGCCAGTGGTAACATGATGAAGAACTGACTGCAATGGGTCCTTGACATCATCAATGGATGACAAAAACGTGTTTTGCAAATTTTTTAGCACATTTAAACCTCTAAAACCGCTGTTAAAATCACAGACATTTCCTTATGGCAAGAGCAAAAAGTGGGTTCGGACACCATTTCTCAACGTATTCAAACATGACGTAAAAAAGCTAAGTTATACTGTATATATAATATACTTTCTCATTTAAGCATTTAAGATGCTTCACATTTTTTATCTTCACTTTATTTCTATTCTCAAAATGTTTTAAGATTTTTTAACAAAAATTTGGTCTTTTAATATTTCGTCGTTGTAGCGCTCTTTTGACCAATCTAGCTTTATAAGTTACGACTTTTTGACCAATCTAAAATTATAAGTTTTGACCTTTTGACCAATCTTTAAAAATTTTGGCAGGGACAAATGTCCAAAATCTCAAAAGTTACAACTTTTTTTTTATTGCGCCATTCGAAAGAGCGTAAAATTTGCCACAAGATGGCACCACTCGTACAAGAAATTAAGAAAATAAGAAAATAATTGATTGGACAAAAGGTCATAACTTATAAAAAGAGATTGGTCAGAAGGTCAAAACTTATAATTTTAGATTGGTCAAAAAGTCAAAACTTATAAAGCTAGATTGGTCAAAAGAGCGCTACAACGACGATTTACTAATTTTACTGGATATAAATTGCAATCCAACATTTCAAGTAAATATTAAAAATAATAGAAATAAAATAATTGTAAAGGACACTTAAGATCTCGGAACTGGCCCCTTAAATAATGTATTCAATGGGGTGGTCTCAGATGCGTACCAAAATTTTAAAGTTTCCATTCTTTCTTTTTTTTTTAACTTTAGTTCTTTTGACGTCTTCACAAGTTTAATTATTTAGTCGGTGCGCTCACAAGTTTGGAGTGTCACAGTTTAATTAGGGTAGAAGATTAAAAAAAAAAAAAAAAAACTGGGCATTTTTCTCATAGTTAATTAATTTCTTTAGAAAAAATTAATGAGTCTGAGTAGGCATATTTATCCCTGTTCACATAACAGTGTTAATACTGCATGATGCTAATCTTTTCTTACTTTTCTATGCCACATTAAAGGAATCATTGTTTGCTTTCTTCCCGCTAGCAAAATACTGGAAGTTCATTGGGTGCGAGCTGACTTGCTTGTCAGCCCCAGTCGCTCCAAATTCACATGGCTTTTGTGGGTGGGGTAATGAGGGGAGGGTCCAAAAAATATTATTGGCGCCTGGGTTAGTTGAGATAGCAGTCCATGCCGCTAGGCACTGCCAGCATATAGTTAAATGTACGCGAACGCGGTAAAAAATGTGTTATTTCAAATGCCAGAACCAACAAACTTGGGCAGAAAACTACAGAAACTGAAAAAAGAAATAATTGCTATTATTATTTCTTTAATTATGTGTTTGTTCCGAAAATGTCTGGGGAGGCTTCAGCCCATCAGCACCATAGTACGAGCCGCCCCTGATAAAATATATACATACACAGACACACTCACAAAAATAAACACAGAAATATAGTCAGATGAACCTTGTGTTCCCTGTACAGGTGGTCCATCTGATTTTCAATTGTGCATTTACAAACAGACCTAACTGGAAGACTTAGCCAAAAATTCAAAAAATTCAAAACAACACATGCTTGTTTGTAGGAGTTATCATTTTATACAGGATCCACCTGGGTGAACTTTAAAAGTCTGGACAAGGAGTCTTTGTTATGAATGAATATTAACTTTTTATGTAGCTGCTGCAGTGTAATATGTGCATCTTTAAAAAATCATTGTCACCTCTCTGCTTATATATATATTATGTTTTTTAAAGGTGTAACAACTTCATTAGAAAATTACATTATATAATGTTTGTTGTTGGCAATGGAGAAAAATGTTTTGACATAAATTAGCTGACTAAATCATGTTCTATTCCACAAGTAGGAGTCTGCTATGTTACAGTATTTGACTACTTGGGTGTACTGTATCTTGAAGTACATTGTTTGTGAGTAAATTATGTGTTTGCTGGCCTGTGTGAAATGTTTTGCTTTATGTATCTTTCGTTTGTTCGCAGCGCAAGGCCTCCGAGACCAAGAAGCCTGATGACTTTCAAGAGAAGAAATTAAAAAATGGGGGAATCTAGACATAACATATACATTCATAATCTTTAAAATTTTGAAACTGTCAATTAGTTAGGATGGTCCAAAACTGTGAATAGTTTTTTTTGTTTTGTTTTTTTTTGTGTGGTTGTTTGAAATTTAAACTGAACAGGTGGATAAAAACATTTTTAATCTACCTGCATGTATAGTAGTGCATGGTCTATGGTATTTCCAATTTGTTGTGATTCAAGAACGTAGAATGCAGTCTCTCATTGTATATGAAACTTTTAATATTGTATTTTTAGCTGTTCTTAGATTGTTTTCTGATTAGATAGTCAACCTTCTCACTTCTTAACTTTAACGTTTAAAACTGAATTTAAAAATTATTTTGTGCCTGTCTTTAAAATTTTACAAATGTTTAATAAAGGTCTCAATACAAGGAATTACTAATGTATTATGACTAAAGGAATAAAATGAGGACTATAATAGTACTAAACATAAGCTATGCACAATTATGGACCAGTCTTTACTATTTTTAAAGGCTTAAATTTGAGGTTTTTAAAGCAAAAAAGTGCCTTTTATCTAGCATTAGCTGACTACCATTTTTTTTTTTTTTTTTTTAATGGACTGTTTCATTCTAGTTAGTAATTTTTTTCAACATTATCACAGTCAGTAATATTTTCTCTAGCTATAATTTTATATCTTTAAACTTTTTCATGAGATTCTCAAGTTTGTTCCAATGTTACAATTATTGTATCAGTGTAATTGTTAAGTCTTGTTAATTTCTTTTGACTAGCAATAAAAGAACTATTTTTCATGCATGCACCAAGTTTGTTAATTAAGGGGATGGTAACAGATCAGCTAATTGACGTAGTCCCATTTGATTAACATGTTAACCTGCAGGTAAACCTTATATATAGTAGACACAAAAATTCTGAAGTTTTTTTGAGACCTCAAATGTCACAGAATAAATTTCAAAAGCATTCTCCAATCCTATTTTATTTGTTTTTTAATTAATTTTTTTAGTTTGGCTCCCCATGAGAAAGCCCTAGGGAAGGAATTCGTGAAAAGGACCAAGGGTGGGCAAGGTCAATGAAAAATTCTGATTTTCATAAATGTTGTAGTCCTTACCCAAGTAATAAAAGTTTGAATATTTATTTGGCTAATTATTTAAAAAAAAATTGAATTGATTAATGGTTTTGAATTTCTTTTCTGTGAATTAAAGGTACTAAAATCTGTCTTAATTCAATGTGTTATAAATCAAAGTTATTTGAAGGTTTTTAGCTTTATTTATGAAAAGTATTTGAAATTAAAATTTTAGTAACTTTTGACCATTTTTTTTATGCCAAAATTAATATGTACAAATAAACTTTGTAGCATGCAGGATAATGTAAATAATTTTGTATTATTTAATGAAAGCGGATAAATAAAGTCTTCAACAATTTGTCAATGTGTATATAAAGTTTATAATTTTTATTAAAATAATATTCTACCCGCCTGTATCAATTAATGAAAAGAGCACCCTAGAATTATCAGAGTTAATTTGAAATATTTTGTAAGTTTACAATGCAGAACATCAAACTGTGTAGGTTAAAATTTAAACTTAAATTAAACATCAAGTTAATTTAAACTTAAATCTTGCTCTTTGAGCTTGGGATGAAGCAGAGTTAAGCTGTTAGGTTATTAGGTAATATCTTGATGAAAAGGCATGTTTTTAAAATTTTGATAGACACAACAATTGTCTGAATACTAAAATGCTGATTTTTTTAACCGTTAATTTGCATCCGGATGCGCATCTCGGATGCACGAAAAAAATGCGTGCATCCGGTCCCTTGATTTAGGTAATAGATTGAGTACCCACGTATAAATTTTGACTAGACTTTGGGCTAAAGGGTAAGGTAACGCCACCAATGTTAAAAAAAATCCCTCGCACAAAAATTCTGAAAAAAATTTTAAATGTTTCCCTCTACACCCCCTATCAGTAGCTAAAATATCAGGTAAACAAATTCGATCTAGTTTTTGAGTTATGAATTTTTAAAGTTGACTACTTTAATTAACATGGAGAAATAGAAATCCCATATGTTAAATTAGTCAACATTAAAAATTCTTAACCCAAAAACTAGATCGAATTTGTATACCTGATATTTTAGCTACTGTGATAGGGGGTGTAGAGGAGAACATTTTAAATTGTTTTCAGAATTTTTGTGTGAGGGATTTTTTTTTAACATTGATGGTGGCGTTACCTTACCCTTAAGGTAGAGATAATACGGATCAGCTGACCCAATGCTAAAAAAATCCCATTCATGAAAATTATGAAAAAAATTTAAAATGTTCCCCTCTACATCCCCTATCAGTAGCTAAACTATCAAGTATAGTCAGTATACAAAAATGTTATCTCTTAATTAAGCATGGAAAAATCAAACTTCCATGTTAAATTAGTCAACTTTAAAAATTCATAACTCAAAAACTATATAGCTCAAATTTTTATACCGGAATCGATATATTTTCTCAAGTAAAAATAAATATGGGTAATGTATGGTAAAAATATGGTTTTTGTATGGTTTGGTATGGTAAAAGTATGGTATTGTATGGTCTTGTATGGTCACGAAAAATTTTGTTGAAAATTATGTATGGTCAAAATATGGGCAGCAATTTATTTTATTTAACGCACCCTGTGAACCATACAATGACCATACAATTTACTTCATAAAAACCTGTGACCATACCCTTGTCCAAAAAATCCGCAGTGGTCAAGCGTTTGACCACTGCTTAGTGGTAGATTGGCCAGTGGTCATGGTCAGGGATTAAGTGGTCAATTCTAGTGGTCACCCTAGTGGTCACCCTAGTGGTCACCCTAGTGGTCACCCTAGTGGTCACCCTAGTGGTCACCCTAGTGGTCACCCTAGTGGTCACTCTAGTGGTCAATTCTAGTGGTCACTCTAGTGGTCAATTCTAGTGGTCACTCTAGTGGTCAATTCTAGTGGTCACGCTCTAGTGGTAGCGCCATGGTCTAGTGGTCAAAAAATCGTTAGTAGATGGTGATCACAAGCCGTATATCACGAAGCAGTTAGCACTTTCTTCAGCCTCAGACAGTGGAAAAAATAGCTACAACATGTAATAAAATTATTATTTCACATTTCTACCTTGAATAAGTAAATTATTTCACTTAATTCAAGGTAAAAATGATTACATATTATACATGCGTGTGTACAAGAAAACGACAAAAAGGCATGCACTGAGAGAGAATTGTTCATTTTTATTATTATAACATTAATAAAATTACAATACAAAAGAAATATAATAATAATTATAAAGCATGCAAGTTTTTGAAGAATAATTACCAACCAGCGAGATATGTTCCGGCGATATTTTTGTCATGTCCCAAAGGAAGCCGACAATCATTGACTGTTAAAGGCTACCTGGAACAAATTATTCAACACAAAGTAACGAGAACTTAACAAAAGAACATTTCATAACATGTTTTATGTACTAAAAAGGTACTTATCTGACATAAAACAGCTTGATAATACGTTTTTCAGAGCTCGATCGCACTTTGCTCGACCTCGTGTGCGACGCCATGATGTTTCTTTATCACGTGACGTTGCGCATGCGCTCTAGCTAGAGTGACCACTGAGCTCAGTGGTAAAAAATCTGACCACTAGATAATTAAGTGGTCAATTTTTTTTTTTTTTTTTATTGACAACGGGGATATATTTATATGGTGCGGCCACGGCAGGCGCGAATCCAGGGGGGGGGATGCCTCTCTCCCCAAAATTTTGGATTTAACATGGGCAATATAGGCGTTTCCCCCACTTAAATTTTTTTAACATTTTCGGTAGCCCGGCCCCGGCCCCTCTTCCAAATTTTGCAGCCGCCCCCGCCCTGCCCCCGCCTCCCCCCCTGCCCCAAATTTTTTTCTGGATCTGATGCGCCTGTTACGCGTTAGAGGTGATCGATACTGAGGAAACCGTGGAAATCCTCAGTTGATCAACGGTCAGTGCAGTATATGTATTATTTGCAAGCCATGAAACTCCGTACCCCAACAATTAATAAGTAATAAAAATATTACACACCTCTTATCACTAACACTCTGACCACTACCACTTGGTCTGACCACTACCACTAGATCTGACCACTACCACTTAGGTCCTACCACTTAGTCTAGTGGTCCTACCACTAAGGCTACCACTTAGTCTGACCACTACCACTTAGGTCCTACCACTTAGTCTAGTGGTCCTACCACTAAGGCTACCACTTGATGTGACCACTACCACTAGATCTGACCACTTAGTCTGACCACTACCACTAGATCTGACCACTACCACTTAGGTCCTACCACTTAGTCTGACCACTACCACTAGATCTGACCACTACCACTTAGGTCCTACCACTTAGTCTAGTGGTCCTACCACTAAGGCTACCACTTGATGTGACCACTACCACTAGATCTGACCACTACCACTTAGGTCCTACCACTTAATCTGACCACTACCACTTAGGTCCTACCACTTAGTCTAGTGGTCCTACCACTAAAGCTACCACTTGGTGTGACCACTACCACTAGATCTGACCACTACCACTTAGGTCCTACCACTTAGTCTAGTGGTCCTACCACTTAGTCTAGTGGTCCTACCACTAAGGCTACCACATGGTCTGACCACTACCACTAGGCTCTACCACTAGATTTAGTGGTCCTACCACTAAATTTAGTGGTCCTACCACTAAATCTAGTGGTCTGACCACTCATTTTAGGTGGTCAAATCATGACCACTACTCTAATTTTTGGACAAGGGTATTTTACCCATACTTTCAGTGATCTGAAGTAAAAATTTTCCAAGTCCAAATTGGACTTAGAAAATTTTCTGCTCAGCATGTAAATTAATAAATTTTATTGCATATATTATTATTAAATTAATTCTGGCACTTATCTTTTTATTTATGATATTTATATATATCTCAACATTAAGCTAGCTGCAAATAATAATAATTGACGGCGCTCGAGTTTTTTTTTGTTATGATTTATTGTTGTATACAAAACTTTTCAAGGTTTTGGCATAATTAAAAAAAATTAATTCGTTGTTTTATAATAATTAAGTTTTTTTTTTACTTGATAACTACCGTACAGGAGTTCACAAAAAAAAAAAAGTTTGAGATAAAAATATAAATTTTGCTTCAAATAACCCGCGCCGGATGGACTGCGCCACTGCGCCATGTTGCGCGCCGAGCTTTCTCATTGGTTGAAATTCTCGACAGCTGTTTTTTAAAAATAAAGAAAAAAACGTTAGGAAAAGAACGAAATGGCTTCTCTTTGATATTATGGTGTTAATATTCATTAATTTACAACAGAATATGTGCATAAAACCACCTATTTAGGCTACATTAACGGTAAGTAATTATCATTGCTTAATTTGAAATTATTTAAAGTGCTCCAAGAGCATATTTTAATAGGTTTCTGTCAATATCTTTACAGGTTGACCAAGCTGATGGTTTTGCTTATGCTTGCTATGGCCGGTCAGTGTGTGAGCTGTGAGGACGTTTCCAGTGGCAGGGTGCAAGAGTGCCTTCCCAAATTACAGATGACCATGAGCGGTGTTGGATGATCGGATGGACCAATTGATGACACCTCCGGCCGGTACGTCCAGTTTTGTCACCATGCAGTTACCGTGGAGGAAACCCAAATTGTAAGTTGCAAAATTATTAATATATAAAAAAGAGAAATGTTTTATGAACTTCCAATATGTTACAGTGTATGTATATGTAATATAGTGTACACAACGGTATGAACACTGTGTGATCGAGCCATAGTGGCGTGGCCACAACTGCCGCAGTATAAACCAATCTTTACTCTTACTGTACTGCATATGCATACACCACTGAATGAATACAGTACATTATTGGTACAGTACTGTGTGCATTCACTTCTGTATGAATATGCATACCCTAAAGTACTGTATGAATTTCACTACATTCACTTCAATATGCATACACTACTGTATTAAAAAAAATTAATCTTCTTTCCGATTCGGTTCTCTGTAATTTTAAGTATGGTACAGTACAGCAAAATTTGTTTGCTTATTATGCATATATACACAGTGTGGTAATCAAAAGTTAAAACCTATGCAGCCTTCAAAGCTAGTTGGCCCTTCATGACATCTGATGCCCTCCACCCTCCGCTCGCTTGCTTGTCCCCGTGCAGCGGTTCTGCAAGTTATATAAGTCTGAGAGTTGGCAGCGAGCAGGAGGAGGCAATGCATGTCGTGAAGCGCCGGTAGCTTTTGAGGTGGCTGCAAGCGGCCTTGGTAGGTCACATCGTTAGCTTAGCATAATATACCGTTATATTTTTTAATTATGTGAAGTGCTGTGTGATGAACTCCAAATAATTGAATGAAATTCAATGTGTAAGAAAGCCCCCCCCCCCCCCCCCACCTTTTCACTTAAATTTGAAAAAGTGCTGTCTTGCTCTCCGGAATGAAAATTTTACATTATTAGGATGCGGTCGATTACCATAGAAGGTGATTTTAAAAATTTAAAAGCTTGCTTTTATAACTTTAGAGATTATACCATGTCTCCTAATGCATGATGATTGCCAGTTTTTTTGCTTGCAAGCTCGTCTGTCTCTTTAAGAGTAAGGTAAAACGCCCAATGTTAAAAAACATCCTTCACGTGAAAATTACTGTATGAAAATTATTTAAATTGTTCTACTCTACATTCCTATCCCAATCAGTAGCTAAAATATCAGGTGGACAAATTCTAGCTAGTTTTTTAAGTTATGAATTTTTAAAGTTAACTAATGTAATATATGAAAGTTCCATTTCTCCAAACCTAGAAACTAGCTCGAATTTGTACACCTGATATTTTAGCTACTGATAAGGGATGTAGAGGAAAACATTTCAAATTTTGTTCATAATTTTCATGTGAGGTATTTTTTTTTAAAAAAAAAAACATTGGGCGTGTTGACTTCCCCATGAAAATGTGGAACCGTTCTGAAGCTGGAAGTGACCACAGTTATTTACTAAATTTACCTCCTTTCCGTCTTCGAAGAACCTCTCATGTCTAAGCTGAATAAGGAAAATCTTTGCAAAAAAACTACTTTCAGAGTTTACAGATGCAGACAGGCCTCTTCATTATTAATTTATTTTTAATTATTTATTTTATTTGTCTTTTTATCAACACCTCAAAAATTAAATTAATTAGATTAAGTATAAGCAGTATACCTAACCCAGCAAACCATGCCTTGCTGGCCTACAGCTGGCCAGCTGCTGGTCTGCTGCTGGTACTGCTGGCAGATGGCTTGCCAGCAGAGGCCAGCAGTCGGCCATCTGACGGAGTGACAGCATGCGGCTTGCCTTCAGAGACCCATATGCTGGCCAGCACTGGTATGCCATCCATAAATTTTGATTTTGAAATTTTTTCGGGACAAATAATTTTTATTTTTGAAACATGTATTTCCAACATCCCTCAACTTAAATTCGTAAGAAAATATTAAAAATTTTAAAAAAATTATAATTTTATGCTACTTTTCTTACAGTTTGTGTTGAAATCTTCATACCGTATAAGTTCAAATATTTTGAATAATAAGTAAGCACTAACATCTAATACTTACTAACAATCACCCAAGTGTAGGGGATAGGACACCTGCCTACGGTGCCAATGGTCCAGAGTTCGATTCCTGGTGGTGACAATTTTTTTATTCAATTTGATAATTTTTTCTTATTTTGCTTATATTAATTAAGCATAAAAATAATTTTCAGGTGATACTGAATGATTTTAATTTAATTGCAAATTAAATTAAATTTTGTGATGGCATGCCAGCGCTGGGTCCAGCATCTGGCCGGTATACAAGAAAAGCGCAGAACCAGCATGGCTTGCCAGCGCATGCCAGCAGTGGCAAGCCGGTCTGTGGCCAGCTGTAGGCCAGCAGGTTTTGGTTTGCTGGGAACCTTTTCTTTTGTATAAAGTAAAAAATTAATTCTCTCACAATTAAAATATTTTTTATCTATGATTCAGTTTAAAAAAGACAAATAATATAATTATCTATATTATAGTAAATTAATTTTTTGATTTTCACTGTTCGAAGTTTGAATTTTATTTTCCCAATTTGCGCGATTTGCGGCAAATTTTACGTAAAATTTTAGTACCATATTTTGCTTATTAATGGCGTTTGAATGCAATTCTTTTAAAATTCGTTGTGTAATTGACTGCTTGCAACACTTGTGAAATATAACAACCAATTTGTGCATCGTGTGTCTTTCTGTAGTCTGTACTGTAGTAATTTTAGTAATTGAATAAATTAGATTCCGGAAAATTACCTAAATAGATTAATTATAAAATTTATAAATATTGCCGAATCATTACTCATTATCTCTCCTAAAATTTCGTATCATAATTTAATATATTATAAAATAACATGCTGTATTTTATACATATGAAATTGTACACAAATGTGCCACGAAAAAAAAAAAAAAAAAGGATCCGTATTCGGATCCCCTTATTATCCCGTTAAAAAATAAATGGACCGAATCCGGGTATCCGGGTCCCCCTAAAAAAAATAATGGACCGTATCCGGATATCCCAATCCCCTTCAAAAATAAAAGGATCTGGATCCTTTTTAGGATCCTCTTAAAAAATAAAGGGATCGGATACCCGGATTCGGATCCGCTTAAAACGTAAGGGGATTCGGTCCCTGATTTTAATATTATGTCTTATTAATGTTTTAACACTTTTTTTTTTGTTTTTTTAGTCTTCTCGAATTTTCACTTGAAATGCGACATTAAGGGCATTGGGTGTAGCACCGGTAGTTGGCAACACTGACGTATCTTCACCATGCTAATTTTTGATCATTGCTCCTCGGAGTAATTTTTATGCTAGAGCTAAGCTGATTGCTGTAGTATCAAGATAATTAGTAGCCCAAGTGCACAATTTGGCTAAATAAAGCCTGATTTAAAGAAAAGTATTTTTTTTATATTTTAGAAAAATGCATATATATTTAAAAAATTACTAAAAAATACTTTTCTTTAAATCAGGCTTTATTTAGCCAAATTGTGCACTTGGGCTACTAATTATCTTGATACTACAGCAATCAGCTTAGCTCTAGCATAAAAATTACTCCGAGGAGCA
Organism: Siphlonurus alternatus; assembly: GCA_949825025.1. Taxonomy (NCBI): domain Eukaryota; kingdom Metazoa; phylum Arthropoda; class Insecta; order Ephemeroptera; family Siphlonuridae; genus Siphlonurus; species Siphlonurus alternatus. The sequence continues at coordinate 61,585,717 of OX463788.1, read as the reverse complement.
ATGATCAAAAATTAACATGGTGAAGATACGTCAGTGTTGCCAACTACCGGTGCTACACCCAATGCCCTTAACATAGTACGTACATAGTATAAATCGCGATCTTTTTACCACGTTGCGCATTTTTACTTTTTCCGCTAAAAATTTTAATTTGGCGTTATATTGAAGAATTCAAATTTCAAAGGACCAAAAAGTCTACTTGATTACCTTATATCATGTTTTCCATGTACCACACAAATTTAATATTGAATTTTACCTATATTACAACAAATTCTCATCGTATTTTTGTATTTTTTTTTTTTGCAGGATCTATTCCTGGCCAAACGGAAGAAACTCATCAATCCTGATGCTGACTCTGAATACTTGTTATTTTTTTTAATATTTATTGTAATAATTATTGTAATAATTATAATTAATAATTTAATTTTTTGATATTTCCCATATTGTTGATGTATCGAATATTCTTACAAATTGTAAATATTGAATGAAAGAATAAATTTTATAAGCAATGAATACAAAATTATTATGCAGTCTTTTATTAATTAGTTTTATATGTATAATTATTTAAGCTGTCAATAAGATATTAGAAATTGTATGGGATAAATATGGTCATTTGAATGGTTTTCGTCACATACTTTGACCATACCTAGACCATACCAGGGTGCTGAGAAATATGGTCAAAAATATCGTATTTTCGGTCATTTTTCCCAGATTTTAGACCATATTTTGTATGGGAAATGTATGGGACAAAGTATGGTTATTGTATGGTATATCCCATACAATAACCATATTTTTTCCCATACATTTCCCATATAATTTTTTACTAATATAGCCACTGATAATGGATGCAGAGGAAAACATTTTAATTTTTTTTTATATAAATATATAAATAATTTTCTTATTATTCTCTATTATTCTGTAACTATTATATAGTTTGTACATGTGTGTTTTATGTGTTCTAGCGCTGCATGCGCAGTCGCATATGCAATTAATATATGTGTCAATGTCACTAAAATGTTTTAAATGTCATTATCCTTCATACCATAACGTATAATACGTTATATATTATATTAGCGTCAAATTATTGTACGTTTTCTTTTAATACCACACATTTTTATCTGCATATATTTATTTATTTTAATAAAATGACTGCATGCATGATTTCATAATACAGAAAACATGTGAGATCACGTCAGAAAACTAGAACTATAACATGCAGATTACGTCATAATTATATAAAAAAAAAGTTAATTACATAATCGTCATAATCGAAATCGATACTGAGTTGTGTATATAGGAGAAGAAATTTGTGCAATAAGAAAAAAGCTTCTTATGTATGATATAATATTTATTATTCAATTGTTAAAATTTCTTAACTTAAGTTAACTCAATTAAAAATTTTTAATTGAGTCGCATTAGACACAATGTTTTGAATGCTTTGTTGGGGAAATTTTTAATTTTAGTAATGTTCATTTTTTTTCATTATTTTAATTATGCTAATTTCATTTCTCAACATTTTGTGTGTTACGAACAACGAACAATAAAAATATTGTAACTTTGCATTTTCGCCGCATCTCATCCAGTCCCCTCCTTTCTTTGAATATTTCCGATTTAAATTACTGGCGATATATCGATATATCCTCTCTCCATTTTAGGCCAGCTGACTAAATTATTATTGTGGGCATAATTTGTAAAATGTCTTCCAGAAACATAATTGTCCAAATTTCTCGCTAATCGCGTTTAGTGCATGTCATTCAGTTGACGTGACGCTATAATATCAAATATAACCGTGGCTATAATAGTGAGAAAGCTGGACAAATTCTTACGTGAATCGCGTGTACATATTTTTTTGGAAAATTAAAGGAACAGCTATGAGCAAACATTAAATTTTTATTTATAGCTGTAAGAATAAAACATCTCCGTTCGTTAATTATTTATTTATTAACGTCTGCATTCGGCAATGATACAGAGTTGTAAGCAACGATAGAGATCATAGGAGAATTTCATGCATGATGGGTATAGAAAATCTAGAAATTTGATAAAAAATTTCAGATCTTCACGAGATCTATATGTATATGGACCGTAGCGCCAGTGTAGCGTCATAAGTACGCTAGCAGTTGGAATACAACGATAATAGATAGGAGAGGATGGCTTAATTACTTTGGAGTCAGCTAAATATGTGATATATGTCATATATGCATACCGTGGTCCGTGACGTCAAAAGTCAAAACGCGTCAGGTTTTAGAAGTGCATTTTATTGGTCAGCTGCTCTAAACCAGTCAGTTATCACTTAGCTGCTGGCTTAGTTGGGAAACAGAACTGTTCCGAAGATTGACGAAAATAGCCGAGGAGGTCTTCAATTTATCTTTCTAATGAAGCCATCTCTCCCACTTCTATAATCATGGGTACTGCAATTGCATATAAAAGTCAGCCAATGATAGACTGCAGTGGGAGGTGCTTAATATCTTATAGCCAGTGATGTTAGTCCGCGCATATTCGCGGTGAATATGCGCGCATATTCGCATATTCGCGCATATTCGCGGGCAATCTGCGGCCGCATCGGGCCGCATATGCGCGCATATTGAAAATTGACTTTCCCGCCACAAAAATAGCAATTTAAAACTGGTTAAAACTATACAGTAAATGCTACAGAGAGTCTTTTCTTATTTTTCTTGGTATAATCCCTTGCTTAATTAGTGTTTGGATTAAATTAGAGTTAATTAATCATGGAATTAAAGCAATCGGCCTTTCAGGCTGCCGAGGTGCTCACGTGATTTTAATTGCGCGCGGCCGCCATCTTGAAAGTATCTTTCGCGCATATGCGCGCATTTGCGCGCATATTCGCGCATATTCGCATGCGCATATTCGCGGACCAATCTTCGCGCGAATTTCACATCACTGCTTATAGCATTAATTGCATCAACTTTGTGATTACATTTAAGTACCTAGCTGTCACACTCAACATGTCTCACCCCTATGACTGGGCGCTGCCCGTGGAGACGGAGAGCGGGTATGATTATTGCACGATGTTTGGAGGAGCGGTCACAACGTTTTGAGGCTTAATATTTAGATAATGTTTTAATGTCAGTAACAGCTAATTTCCCCTAACCTCTCAAGGGTAGCCTGGATAGTTGAAAAGTCTAAGGAAGAAGTAAGAGCTATATAGAGACCAAAATGGATGAGACACTATTATCAGAGATAAATTTTTCTGTGGACATTTGTTCCCAATTATCTTTTTTGTACATATACTGTATACCTTGCTGTCAAAGTTAATGTAATATTATTTTAGGAGGATGAGAAAGAGAGTGCAGTAGAATGTAGTAGGGCAAATTTTACTGATTTCAGATTTCAGGTGTGATGGAGTTAAAATTAATTACAAGTTTTACTTTCATTTCAGGGAACGCAATACTGGCTGTATGAGCTCTGGAAGTGACAGTCAAAAGACAATTGTTCCGTCTTCCCAGGGGTCCTCCCCGGAGGTGCTCTTTTTGTACAAGAAGAAAACCGGTGCAACCTCTGAGCCTGAGTGCATCAATATTGCAAGTGACACTGATACTACTAGCTCAGTGTCCCCAGAAAAAAGCCTGGGATTTGATAAAAATACGAGATCTCCATTGCCCACTACCTCCGAAGAAGACGAAGAGCCTGTCCCAGCTTCCAGGAAGATGCCAGAAGCGGTAAGATATGATCAGAAAATGGTTTAACAGACTGGCAGCATAAGCCGAGCAAATCTTTATTTTTTTCACATGAAACTAGCCTGCTTTAACTCTCTAAAGTTGATTTTGATCAGTTTCAAATTTAGGTTCAATTATGGTATTCTAATTTACAAACTCGCATTGTGATGTGTTTTATTGTTGCAGGTGCATGTTTCACCCTCCTCCAACCCAATACTGGCAAAATTTATTCGTGACCCAAGCATCAGGTCTCCGATCTTTGGAAGGAGGTCTGGAGTCCCACGGGTAATAACATCAGAAATAAAATTATCTTCAATAATAACTTTCACAGTTTGAATAGAATTTATTTTCACACATCAAATATCACTTTTGTTTTTTGTTTGTTTTGTTTGGTGAACTCTTTAATTTTTGTTGAATTGTTTCGTTTGTGTGTGCAGAGGATCCGTAAGCCGCCACAAGATTCTCAGCAGGCAGAGGAGAAGAATGCCCAGGGCAAGGTGAGGGGAAAACCAGCAGAGATACACTGTGGTTCACATTTAACTTGGTGTTTGTCGTGTTTATAACGTCTTCAGATTTTGGTAGGGAGTTTGTAACATTGAATCTTACTAGCCGACACAAGCCAAAGAGCATCTCTGACTACCCTGACTCCACGGCACAGTTGGGCACAGTTAGGTGCCAAGTTCAATCTTGTGTTCTATTAACATTGTAATTTGAACTTGGCAGCCTGGTTGTTAATCCCCTTGTGCTTCGGCGCAATTGTGAAATTCACAGAGGTACCTAGTCAAAGACACTTGGCTGAACTGTGATTCTCACAAAATGGCCGAACTGTGAAAATCACAGTTCGACCAATGGTTTAGACTTGGTAGCTCTCCCCCGCCCCTTCTCCTTATTAATTTTTTATTTTTTCATTTCATTAAAGCTAATTAAGTTAACGTATTACTAAAAAAATGTAGTTTTTTAAATATTTTTATTTTATCATGGTAATTAACAGAGTACTCTAGCATAAAAAATTAAAACATTGATGCTAGCAGCTGCAACTCTTTTGTCTCTATCCCGCATATTGGCGGCCATGATGTCTGGTGATAGAATCCACTAATCAGCATTTCATGCAGCAGAGTTGAATTCATTGCCTGTAAAATTATGAAAATGAGATTATAACACACATATGAAGAGATTTTGTAAATATTTAACTCACCACATAAGTAGCTAGCCTGGGCATAACTTCCTCAGTGTTGAAAGAAAAGAGAGAATTCAAGGGGGCGGGCTGGGCTGGAGAAAGAAAAGCTATGATAGGGCCTCTCATGATGTTAGAATTTGTAATAATCACTGTAAAAAAGAAGCAATTTATTAGAAAAAAAAGAACTTTGCTATTTCAATATACTTTTTAATATATTTCTTACCTTCTTTAAAGACTGCAAAGCAGACTTTTCCAATAAAAAAGAGACAGCATCTCTGTTTTTGTTGACAATGACACCCATATCATATGTTGTATGTTGCTTTTTTTTTTCTTACTTCAATTTTTTAGAAACAGATGGCGCTACCATCCGGGTATAAATTTTTTCAAAGTCCAAAATTAATAAATAAATTTGATAATAATTAGATATATTGCCAATGTAGTTTATTTAATGAAAAAAAATATCAGTTGGATATTATATATATCAATTAAAGCATCATTTAAGCCCCTTCTAGTTCATAGTCGATACAACTTCAAAGAGTGTATTCAATGTGCCAAGTTACGCCAAGTTTAGAAAGCTAGGATGCTCTGGGGTATACCTAATATAAACTTTGTGCCCTACTGGATACTCATGGGCATTACAGCTTACCTAACTGTGAACCTTAACTGTGCCCAATTGTGCCCTACTGTGCCGTGGAGTCAGGGTAAAACCAATGAACTTCAGTATATCAGTATACTCATTACATTCAACAGTGAAATTCCAAGCAAAGAGGCTGACATACGTATCTATTGTCAATGTACAGTTATGGCCACAAAGACTGGGACACTATGCTTAAGTTAATTTTAGTCAATCTGGCATGAAATGGTAACACGGGATCTAAGGCAGAGAGGAAAGTAATAATGGGGAGTGCTCCGAATGACGTGAAGTTTTGCCACCTCATGCTAAATTGAGTTTGACAAGCGTAGATATCCCTAACACTCGCTCTCACACAGTGTCCCAGTTTCATTGACAATAAATGTACAGCCTCATCAAAATATTTCCATCTGATTCAGTCAGCTTCCTCCTAGGATATCATAATTAACCTCTTTTTTTTTTTTTTTTTTTTTGAACATCAAATGTGTTGCAAAAATCTCGAGGAAGCAGTCCACTTCCTGCAAGAGCCAGGGCCATTGTTTTGAGTAGTTACCTGTAGTTCAAAGTTTAAAATATTAATTACAAAAAGATGTATAAAATAGAAAAGTTCATAGAGAGGGTTGAGAGCTGAGAGACTTTTGTTACCGATAATGAGTTGATTGCTCACTAAATTTACCGCATTGTTTCCACCTTTTCCTGGCCTCCCTCAATTCCTGTTTATAGGTTCTACTCTTTGAATAGGTGGTTAGGATAGGGGAATTCGAAACAAAATGGATAACTGATGGTATGCCTGTGAATCAATCATATCAATCAAACAATCATTTAGCAATCATATCAGTCGTGATGTTAGCAAAATGTTATTATTTTTTTTTATATAAGTTGTTGTATTTACCATATATGTATGTATATATCACCATTTTTTTTTTTTTTTTTTTTTTTTTTTTGTAATTTATATTGGTAAAATAAATAAATATATATGCACACACACACACACAGAGTGGACACATGAAAAGTAGCGATTTAAGGCTTAACCTGAAAATTTTGGCCGAAAAATTCGTTACAAAAGATGTTCTTCAAATTAATTTGGTATTTGGTAGACCCGAAGTCAATAAATCAATCAATTCAATTCAATGGTATTTGGTAGACTTTCAACAATCGTCAAATTAGCTCGGAATTTTTCGGAATTTTTTAACCGTTGGTTTAATTATAATTAATTTTTTTAAATGAAAATGTTGTATCCTTCCAATGTTAAATTTGTTAATTAGCATTGCAAAAAAACTATACAAAAGAATCTTTTACTTCTTTTTTTTAATTAAAACCTAATTTTTTAGACTATTTTTCTGAATTGTTTTCATATTTTTCGAACTGTGGCGATGATTGTTTTTCATATGCCCTAAGAAACTTGGCAACGCTCTCAGGGACTGTAGTCACCTCCCCCTCCTACCCGATTATTCGCATTACTAGTGCAACAGTGTTGCCAATGTAGCCACGCCTCTTTTAAAATGTGAACTTGACAGACAAATTCTCAGGTTATACCTTTAAACTCCTATAATGGAAGGAAAATATTTTTTGTCAACAATGAAATGCACATCAAATTAAAGCTTAGAATCTCAAGTTTTTTTACGCCAAACTGAAAATTTCGTTTTTGTGTTATGTTTGAACACATTGAGAAATGGCGTTTTAACACACTTTTTGCTCTTGCCATAAGGAAATCTGTAATTTTAACAGCGTTTTTAGACATTCAAATGTGTTAAAAAAAATTACAAAACAAGATTTTCGAATGCACTGTTGGGCTGTGATAACATTCCATTCTGTTCCTCATCATTTGCCCCTTATAGCGAGAACAGAACCCTCTTCAGCTACAAAGTTAAAAGTTAAGTGTTTTGCATGATGGGTAGAGAGAATTTTGCAAATCTTGTCAGTTTAATTTGTCAATTATTAATCATTCTTCTCGTACAATAACTAAAAGTGGGGGAGAGTAAGGGTTTAAGTGTGTGGGGACTTTGACAGTTGGTTTACCAAGATTTTTTCAACGTCCAGCACCGCTATGAAGGTAAATCTGCTAAGAAAGCGTTGTGCAAGACTCCCAAAATGCATGATTTGAGAACCAGAAAAGAGCTGCTGTAAAAAGCATTTGTTTAAGCTGCCAGTGGTAACATGATGAAGAACTGACTGCAATGGGTCCTTGACATCATCAATGGATGACAAAAACGTGTTTTGCAAATTTTTTAGCACATTTAAACCTCTAAAACCGCTGTTAAAATCGCAGACATTTCCTTATAGCAAGAGCAAAAAGTGGGTTCGGACACCATTTCTCAACGTATTCAAACATGATGTAAAAAAGAAATTTTCAGTTAGGGGTTAAAAAAACTTGAAATCATAAGCTTTAATTTGATGTCCATGTTATTGTAGAAAAAAATTATTTTCCTTCAATTATAATAGTCTTAAATCGCTACTCTTCGTGTGCAAAGCCCCCCAATAGCCCGCCGCAGGCACGTTTTTTTTTTTTTTTTTTTTTTTTTTTTTTTTTTTTTTTTACGTCACATGTCATTTTTGAGGATGAAATTAGTAGAAATTCCAAGTATTCTAAGTTATACTGTATATATAATATACTTTCTCATTTAAGCATTTAAGATGCTTCACATTTTTTATCTTCACTTTATTTCTATTCTCAAAATGTTTTAAGATTTTTTAACAAAAATTTGGTCTTTTAATATTTACTAATTTTACTGGATATAAATTGCAATCCAACATTTCAAGTAAATATTAAAAATAATAGAAATAAAATAATTGTAAAGGACCCTTAAGATCTCGGAACTGGCCCCTTAAATAATGTATTCAATGGGGTGGTCTCAGATGCGTACCAAAATTTTAAAGTTTCCATTCTTTCTTTTTTTTTTAACTTTAGTTCTTTTGACGTCTTCACAAGTTTAATTATTTAGTCGGTGCGCTCACAAGTTTGGAGTGTCACAGTTTAATTAGGGTAGAAGATTAAAAAAAAAAAAAAAATGGGCATTTTTCTCATAGTTAATTAATTTCTCATTGAGCTCTATACAAGGCTAGAGGGCTAATCAGCTGTTTTAGGCGCGCACGGCGTCTGGGAGGAAAGTGGGTGGTGGTCGGTGCTATCGAATGCCTGGTTGACCAACCTAAGAAAGTTTCCTTATAAAATAAGTATTAAAAGTTACACTGCAGTTGGCAATTCTGAGGAGAATACGTTGGAATGTGTGACGAAAGCGCAATCTCCCACCCACTTCCTCCCGCCGGACCGTGCGCACAGTTTAACATTGAGAAGTATAGGGCATTATCCCTCTAGCCTTGTATAGAGCTCAATGTAATTTCTTTAGAAAAAATTAATGAGTCTGAGTAGGCATATTTATCCCTGTTCACATAACAGTGTTAATACTGCATGATGCTAATCTTTTCTTACTTTTCTATGCCACATTAAAGGAATCATTGTTTGCTTTCTTCCCGCTAGCAAAATACTGGAAGTTCATTGGGTGCGAGCTGACTTGCTTGTCAGCCCCAGTCGCTCCAAATTCACATGGCTTTTGTGGGTGGGGTAATGAGGGGAGGGTCCAAAAAATATTATTGGCGCCTGGGTTAGTTGAGATAGCAGTCCATGCCGCTAGGCACTGCCAGCATATAGTTAAATGTACGCGAACGCGGTAAAAAATGTGTTATTTCAAATGCCAGAACCAACAAACTTAGGCAGAAAACTACAGAAACTGAAAAAAGAAATAATTGCTATTATTATTTCTTTAATTATGTGTTTGTTCCGAAAATTTCTGGGGAGGCTTCAGCCCATCAGCACCATAGTACGAGCCGCCCCTGATAAAATATATACATACACAGACACACTCACAAAAATAAACACAGAAATATAGTCAGATGAACCTTGTGTTCCCTGTACAGGTGGTCCATCTGATTTTCAATTGTGCATTTACAAACAGACCTAACTGGAAGACTTAGCCAAAAATTCAAAAAATTCAAAACAACACAACATGCTTGTTTGTAGGAGTTATCATTTTATACAGGATCCACCTGGGTGAACTTTAAAAGTCTGGACAAGGAGTCTTTGTTATGAATGAATATTAACTTTTTATGTAGCTGCTGCAGTGTAATATGTGCATCTTTAAAAAATCATTGTCACCTCTCTGCTTATATATATATTATGTTTTTTAAAGGTGTAACAACTTCATTAGAAAATTATATTATATAATGTTTGTTGTTGGCAATGGAGAAAAATGTTTTGACATAAATTAGCTGACTAAATCATGTTCTATTCCACAAGTAGGAGTCTGCTATGTTACAGTATTTGACTACTTGGGTGTACTGTATCTTGAAGTACATTGTTTGTGAGTAAATTATGTGTTTGCTGGCCTGTGTGAAATGTTTTGCTTTATGTATCTTTCGTTTGTTCGCAGCGCAAGGCCTCCGAGACCAAGAAGCCTGATGACTTTCAAGAGAAGAAATTAAAAAATGGGGGAATCTAGACATAACATGCATTCATAATCTTTAAAATTTTGAAACTGTCAATTAGTTAGGATGGTCCAAAACTGTGAATAGTTTTTTTTTTTTTTTTTTTTGTGTGGTTGTTTGAAATTTAAACTGAACAGGTGGATAAAAACATTTTTAATCTACCTGCATGTATAGTAGTGCATGGTCTATGGTATTTCCAATTTTGTTCTGATTCAAGAACGTAGAATGCAGTCTCTCATTTTATATGAAACTTTTAATATTGTATTTTTAGCTGTTCTTAGATTGTTTTCTGATTAGATAGTCAATCTTCTCACTTCTTAACTTTAACGTTTAAAACTGAATTTAAAAATTATTTTGTGCCTGTCTTTAAAATTTTACAAATGTTTAATAAAGGTCTCAATACAAGGAATTACTAATGTATTATGACTAAAGGAATAAAATGAGGACTATAATAGTACTAAACATAAGCTATGCACAATTATGGACCAGTCTTTACTATTTTTAAAGGCTTAAATTTGAGGTTTTTAAAGCAAAAAAGTGCCTTTTATCTAGCATGATTAGCTGACTACCATTTTTTTTTTTTTTTTTTTTTAATGGACTGTTTCATTCTAGTTAGTAATTTTTTTCAACATTATCACAGTCAGTAAAATTTTCTCTAGCTATAATTTTATATCTTTAAACTTTTTCATGAGATTCTCAAGTTTGTTCCAATGTTACAATTATTGTATCAGTGTAATTGTTAAGTCTTGTTAATTTCTTTTGACTAGCAATAAAAGAACTATTTTTCATGCATGCACCAAGTTTGTTAATTAAGGGGATGGTAACAGATCAGCTAATTGACGTAGTCCCATTTGATTAACATGTTAACCTGCAGGTAAACCTTATATATAGTAGACACAAAAATTCTGAAGTTTTTTTGAGACCTCAAATGTCACAGAATAAATTTCAAAAGCATTCTCCAATCCTATTTTATTTGTTTTTTAATTAATTTTTTTAGTTTGGCTCCCCATGAGAAAGCCCTAGGGAAGGAATTCGTGAAAAGGACCAAGGGTGGGCAAGGTCAATGAAAAATTCTGATTTTCATAAATGTTGTAGTCCTTACCCAAGTAATAAAAGTTTGAATATTTATTTGGCTAATTATTTAAAAAAAAATTGAATTGATTAATGGTTTTGAATTTCTTTTCTGTGAATTAAAGGTACTAAAATCTGTCTTAATTCAATGTGTTATAAATCAAAGTTATTTGAAGGTTTTTAGCTTTATTTATGAAAAGTATTTGAAATTAAAATTTTAGTAACTTTTGACCATTTTTTTTTATGCCAAAATTAATATGTATAAATAAACTTTGTAGCATGCAGGATAATGTAAATAATTTTGTATTATTTAATGAAATTAAGCGGATAAATAAAGTCTTCAACAATTTGTCAATGTGTATATAAAGTTTATAATTTTTATTAAAATAATATTCTACCCGCCTGTATCAATTAATGAAAAGTGCACCCTAGAATTATCAGAGTTAATTTGAAATATTTTGTAAGTTTACAATGCAGAACATATATCAAACTGTGTAGTTTAAAATTTAAACTTAAATTAAACATCAAGTTAATTTAAACTTAAATCTTGCTCTTTGAGCTTGGGATGAAGCAGAGTTAAGCTGTTAGGTTATTAGGTAATATCTTGATGAAAAGGCATGTTTTTAAAATTTTGATAGACACAACAATTGTCTGAATACTAAAATGCTGATTTTTTTAACCGTTAATTTGCATCCGGATGCGCATCTCGGATGCACGAAAAAAATGCGTGCATCCGGTCCCTTGATTTAGGTAATAGATTGAGTACCCACGTATAAATTTTGACTAGACTTTGGGCTAAAGGGTAAGGTAACGCCACCAATGTTAAAAAAAATCCCTCGCACAAAAATTCTGAAAAAAATTTTAAATGTTTCCCTCTACACCCCCTATCAGTAGCTAAAATATCAGGTAAACAAATTCGATCTAGTTTTTGAGTTATGAATTTTTAAAGTTGACTACTTTAATTAACATGGAGAAATAGAAATCCCATATGTTAAATTAGTCAACATTAAAAATTCTTAACCCAAAAACTAGATCGAATTTGTATACCTGATATTTTAGCTACTGCATGGATAGGGGGTGTAGCTAGAGGAGAACATTTTAAATTGTTTTCAGAATTTTTGTGTGAGGGATTTTTTTTTAACATTGGTGGCGTTACCTTACCCTTAAGGTAGAGATAATACGGATCAGCTGACCCAATGCTAAAAAAATCCCATTCATGAAAATTATGAAAAAAATTTAAAATGTTCCCCTCTACATCCCCTATCAGTAGCTAAACTATCAAGTATCCAGGGACCGCATGGGTATCCCCGGGACACAGCGGAACGTCCTTGCAATGCCCCGCGAATGTCCCGTGGTCTATATTATATTAATTTAATGCTTTTTAAAATTTAAAATTTTTAGGAATTGCTTAACTTATAGTGTAGAAGGGACACAGAAGAAAATAACGCAATTATATTGAACTTTTGGATCAAACATCCTTTGAGTGTCTCGCAGGGATACACACCAGGGTTATCCCAGCATGCATGTATGCTCCGCAGGTGCACTCCTAGGACGTTACTGTTTTTTTAATATTGGTTTTAATTGGTTAAATTATAGTATTTTAAAACGTTTAGCTTCATCTCGAGAAGATTTTGATTAATTTGATAACTATCGATCGATGAATATGTCTCGCAGATGTCTCTGTGGGACACACGGGGGGTATTGTCGAAAATTGTAAAATAACAATTTTCTTTGCTTAAGTATGTAGCTGATTGAATTTTTAATCACAATTTTGAATAATTTTAATAAGTAAACAGAATGTCCCGTAAGTGCACCTGGGGGTCATTCATGAGATGTAGTTTTTTTTCTAAAAAATTAAAAAATAAAAAATTGTTAAAATTTGAAGATAAACATTATTTATGTGCCGTATTGGAAGTTTCTCATTATTATTATTATTAAAATTTATAAAAGAAACCATAGATTGTAAAATATCCTAAAATATCAAAAATATACAAGTCGATTTCATAATTTATAGTTTATAAAGTTAAGTTTTCTACACTTTAGTATGAAGACATGTGTCCTAGTGGTAAAGACACCAGACTTCAAATCTGATGGTCCCGAGTTCGAGTCTCACCTATGTCAGTTTTTTAATTTTTTTTTTGCTATTCTTTCTCTTTGATAACATCATTATAATTGATAAAAACATTTTTTAATTGGTAATTATAAGCATATTTGCTATATAACCCTATGTATCCCTGCAATGACTTCAGGGTGTATCCCTGGAATGTCCCCAAGGGGTACCCTTTTGTGCATGGAAATAGGGGATACACCTTAATTGGGGCACTCCGGAGGGACGTTTGAGGGGTATCCCTGGAACGCCCCGGGGATACACCTGCGGTCCCTGAATATAGTCAGTATACAAAAATGTTATCTCTTAATTAAGCATGGAAAAATCAAACTTCCATGTTAAATTAGTCAACTTTAAAAATTCATAACTCAAAAACTATATAGCTCAAATTTTTATACCGGAATCGATATATTATTATAGCCACTGATAATGGATGCAGAGGAAAACATTTTAATTTTTTTTTTAAATAAACATATAAATAATTTTCTTATTATTCTCTATTATTCTGTAACTATTATATATAGTTTGTACATGTGTGTTTTATGTGTTCTAGCGCTGCATGCATGCGCAGTCATGCAATTAATATATGTGTCAATGTCACTAAAATGTTTTAAATGTCATTATCCTTCATACCATGATGTATAATACGTTATATATTATATTAGCGTCAAATTATTGTACGTTTTCTTTTAATACCACACATTTTTATCTGCATATATTTATTTATTTTAATAAAATGACTGCATGCATGATTTCATAATACAGAAAACATGTGAGATCACGTCAGAAAACTAGAACTATAACATGCAGTATTACGTCATAATTATATAAAAAAAAAGTTAATTACATAATCGTCATAATCGAAATCGATACTGAGTTGTGTATATAGGAGAAGAAATTTGTGCAATAAGAAAAAAGCTTTATATGTATGATATAATATTTAATATTCAATTGTTAAAATTTCTTAACTTTTTAATTGAGTCGCATTAGACACAATGTTTTGAATGCTTTGTTGGGGAAATTTTTAATTTTAGTAATGTTCATTTTTTTTTATTATTTTAATTATGCTAATTTCATTTCTCAACATTTTGTGTGTTACGAACAATAAAAATATTGTAACTTTGCATTTTCGCCGCATCTCATCCAGTCCCCTCCTTTCTTTGAATATTTCCGATTTAAATTACTGATATATCGATATATCCTCTCTCCATTTTAGGCCAGCTGACTAAATTATTATTGTGGGCATAATTTGTAAAATGTCTTCCAGAAACATAATTGTCCAAATTTCTCGCTAATCGCGTTTAGTGCATGTCATTCAGTTGACGTGACGCTTGAATATCAAATATAACCGTGGCTATAATAGTGAGAAAGCTGGACAAATTCTTACGTGAATCGCGTGTACATATTTTTTTGGAAAATTAAAGGAACAGCTATGAGCAAACATTAAATTTTTATTTATAGCTGTAAGAATAAAACATCTCCGTTCGTTAATTATTTATTTATTAACGTCTGCCTTCGGCAATGATACACAGTTGTAAGCAACGATAGAGATCATAGGAGAATTTCATGCATGATGGGTATAGAAAATCTAGAAATTTGATAAAAAATTTCAGATCTTCACGAGATCTATATGTGTGGACCGTAGCGCCAGTGTAGCGTCATAAGTACGCTAGCAGTTGGAATACAACGATAATAGATAGGAGAGGATGGCTTAATTACTTTGGAGTCAGCTAAATATGTGATATATGTCATATACCGTGGTCCGTGACGTCAAAACGCGTCAGGTTTTAGAAGTGCATTTTATTGGTCAGCTGCTCTAAACCAGTCAGTTATTACTTAGCTGCTGGCTTAGTTGGGAAACAGAACTGTTCCGAAGATTGACGAAAATAGCCGAGGAGGTCTTCAATTTGTGGTCCGTGACGTCAACACGCGTCAGGTTTTAGAAGTGCATTTTATTGGTCAGCTGCTCTAAACCAGTCAGTTATCACTTAGCTGCTGGCTTAGTTGGGAAACAGAACTGTTCCGAAGATTGACGAAAATAGCCGAGGAGGTCTTCAATTTATCTTTCTAATGAAGCCATCTCTCCCACTTCTATAATCATGGGTACTGCAATTGCATATAAAAGTCAGCCAATGATAGACTGCAGTGGGAGGTGCTTAATATCTTATAGCATTAATTGCATCAACTTTTTTCTCTATCTCTCCCCACCCTTTGTCTGCTCTCTCTCCCGCTGTGATGTGTTAACTGTTAGTTTAAGACTTTAATAGATGTTTCGCACTTCACCTGTTCACACTGTCTCACTCCATCATCAGTTCGTCGCTCATCAGTGATTACATTTAAGTACCTAGCTGTCACACTCAACATGTCTCACCCCTATGACTGGCCGCTGCCCGTGGAGACGGACAGCGGGTATGATTATTGCACGATGTTTGGAGGAGCGGTCCAACCTGGGCTACAACCTCAGCTATTGCTGACGTCATATCTGACCCACGGCCAGCAAGCGCCCGATAATGCCGGTGAGTACCTCTTGTTTGTCAAATTTCTTAAATTTCTTACAAAGTTAGTGTCTTAGTGTAGGTTTGTTTATAGTTTATAATTTTGTTCGATGATTAAAAGAACAGGCAAACAGGCGCGGATCCAGGGGGGGGGGGTCTGGGGGGGGGGGGGGGGGGCCTGCAGCTAAAGAGAACATTGAATTTTTGTTATTGTTTATTATCTGTAAAATTATAACCTCAGTTCTTTGTTATACTACATATTGTATTATATTTTAATTGGATTATACTGTCAATTTATTTTTAAAAACATATTATAATCACGTAATTAATGGGCGCTTATGGTTACATTTTAGCGATAATACGTGATATATAGTGGGGGAAAGGGCATAGATGTATATAATTAGATGATTTTTTAATTTTTATACTCACTATAGGTCTATACTAAGGTCAGAAGAATTATTTTATAATAAAAAGAAGTCCATATTTATTTTTTAATAATAATTTTCAATTTGTTCTTAATAGAATCGTAATTAGAGGTATAAGCATAGCCCTCTGGTGGAAGGCCAAGACCTGACCGCGCCCACTTTTCAATAGCCGTCCTACTGAGCAGCAGCTTTGCGTGTAATCAAATGGGAGAGGACTTCACTTTGGTCGCGGTTTACGACAATTGCGCTGTGTGCTAGAGTTTTGAAAACGAAACTAGTTTAACTCTAATATAGTCTAATCTTGCGTAACAACCTTCTTTTTCACGCAAAAACAATATTAATACACTCCAATTAATGTTTTATGAACCCGACTTCTGTTACATCTGCGCATGCGCGAAGCCGCGAAGGAAAAAGTCAGTTTACTGGCGATGACGTCATATAAACATTGAAAACCTTTCTTCATAGCGAGTGACTTTCACTTTACTTAATTGCAATTTCTTTACTTTGTATATCAAGTAAAGTTATAACTACATCGAAAATAATATATGAAAGTTGATGCAAGCACTTTTTTGCATTTTCAATATTCCGTGACGTCATGATACATATCCAAGGCTTGGAAGATATAACTAAGTTCCCGCCCTGACTTTACCGTAATATTTCTCAGTTAGTATAATATTTATCAACTAAATAAAATAATCAGCACGCAGGAGACTACATTAAAGTAGTATCGCACTACAAGATACCTTCAATAATATCAGGTAAATATTTTTAAAAAAATATTTCCTCCCCATTACTTTGCGTGTTATTTTTTAAATTTCAGACGGCTAATATCTTGACAGTTGACGATCGCCCCTGCTGGTCTTGGCCTTCCACCAGAGGGCTATGGTATAAGGTATAAAAAAACTATATATATATATAAATATATACAATATATTACAACATACAACTTGTGGATTCATTAGTATAATATTTAACAACGTCTAAATGCAAGAATTTTATTGATGTTGGCTTTAGGTTACCTAAATTAATTACCAGCAAAAAAATTAAATTAATGATTAATTCAATAATCAATGAAGCTTCAAATACGTAAATAGCAAACATGCGTTTCCTTTTTTTTCCGTAACAATAAAGGATTCATATGCTGTATTGTTTTTCAGATTATATAACGTTTGAGGAAAAGCTATATATATAATATACTCGTAGTTAATTTATTTTTATTAAATTTCCAATTTAATTTTAGGCCAATTGATTAATATTAATTATATTGTACGAATTTTGGACCCTTCACCCAAAAACTTTCATTCATACCTAATTTGATTTATTAATTAAATTATTATATTAATTTTTAAGCATGCATGGTTGAAAAAATGTGAACCGTTAAATATCACGCTGTATCAATATTACAGTATTAATATCCTATAGGAAAAAAATATATCTTACCATGCACCAAAATATATTAAAGCATATTTATTTTATAATAATAAGAGGACAAAATTTTCTGAGTTCCATAATATATTATTTATAGCTCTGTTCGTAAATACACAACCAGAAAGAATAAATTTTTATTGATGAACCTTATGTTCCATGTACATAAGGTTCATCAATGAAAATCGTTTCTTTCTGATTGTGTATTTATACGAACAGAGCTTTTGTTAATTTTGCGATCTTCCATATATATATATATATATATATATATATATAATATATATATTATATATACGTGTATACGTAAAATGAAGCGTATAATCCGTAAGATAATGCAGGTGTGACATTTCTTTTTAATTGGTTAATTTGTTTAGAGATCAGCAATTGAAGTAACCTTATTTATTAAACATAATTATTTTCAAGGTGTATAATTTTAATTAATAGTAACTTCATTATTATTATAAATTTAGAAATTTACTTATAATATAGTTATATTTTGAAGAAATAATCAGTGAAAAAAAAAAAAAAAAAAAAAAAAAAACAATAATAATAATAATAATAATATATAGTTTTACGAGATAAAGTTATCCATCCTAAACCTCTAAAACTTTTTTCCCTTTCTATAGTTGACAAGAAAAGAGTGAAAAACAGATCCATTCCACAGAAACATAAAAAAATAACGCACGATATGTTGTACAGTCTTCATTGTTATCCCTTATCTGAAACAAAATTAGTACATTTTTGTAAAACAAAGGAATACATAATAATTATATCTAATTTATTTTTTTTTTTAGTTTTTTAATCAAACCATATTGGGTACTTCTATTTACTAATTACATACTACTTGAAACCCCGAACCTTCCGAAACCCTAACTTGAGCGTTTCGCGGGCTCTTCTGGAACGAGGGCGGCCACGGCCTTGCAAATCCATCCCGGCATTTGCCTGCGGCTAAGGGAAACGTGGAAACCTCAGCCAGGATGGACGCTACAGCTTTTGTCAATGAACCGGAAGTGCAATGGTCCAAAGCCAGGGGAACCACATAGTGGAAAAGCGCAACGTTTTACCCCTGGATGGGAAACGTGGTTTTTGTTGAAAATGGTCACCCATCCAACTACTAACCACGCGCGGCGTTGCTTGACTTCGGTGATCTGACGAGACCCGGTCAAGCGCACTGTGCCACACCTCCCACTTATAAAAATTATATCTTCTTATCCATAGTGAGCTGCTGTAATTTAATTATGATAATTAATATTGTCATAATATTAATAATTATAATATTATGAAATTGCTCGTAGTTTCAAGTTAACGAGGAGAAAATAGCTTTCATGCACACAATTTTTTTTATATTATAATTATGAATGTATGCGCTAGCTCTTCTCGCAGTCCCGATAGCGTGAGTTCTCTTGCAATGCTTGCTGTTGTTATGAATGTTATGTTCACTCAGAAACGTTGACTGCATGACGTCACGTTAGCAACTGAAGTCGAATTAAGATAAAAAGTAGAGGTGTCCATCCTGCCTGAGGTTCCCTTATTTCTATACCAATTACCCCGCCTCAAACTCCAATCTCATAGAAGTGTATCCTTCTAAAAAAATAAATAAATAAATAAATAAATAAATAAATAAATAAATAAATAAATAAATAAATAAATAAATAAATAAATAAATAAATAATTAAATAAAAATAAATAAATAAATAAATATAAAAAAATAAATAAAAGAGTGAGAGAGAAAGCACTTGATATTTTTATAGCCGCTGGGAAGAACCCGGAAGTGAGAGGTTTCTGATGGCCTTCGGGGCCTTTCTATTAGCAAATTAATTTTTAAATAAAAAAAGTTGTAATAAAAGTATATAATATTGATTTATTTGTAAATTTTCAAAACTCGGACATTAACAGAAGTAGGAGAGGGGGAGGGACTCCGTACTTGCAAATCAATCGCGGCATAGGGAAAAATATATTATTGGCATGGGTCCATTTCCATTCCAGGCGGCAATT
The DNA here is from genome assembly GCA_949825025.1 of Siphlonurus alternatus. Lineage (NCBI taxonomy): Eukaryota > Metazoa > Arthropoda > Insecta > Ephemeroptera > Siphlonuridae > Siphlonurus > Siphlonurus alternatus. The sequence continues at coordinate 61,566,238 of OX463788.1, read as the reverse complement.
TTCCCACATCCATTTATTATGGCATTATGGCACCCCCTTCTCCACATCAAAGGCAAAAAAAAAAGCAAATGCTAATTCTTTTCCTGAGGCTATATCACTGCTCGGATATTTCCTGCGCCTATATTTTTCTCAATTCCCTATAAAACGTTGATGTATAATATTATAATATATTATATAATTATACATTTCAATTTTTGTCTAATTACTTTTTACATTATTTATTAATGTTTATTGTTTAGTGCTGTACATTTTAGTTTTTAGCTGTTGTTAATTAAAATAATATATTTTGCTAATTTCCTTAAATATTATTATATACCTCTGATTTTGTTTATATATATACGCATCATATTATGTAATCATGAGGTCTATAATAATTATATATGAAGGAAACATAATAATAAAATGAGATAAATTGTTGCAGGTCCTTTGAGCTTCCTGCAGCGTAGAACTGAGACACCAGTGTCAGAGGTCACATTGCAGCGGAACCCTAGCTCGGTCCCCATGGAAGGTCCATGTACTTTCCGTCCTCACTCTCAAATTTTGTCGCAGATCTGCCCCTTCCCTGGCCCAATGCAGCAAGATTTCTGCCCTGTGGAGATCCCACCCCGCCTCTCTGCCCCCCATCAGTTCCTACCCCTCAGCCCCTCCTTCCCTATAAATTATCCCGCTGCTGAAGCCTCCTCGTCACATGCCTCCCCGTCAAGCTCGTCGTGCACACTAATGAATTATAAATTTTCGAGGATGCACAATGCAACACGTCGAAACAAACTATTTGATATAAATGAATTCAATTTGAAAAAGAAAAAATATTTGTGTACACATTGCCGAAAAGAATTCAAAAATTTAAAGGAGATGGAGTCGCACTTAAGGAGCTGTGGGATACAATTTAAAAATAGAGCTGAAATTAAGAGGCACTGCATGAAGCGACATAAGAAGAGCAGCTTCAAATGCTGCAAATGTAGATACAAATTCAACTCTCAAGCAAGCTTGGAGATCCATCAGAGCGGTGGAAGTGGTACCAATTTGTACCAGTGTAAATATTGTGTTTTCAGTACAACATCGTACTGCTCGTACTCACAACACATAAATACTTTACTTTCAACATCAAATTTAAATCATGGACCTCCTTCTATAACTTCTCTCCCGGGTCAGGTTACTCAACCAGTTCGTGAGGTAGTGTCAACATTACTGCAACCTCAAAGTTCACGTGACGCCCAGGATTGTCTTCCACCCACCTTGGCCTCAGTTCCCCTCACTTGCGCTACACGTAGAAAGGTCTGTGGTCGTGCCCCACCTGCCGCCTCGCGTCCACGTGTTGCTCCGTCCACTATTACGAGTGCAACCTCCCCTCCTTTGGTGGATCTTGAGGCAGAGGAACACCCAGAGAGCACCGACAACGAAGAAGGATTTGTCCACAAAAAATTCCGAGGAAGAAACTTAAGGAAATAGGACCTTCTGGTGTACAACCTCGCGGGACCGCACCAACGTTACCCATGCTCTGTTTGTGGACGTTTGTCAGGCCAGTAGAGGCGTGGGGATATTGAACATTTCAGGACGGCTAGACTGGGTTCTCTTCTTACCTCGCCCAAAATTGTAAATCTGCTGCATCTTCTTATCTCTTGGAGCTGCATTGCAGAGACAGCAAATGAGGCAGCTGTCCCGAGGTGTACCTTCTCCATTGGACAACCCGCTTGAATTTTTATTGGAAATTTGAATAGAGAACTTGGAGTTATATACTGTCATTTTTTCCCCCGTATGATTGCATGTTAATATTTGTATGACTATGACGTCACATTGTTTTACAACACGTGTGAAAAGGATGAGAAAAAAAAGTGAACAAAATCTTAAAAAAATTACCATATACTTTTTTTGTGAGTGACAATTTTTTTCCATTCAAATAATTTTTTTTCTTTTGCTGATGTAACAATAGTTAATTGCAAAATTTTTACTTTAATTAAGCTGTTTTAATTTTCAATATTAAAGTGCTAATTAATATTCATTATGATATACGATTTACTAAATTGTTTATCATGTTTATGGGTATTGAGTTGATTTAACTTCGTCTATATGTATGATCAAAAATTTCATTTTCAAACAATCTGCTGTATAATATATTATACATAATATAAAATAAATCACATAACAATTAATTTTATTTTTTATTTCGTAAAATATGAACCATTCACTAGTTCTAAATTAAATATGATTATGTTATTTTATTAATTTACTATTAATTTTGTTAATCATATTATAAGTTTAAAAATATGTTTTCCAAGATATATTTTTTAGTTAAAAATATCAACAACTGTTGCAAAATTTCATAAAAAAATAAAAGTATCAAAATTGCAACTCTATCTGTAAAAGATAAGTTTATTATCATTTAAATTTGTTGGAACGAACATTCAATTTATTAATTTCAAACGTTTACTTCTTAAAAACAAAATATTATAATAGGAAAACGTACAAGAATGATTGAAAATATATCACATTCAAAGTAACAACTCACACTATTTAATATAAAATCAAACAAACAAACCGCAATATCATTTAAAATACTTGGCAGTATATCATAGTATAAAATAAATATTTGCAATATTCAGCATAACTATTATAATATTATATTATTACATATTTATTTATTACACTCTGTAGAAAAATAATCAGCTTGAAATATTTAATAATTAACTTTTAATTTTCTTGCGTAATGATCAAAGAATTAAAAAAATACCTGACATGATGCAGGCAGTGGAATAAAGTCAATGTCAATCAAAATTTAATTAGAATTTTATAAAGACTATTAAGTGAATTAAATCATTGCATGTATGATAACTAATTACTGTAAGTTTTTTTTTATTATGTTGGTTTAATTAAAGTAATTTATATAAATGTTTTATTTCAAATGAATAATGTTTTTAAGTTGTTCTTGCATATATATATTAGACGAATTGGACTTAATATAATTATGTAATAAAGGTTTTATACAGTACGTCAGTACGATTTCCATGACTGTAAAACATCACAATGGGGGCATTCACAAAGCACTTTAACCCCCACTTTAGCCTCGATTTTTATCCCTGGTGCAAAACATGGTACTAAACCAGGCGCTATATAACCATGCTAAGCTTCTAGTTTAGCACCAGGGATAAAAATTGAGGCTAAAGTGGGGGTTAAAGTGCTTTGTGAATACCCCCCATTAATTTACTTTTCTCTCAGTTAACCCTTCTTCGCTATTACAACGATCATGATATAACAGAGTGCTGACTCAGACGGTTTAATTCATCCAAGCGTTATCGTTTGGTTTCACCACACCATATTAAGATTTTTATACAGTATAAAAATATGTAGTGCATAGCCCAGCTGCAGCGCGGTGGAACATGAAACAAAAGTGTGAAGCAATGTATAATGTTCATGCATGAAAGTTTTCTGTGTCACTCAACACCTTGTCTTATAATTCTTGGTACTAGAAAGTGCAGATAAGCGTGTTATGTGTGATATGTCACTATATAAGTTAATATCATGACATGTATTAAATTTCATGCAGCGAAACTATGCATGTAAACAACGGATTTTTACTTCCATTTGCATTACAAGACTACAGTAAAATTATTGTTATTATTATTGTTTATTATATATATTAAATGAATAAGCAAAATAAGTCAAAATAATGATATTTTTAACTGGAAGAAAGGTAATATAATTACGTTGAATGAATTTTTTATGCGGAAATTAATAAAGGTAGTTACTTTTTTTTTCTTTAGATTTTTTTTTTTTTTATTATTTTAAATCATTTGGCTTGTACAGAGACAAACATTGATCAAGTCAACACTTATTATAAAATATAAAACTAATATTAAATAAACACATAATTATATACAAGGACATGACAAATACACACTCTTAATACAATTTGGCTGAATGTCAGTATATTCCTGATACTGAAATTGACATCTTATATTCAGTGGATTGATACCCCTGAATATTATTCAGGTGTTGGATTTCAGGTGTTAGAAACCACTGTCAATTGACACCCTATTTTCAGTGGGTAGCAAGCACTGAAATATTTTCAGTGTTTTCTTTAACATTAAAATCATGTACGATTTACGAAATTGAGAAATATGTCATTTTTTAATTTATACAACAAAATTAAATTTTATTTTTATAGATTTAATAATATATTAACTTATTATAATTTTATTCTACCGTGGTACATAAATTTAATGTAATAGCATTCCATTGTAAAAAAAAATAAATACGAAAAAATTGTATTTTAATATAAAATTAGCTAGAAATATTAGCGAAAATAAATAAAATGGTGAAAAACAACATATAAATAATATAAATTGATAATTAGACCGATGTTATAATACTAATAGCAATGAGGAATTCTCTTACAACTCAAATTTTAATTTAACTACTATATTATGATTACGGTACATATTAACAATAAGTTTGACTTAAGTTTCAACTTTTTTAACTCAAATTTGGGGACTCCGAAGGGATTATTAGAATAGGGGCAAAGTATGCAACCCGCGCGCCAAACTGAAAATTGTGACGTAGAAACTCCCTAGTTAACACACAACAACTACCTGATATCATAGTTTGAGCGTCAAGGAGTGATTGGCTATATAAATTTTAGTAACACGATCGAAATCAGCGGGTTTTTCTACCCTAGTATCAATAGTTTTGTCTCTAATATCAGTTTACTTTAAGAGTGATAATCGAAAATATAAATTTATTGCAGGAAAATTTCGCCTGCTAGGCAGTTTCTACGTCGCGTTTTGGCGCTAAATTCAAAAGAAGGAAGATTTTTAAAAAATTCCCTTGTCTCCAATTTTGAAAATTGAAACTTTTTTGTTTTGGGACATTTAATTTCAAGGCATAAAGCATCTGAAAAAAAATTAAAATAAATGTAGGAGAATTCCCCATTACTAACCTACAACAGGCATGGAGGAGGTTTGGGTAACTGAATTTGCATCTCATCTCTTAATAAAGTACGATATTTTAAAAGAAATACGCCACAAAGTATCGTTGCACCTTAGTGAATACAAATATTATAAACTTTTGAACCAATTAGAGATATTTCTCGTCGTTTTTCTTCAATTTCATGACATGACGCCATCATCGCGTTCACAAAATTTTCCACTTCAGCTGACTAAATTATATTTACGGTTTGCGTTCTTCATTTGCTTTTTAATTTCACCTTAATTTTTTTCAGGCTATTATTTTTTTTTCAGTACATATTTTTATTTTTCAGCACAATTTATTTTTTCAGCATATCCTTACACTGGGATATATAATTGAGGTGTTAAAACATAGAAATTTTTTCGAAACTACTGAAAGTCAGTAGTTAAAAATATACTGACATTAATTTCAGCCAAATTTTATTAAGAGTGCAGGCCATGCAGGAAGTAAGTAGTATTGCTAAAAAGTTATTCAAAGTTCATGCAGGTTTGACAATTAGTATTACACATATGCATGGTGGTTTTTATTTATTTTGTTTTATTTGTCTTATATTTTTAAAAGTAATGCTGTTACGTGCTGTTATATTATATAAATTCCATGATATAAAAATTGAAATCAAGGTTTCTGTTGTATTTCTTACTTCTGACCATTACACGATAGCGTGAAATTAAATTATTTGGAATTGATTTAGTGTCTTTTCGCCATTTGATTATTGCACCGTATATATATGGTATGATATAAAAGTATCAACATTTAGACTTCTCTTTTCCTTCAAATGATGTGACGAACATATATATTATGTTTTTAAATAACTTTTTCGTTATTGTGAAAGTGAAATAATTAATATACATTCAATATATGTTTGTCATGTATTGTAAAACCAAAAAGAATTTAAGTTAAAAAAAAAATAAAAAAATAAAATAAAATGTTGATACTTTTATACATACAGTAGTACAGTGTAATAATCAGATGACGAAAAAGCACTAAATCAATTACAAATAAAAATTTAACTGAATTTATTGATGCATCAAATTTGAATCTTTGGGCCTACTGGTCCATACATTACGTCAAGACGACTCATGGCTGCATGAAAGTAACTCGCGGCAGTCGCGGCTCGATGCCATCTTGTGGTGTATACCTGTGGAGGCTGGGCAAAAGATGAAGGTAGACTGGCGGGCGGTGGGAGTGTCATCGCTCTCCTCCTATCTCTGTTTACCTCCAAGGCCAGCCTATCTCTGCATGCGCACCGAGCTCTCGCTCTCAAGCTTAATTATACCAGACACCATCTCCTCATATTACTATCGCGGCGGCTAATCCTTTGACAGCAGCCTACAGTCAAATTCACAATATATGTCATTCCCGCCAAAAGTACCTGGAAGTGAGAGGTTTCTGTTCTTTCTATTCATGTTTGAAGTTTGAAATTTATTTTCCAGAGCTTAGTAATGAGAGACTTTATTTTTAAAAGTCCAGGAAAGTTATGACAATTATTTAAGGGAGGTGGAAAAAATTAGTTACCAGCTGAAACTTTGTACACAGGTAACTGACACCCATATAAACCCACTGTAAAAAGTCCCCTCGATTTTTCCCGGGACGATCGCCGGAATCCGGGTTTGTCCCGGAGAAATGAAGGGTTTCAAAATTTTTTTTTTTCTCAAAAACTATCTAACAGATTTTAATAAATAAGATGTCAAATTGAAGCTGACATAGCACAAAATACGGAAAAAAATATTTTGGGTATAAATAATTATTCTAACCTAGCAAAAAACAATAAATAATTAAATTATGCATAAATTATGTACTTTTAATTAGAGATTGCACTGAAAGTATTACACATATCGATTTTGAGTTTATTTTCAATCATTTGCACAATTATACCAAGAATTTATTACTTTTTACACGAAGAGTCTATCTTCAATAACAAATAAGTTACAAGCGATGTTGTAAAAGAAAGCGGGTGAAGTTTTAGAGGGAGAGACGGGACGGCGGCTATATAAGCGTGCGAAACACATTGAAAAGCCTCGTTGTAGCGGCTGTTTTGATGCAACAAAGGAACAAATAGTGATTATATCTGTATACGGTCACATTCTTAAAAATATTATTTGCATTTTATTACCCGTGATATTTTCAGTTTTCACCCTCATTTATTGTATAACCCATAAAAATAATATTCTGTGGGTAAGTTTGTGGGTTAATGTTATAATATCATGCTTACATGCCAATATCACATGTATAATTTTTAAAGTTGATCTGCAGTTTTTGTGCTTTATAATGGAGTATTGTCCTTAATTTTTTTTTATTGCAGAAATGGATAGAGGGTGCAAAGTTATGCTACCCTGATTTTTTTCAGATTTTTTAGAGCCCGGGAACTATTTTTAAAAAATTATTGAAAGTCCTTTTTGTGACGTCACGCGGCGGCAAGTCCTATCTTTTTCTTAAGGAGCGGCGTCTCGTGACGTCACGAAAAGAACTTTCAATAATTTTTTAAAAATAGTTCCCGGGCTCTAAAAAATCTGAAAAAAATCAGGGTAGCATAACTTTGCACCCTCTATCCATTTCTGCAATAAAATTTTTTTAGGACAATACTCTATTGCAAAGCATATTAGCATAATATACCTATGTGATATAAGTATATAATATATAATTTAATGTTATATATAACTGCAGTTGATGTAAGATGTACAGTACTGTATCAATAATATCATGCACACATATATGATAATTGAAATAAAATTGAGGGTGATAATATTAAAGTAATTTATTTCTTTCAAATTATATAGAAATTCATATAGTAATTTTATTGTGATCACGTTAAACGCTATCATAATCATATAAGTTGACTAATACATATATTTATCATATAAGGGTGATTTGCAGCATTCAACTCCTCGGCAGGTATAGTAGCGCACATTGGATTATAGTGAGGTGACCATGATGCATATACATATTTGTTGGATATTATATGCATTACATTTCGTAGCCTCAACTTATCAAATGGATTCGAGAGAGCCCACTAAGAGACTGTGTTCTATATTTTAGTTACTCCTTGTATTGATATTCCCAATCTGTTGGTGTGATATTTAATGAGATACCAAATCATCCAGGCGTGTACTTGCCATGTAATGTATGGTACACGTGGTGGTAGAAGTATAATTAGTGACGCAAAAGGCTAAGGAGAAGACAGCTCATGGCGATTATACTGAAGTGACTGAGGGAACCATGGAAAACCTTAGTCAGGATGGATACCTTTAATTTTTTTTCTTTTCATTAATAAAAACATCAATATTTGCAAAAGCAAAAGTACACACAATTAAATGAAGCTGGATGGATAACCGTTTTAAGAAATAATTTCATTGCTCTCTTCATCATTCATCTAACATTCCAAAATATATGATGATATTGATTATACACTTATAATACACTTGTGTGAGTTTCCCTAGGTTTTGTACATTTCAGTTTTTCTTAATAAAAAGAAAAAAAATTAAAGGTATCCATCCTGACTAAGGTTTTCCATGGTTCCCTCAGTCACTTCAGTATAATCGCCATGAGCTGTCTTCTCTTTAGCCTTTTGCGTCAGTAATTATATTTCTACCACCACGTGTACCATACATTATAAGTACACGCCTGGATTATTTGGTATCTCATTAAATATCACACCAACAGATTGGGAATATCAATACAAGGAGTAACTAAAATATAGAACACAGTCCCTTAGTGGGCTCTCTCGAATCCATTTGATAAGTTGAGGCTACGAAATGTAATGCATATAATATCCAACAAATATGTATATGCATCATGGTCACCCCACTATAATCCAATGTGCGCTACTATACCTGCCGAGGAGTTGAATGCTGCAAATCACCCTTATATGACAAATATATGTATTAGTCAACTTATATGATTATGATAGCGTTTAACGTGACCACAATAAAATTACTATATGAATTTCTAATTTGAAAGAAATAAATTACTTTAATATTATCACCCTCAATTTTACTTCAATTATCATATATGTGTGCATGATATTATTGATACAGTACTGTACATCTTACATCAACTGCAGTTATATATAACATTAAATTATATATTATATACTTATATCACATAGGTATATTATGCTAATATGCTTTGCAATTATAAAGCACAAAAACTGCAGATCAACTTTAAAAATTATACATGTGATATTGGCATGTAAGCATGATATTATAACATTAACCCACAAACTTACCCACAGAATATTATTTTTATGGGTTATACAATAAATGAGGGTGAAAACTGAAAATATCACGGGTAATAAAATGCAAATAATATTTTTAAGAATGTGACCGTATACAGATATAATCACTATTTGTTCCTTTGTTGCATCAAAACAGCCGCTACAACGAGGCTTTTCAATGTGTTTCGCACGCTTATATAGCCGCCGTCCCGTCTCTCCCTCTAAAACTTCACCCGCTTTCTTTTACAACATCGCTTGTAACTTATTTGTTATTGAAGATAGACTCTTCGTGTAAAAAGTAATAAATTCTTGGTATAATTGTGCAAATGATTGAAAATAAACTCAAAATCGATATGTGTAATACTTTCAGTGCAATCTCTAATTAAAAGTACATAATTTATGCATAATTTAATTATTTATTGTTTTTTGCTAGGTTAGAATAATTATTTATACCCAAAATATTTTTTTCCGTATCTTGTGCTATGTCAGCTTCAATTTAACATCTTATTTATTAAAATCTGTTAGATAGTTTTTGAGAAAAAAAATAATTTTGAAACCCTTCATTTCTCCGGGACAAACCCGGATTCCGGCGATCGTCCCGGGAAAAATCGAGGGGACTTTTTACAGTGGGTTTATATGGGTGTCAGTTACCTGTGTACAAAGTTTCAGCTGGTAACTAATTTTTTCCACCTATTTTCACAATTTTCCTGGAAACCTTATTGGCTTCTTAGTTAGTAGAAATCAATTGTTGCTATACATGCTTTAGTTATTTTAGTTGTTCTAATAATATTTTTGGAAAAATTATTTAATTTTTAAATTCATTTAAAATATATATTATCATATATATTATCATATATATTTTATCTAGATTGTTTGGTTAGCAAGCATATAAACCTTGTCAATTTCCTCAGGAGGTATATACAGTTCACAACCCTTAGGTGTAGCGTGCTCCATCTCGTGCCCTCAGAGTCGGAGTCATGGATATTATGTATATAGGGTTATAGGGCTCCCAATATTGTTTTTATTATAATAATTGTCATTTGATGGTAGTGCGAGCTCATAGAAGTGTATATCACGTGTATCGACTGTATCCTAAACTATTGGCGTCATAAAGTTAGTGCGCCCCCTAGTAGTAACTGCTAGAACTACGTGCGTCTGGCGAGGATTGCTGCAATATATATGATTAACATTGTAAAATCATGTAAATGCTCTATCAGTAGCCACAGCATAATTTTATAGAAATGACAACACCATAATTAGTTGTCAAACACTTTCGGACAAATATAAAAAAATATTTCAACTTCGTAAGTGATTTCTTTCCTATATATTTGATAATTTTTGTGATTCTCCCCATGCTATAGGTATTGCCGTATCCTCGATGCAAAGAGCAAAATTTGCAGACGTCTGCGCCATCTCTTGGTCCTTTATGTCCTCTATACTTGTAAAAAAAAAAAAATGATTTAACTGCATAAACACAGTTAATGCATCATGGATGGTTATAAAATGGTAAAGCTTACTTCTTTATTCTTTAAATTACTCGTCACTAGATACAATATTAATTATTTTAGCTATGAGCAGTACAAAAAAATCTAGAATCTAAAAGGTAGAAATCTAAAATTATTTACGCCAATAGGTGGCGCAGTAGGGCAGTATAAGGGCAGTAGGTGCGTGCATGGCTGTCGCTCGAAGGTGGATCAAGCATAATATGCAGCAGCTTTGAGTATTTTCCGAGTGATGGCGCTCGTATGTCTTTTTCTGTTGATTATACGGGGGGGGGGGGGGTAGGATTCGCAGGTCGAACCTATATATATATATATATATATATATATATATATATATATATATATATATATATATATATATATATATATATATATATATATATATATATATATATATATATATATATATATATATATATATATATATATATATATATATATATATATATATATATATATAACATGCATTGCTCCGACTTAGTCCAAAGACTGTATACTGGGAGGACAGCCTAGGACAACTTATTGCAGAACCTCGATACTCGACAATTCTCGCCAACCTTCGGGGAATTCCACTAAATGAGCCACGTGCTCGGGTGGTTTCTTTGAGGACGTCAAAGATTTGACAGCTTGACAGATTTGACAGATGACTAATAAAGCGGCATCTTTGACCGCGGTATCTTTGTAGCTGACTCTAGGCCAATCAAATGCGCTAGAAAAGTAAAGGTCGTGACGTCACTGGGTTGAGAAAATGGTGGCGCGTTGGCGGCAAAAAAGGCCGTCCTCTTGTATTATATATATAGTCCTTGCGACTAGTCGTCGTGGCTGTGGTATATAATATATATAGTATATAATATGCGCTCAAGAATTGTATACTGGGCAGGAGGACAGGTAATAAAGTAAAGCAGGTATATTATACACAATCGTTGACCCATCATCCAGTCACTTACTCTGTACCGGCGATGAACATAGGCAGGCGCGGATCCAGGAAGGGAGCTGCCCCCCCACCCCCGAAATTTTGGATTAAAATTTTGGATTAAACATGGGCAATATAGGCATTTCCCCCACTTCATTTTTTTTTTTTTAACATTGGTCTTATGGATGCAGCTCTTTCCGATTTTTTGTTTCTGGATCCGCGCTGGGACATACAAGTGTCTATATATCTATCTATATATGCACATGCATTCCTTGTGGCTGAAGTCCTAAAAGACGTTTGGCATCGATCAAGTCATAAATGATATTTTCTATCAAATCAGTAAAGCACAAGCACCTGCTCTGTGAACTAGAACTCATTTTAATAAGCATAATATTATTATAATTAATTTTCAGGACTATATGCAATACTTTTAAATGAAAACAAAGCAAATTAATATTTAGACAATTATGGAGCTATAAATGACGAAAAGATAATACATTTTTACAGCTTAAGTAAAATAATAAAAATAGTAAAAATACATAAACCATCTTGCCATATGCAGCATATGCTGGTAAAAAGAAAGGGATAATTATAATATGTTCTACTGCAGCTTTACAGAATCTCTATGTTATAAACTATTATGTTATATCATGTACTGTACCTGCATTTGAACATGCAGCAGCCTTTCCACATGCAGTTACAGCTAGAACGCTGAATGACATCACCTGACAGTGGCATGCAGACCACTGAATTATATACAGACAAGGTCAAATCAAGAGCGTACGTGTAAATTGCTCGCTTTGTAACCTTAATTGTAAACCTTAAAAATCTTGCGTGCGATGCTTTTTCTTTAGTCATAAAATTCATAAAATATGCAGCTATTCCGCTGTTCGAGCATCAGCATGACCTTGATGGTATGCCTCCGCTAGGGAATTATGCGCAGACTTGTTATATATTTTATACAGAGTACAGACTTAATTTTTAACTGAAACTTCTACGACCATTATATAACATGAATGTTATTAATATGGAAAGTTTCCTGCCAGTAATATTTAAAAAAGCTGATGAGTATACCGCTATATCATATCGGCAGCGTTACATGCAGTGTTGGTATTAGAAAATATCCATAATGCATCAATCAAGAGGCATTCCTGCATAGAGGGGCAAAATTTTATAATTCTATTCCAATTGAAATTAGAGAAGCTAGTGAGAAGGAATTTAATTTATATGTAATGAATTTATTGTCATCCTATTCTGATTTAAATCATACAGATAAATTTAAAATATAACAGCATCAATTGGTTTTTTATATTAATTGATAAGAACTTAATCTCCATAAATGTTACTAAATGTTAAATGTGTTCTATTGTAATTTTATAACCTGCATCTAATTACTATTGTATATTTAATACTAGGCAAACAAATTGTTGATTTCATTTCTTATACATATTTATAATATATGTGTAAAAACCTGAATTCTATATGTCTATTGTCACAAGTTACTAATATTCTAAAAACTATTCTTGTAAAACTCAGGTCGAGCGTGGCGCAGTGCATTGACCGGTTCTCGTTAGATCACCGAAGTCAGGCTACGTCGAGCGTGGTTAGTACTTGGATGGGTGACCGTTTCAAGAAAAAATACGCTGCTCCCTCCCTGGGGTAAATTCATCTCGCTTTCCACCCAGTGCAGTGATGCACTTGTGTGTGGTTCCCCAGGCTTTGGACATTGCTTTGGTCCACTGAGAAAAAGTAGAGGTGTCCGTCCTGACTGAGGTTTTCCACGGTTCCCTCAGTCTCACCTCAGCGAATGCTGGGACGCGTAAGCATGCAGGCCGTGGCCACTATCCGTTCCCTACCTTATCCCTACCCAGTACCCCGCCGCGAGCTGTAAGCTCTTAGGGGTGTATCCTTGTAAAAAAAAAAAAAAAAAAAAAAAAAAAAAAATTGTCATCTTTGCCATCTTGCCTTGAATCATTTAAAAACTGACGTTCCCCGTTTATGAGTTTTCCAAACTCTTGGGGTTTATTGTAATAATCTATTTAAAGTGTCATTTATATGTTCTTTTCGGAAAACACATAAAGGGTAAGGTAACGCCACCAATGTTAAAAAAAATCCCTCACAAAAATTCTGAAAAAAATTTAAAATGTTCTCCTCTATACCCCCTATCAGTACCTAAAATATCAGGTATATAAATACGATCTAGTTTTTGAGTTATGAATTTTTAAAGTTGACCAATTTAACATGGGAGTTTCATTTCTCCATGTTAAAGTAGTCAACTTTAAAAATTCATAACTCAAAAACTAGATTGTATTTGTGTACCTGATATTTTAGCTACTGATAGGGGGTGTAGAGGAGAACATTTTAAATTTTTTTCAGAATTTTTGTGAGAGGGATTTTTTTTTAACATTGGTGGCGTTACCTTACCCTTAAGAAAAAAAAAAAAAAATCTTGTGCAAACAGAAACGATCTATATGTTTTTATACAGGATTTAGGACATTGTGCATTTTGAAATTCAGCTTCAAACTAATTTATAAATTTAATGGTGACTATTGTAAAAAATTGTGTATTGCATGAGTTACTTAATTATTTAATAAGAGCACGTTCAATTACCATTTCTAGAAAATAATAATCTCCTATCCAAATATCAGCATGGTTTTAGGAAAAATAAATCAACTGAAACTGCAATGTTTCAATTAATTGACAGTATACTTAATAGTTTGGACAAAAATCTTAAAACTGCTGGAGTATTCTTGGATCTTTCCAAGGCATTTGATATGGTGGAACCTAATTTACTATTACAGAAATTACACAAATATGGTGTAAGGGGTAACTGTCTAGAATGGCTTAAATCTTTTCTAACTAATAGGACTCAAACAGTTGAAATTTCACCTAATAAAAATTGTAAATTCAATTCAACCCCCACATCCCTTCTATATGGCTTGCCTCAAGGTACCTGTCTGGCACCAATATTATTCATCTTGTATATTAATGAGCTGCCACTCATAATTGATAGTAATAATTGTCTCATTATTAAGTATGCTGATGATTCCAATTTGAAAGTTACTGGTTGCAACAATGAGGACTTGTTAACTAATATAACAAGTTCAATGGTAAATGTAAAGTCATATTTAAATGGACTAGGTTTAATTTTAAATTTAAACAAAACAGAAATATTGCAGTTTCAAAACATTAAAAATAAAAACCCAATTCTTGATTCTGTCTCTTTAAATAACTTAAACATCATACCAAATAATAGCACTAAATTTCTGGGTGTAATAATAGATAAAAATTTACAGTGGATTGACCATATAGATTTTGTATGCAAAAAAGTGTCATCTGTTATATTTGCAATTAGAGAACTGAGGCATGAGTGTGAAATACAATGCCTCAAAACTTTATATTTTTCAAATTTTTATTCTTTTTTAAAATATGGTATTATCTGTTGGGGCCATTCTCCAGAAATAAACAGACTCTTTATTTTACAAAAGAAGGTAATCCGTCTCATGTTTTTTATGAAAAAGAGAGGTTCTTGTGTAAAAATATTTAAAGAGCAAGGTATTTTAACACTACCTTGTATATTCATTATGGAAAGTGTAATGTTTGTAAAGAGAAATATGGCAGATTTTAAACAACATGAAGTGCATCATAATCATGACACCAGAAACCTAAAAAATGTAATAACTCCAATTTATTGTAAAATGAATATGTATAAGAAGGGACCCTTTTTGAGTTGCTTGTCTTTGTATAATAAGCTGCCTAATGATGTGAAGTGCATCGAAAATTTAAATGTTTTTAAAGTGAGTGTTAAAAAGTGGTTAGTAAATAAGTGTTTCTATAGTGTACAAAACTACATGGACAATGAATGACTTCAAGTAATGTTAAATGACTCTATTTCTTAGCTTTAGATTGACTTGTCCTATAAACCTCAACATATATCATGTATATGAAAATGTGATTGTAGGAACTAATGGAATTAATAAAAGAATTTTGAATTTTGAATTTTTTTTCAATCTAAAGTAATCTGCAATGTATAAAATAATATTTCTTTCACTACATGCCACATGGAGAATTAATAAGAAAATTAATTACTATAACAACAGAATTATGCTTTATTAAAACTAATAATTGTAAAATGTATTCTATACAATGTTTTTTTTTCCGGTATGCAATTATACTCTTGCTTGAAAATAACAAAAACTATCTTGTTTGCATATGTTCTGATCTAAATGTTATATTTTTTTTTTACCATCAAAAAATAATTACCATATATAGTGACAATAATCTTTAAGCAAAATTAAATCTGAACTTATTGTGAAATTAAGCAAAGGTAGTTGAGTGCGGCCTGTGTAGGTGGCAACACTGACGTATCTTCACAATGTTAATTTCTGAATCTAATGATCTGGGGTATAATTTTTAACCTAGAGCTTAGCAGATTGCAGAAATGTATAGATGATGAGTTTCTCTAGCAGACAGATAAGTTTTTATGTCTTTAATTGAATGAAATTATTTTTTAACATTTTTTAAAAAAGAACAGAATCTTTTAAAAATTTTAAAAAATAGTTTTATTTAATTAAAGGCATGAAAACTTAATCTGTCCGCTAGAAAAACTCATAATCTTGAAAATTCTGCAATCTGCTAAGCTCTAGGTTAAAAATTATACCCCAGATCATTAGATTCAGAAATTAACATTGTGAAGATACGTCAGTGTTGCCACCTACACAGACCGCACTTCACCACCTAAAAAGGGAAATGGTTTCTTTCATTAAATACAAAATTTTATTTTTAATATTTTTATTATCATTTATTTTAATATAATATAATATATTATATTTAAATACACATTTTATATAATATATAATATTTAAATAAACGTACACTGCATTCGAATAAAAATGTCCGATGCAGAATGTAAAATGGCCGAATCAGAGATTTTTAATTGAATCGAGTGTACGAGGATCTTCAAGCAGTTCAAGCCCGTTAAGCTACTGCTTCTTGAAGCAGCAGCAACAGAGGGTATAAATACGGGCGAAGCCGCGGCGAGCGAAGAATGCAAACGTTTCTAGAAAATACCATCGCCAGTCCCTCACCACCATCTCCGAATTCTCAGGATGTAGCTGAGCATCGTCAGGTTGCATCGTCTGATCACGCTCAGATTCCATTGAAACTGACGAGAAGCCTGCAAAAAGAAATTAATAATTTCATATGAATAGGAAATATGTTTAATAATCAACTTGCTGCATGGTTTGCAAATTATAGTTAGGTATAAAGTATATACATTTTAGTAAGAGCTGTACCTGCATGGGAAAGAGCATATATACAATATTGAGGTCTTTCATTGAACAAAATATCACAAAATTTAACTGTGGTAAATTAGGATTTTAAAAATATTAACACAGGTCGGAGAACAATATACAATAATAAGTTACATTGTTTTACACTATTAATTATTGTATAACAATATAACTGCATGGCCATGATCAGGGTGATGAATTGTAGGAGGTCAAAAGATTTTGATGAATTTTACACCTATATAAAAATATGCTACACAATATATTTCGGCCAGATGTGAGGTTTAATGTATATAATGACATGTGTATTTTTTTAAAATTCTCAGAAAAAAAAAATAAATAAAATAAAATAAAACTGTTAATATAATAAATCACAAACTTTGATGGAGCTAAAAGAAATATATTTAAAACTTAAATTCTACTGCTTAAAATAAGTAATTGGAAAATATTTTAAAAAATTAATTATTTATTAAATTTATGCAGCTTTAAAAGAGTGTTATATACGATACGATACATCGCCATTTACAGTAATTTGTGAATTTTGGCATTTCTTGATTTCATAACCATGTCACCAGTTTATTACTTTATTTTGACTTAATTTGACCCCGAGTGCTACTTCATAAATTTCTTTTCCTAAGAATCCTCTTCAGCTATCACATTTATGAATAAAATCACATGCCTTTTGCAATCCAATGTATAAATTTAATATGTTTACTTACTTTCAATTATTTTTTTATATGTTTCTCCTTCGATCTGAAGCTCTGGATGTGGATCTTGCAGGTCTCGAAGCAAAACTTGCATTGAGTTGTGATCGTCGTATGCAAGTTTATATACGATCAGCTTATCGCACAACCTTGAAGTTTTACGCAGACTTACGTCACAATATAGAAGTGCACGTGTAAATATAGTACAATAAATATAAAATCCCCCTGTACTGCAACTAGCCGAAAGCCCGAATTGACGCTAAAATCCTGCCTTTTGTATGTATTATTATGTTAGATCCGCAACTTCACAGCCAGATATAATGGCATATATTATGGGAACTAGCTAATCTACATGACTTCACAATGCAAATGCGCAAATGCTAACAACAAGCTATTATACGTCAGGTTTGTTACGATGGTAATGTTTTACTTGTAGAACTATATTACACGCTGAAATATCCTGTAAAAGTTTGAACTGTAAAAGTTCAAAATAAAAAAAAAAAAAAAAAAAAAAAAAAAATTTGTAGGCCGCACGGCAATAAAAATGTGTAACAATTGCATTATCCACGCTCATTGTTAATTACATAATGTGACGCACACAATTCGTTATAGTAATTAATAATATCTTGGAATTCATGCAATAGCTGCGAGCTGCATGCGGACTTAAAGGTTAAAGGTAAATATGATGCTTTTCCATGAAGCGTGGAACGATATCAAGCGGGGCTTGGCAGGACGAGAGAGGCGCACTTGCTTCAATATCATATGACGGCCATGTTGGCGTGGAAAAATCACTTTCCCGTCGTGATTTTAATTTTCAAACCAACATGATCGCATAAATATGAGATTATTGAAGCAAGTGCGCCTTTCTCGCCCCGCCTGACATCGCTCTACGGAGCACTTACTGACCTGAAATTAAAAATTAGGCAGTCACAGAGAGTTGCTTAATGTTGTCAATCAACATTCGCATTGTTTTTGACCGCGTGCGATGCAGCTGCATGAGCAGCGCGCGGCTGCAAAGTAAGGATGCAGGTCCTTGCTGACGTCAAAAATGTCAAAATGACGTTGCAACGCACAGTTGGCTGTAGACAGCAATAGTTGTGACGTAATTTTCTTTACTTTGCAGCCGCCGCTCATGCAGATGCATGATACGGAAGGAATAATGAGAATATTGATGGACAACACTAGCAATTAACTCGTCTCTGCGGTCTCTGACTGTCCAATTTTTAATTTGAGGCCCGATACGATTCAAGTGTGGAGGGCACTCAAAGGACAGTGGACTCCTTGATTATTATCACCTCCCGGATGGGCTCTTTACCCTTATAGCAACTGCCGTTGGATAAAGCTCGTTGGTGCCTCTATATAGGATCGAACTCACGATCATTACAACTAAGAGCGTGGGCTACGTAAACCAACGGCTCTAAAGTGTCTGGTAAAATATTTATTTTTATATAGAATGGTAAATACACTAAATACGTTGATTTTTTTTTAAATTAATATATACATTAAAAGATATCCAACATATATATCTTTCCAAACAACTGCATGCAATTAATTACATAATAGACCAATAGAAATGTGCGTAGAAATTTTAGCTGCAATTGGGAAAATCGACAAAACTTCAAAATTCAAATGAAAGAACCTACGATTAAGTTGAAATGCTTGAGTTATATGAAAGATGTAATCTTTAATGTTCTAAATTTAAAGCAAAGATGAACTAAATTAGTGGATTCTGAATGTGATTATTGAGGTAATATACAACAGCTATTATAAGCTATATAGAGTTGTTTACTGTTTTTGTTTACGAGGGAAAATAGCATATAGCAGGTATACGGACGGTCAGGAGGGTAGAAAAGAGAAAGTGGAGGTCCAACTACTATGGCATTAGATATAGAGAAATGACAAAAAAAAATAAAATGAAATAAAATAGTTTTAATTGTTCTTTAATGATACGATTTTTTTATGCTATCTATCGTTTATTGGCGTATTTTTACAATTTTAAACCTGATTTATTTTGTTTAATAATTGAAAAAAAATCAATATATAATTTGTTTATATACTAGTCTGTGCATTCTGATCATCCATAGGGCAGCCTAACTTACAGGGGCATGACATCAGAGCAATGAACTCTATATAAATGAAAGGATTGCGTGAGGATATAGTTTTTGAACTTTTTGAAATTAAAGTTTTTTTTTACTATATATAAAAGAAATGGTTATTTTTAAGTCTAGTTCTTCAAACCAGAGACCCTATACAGAGACCTTCGATCGCGACATATGGCCAGGAATTGGAACAACTTGGGCTGAGTTTCACCATAGAGGAATTGAAATTGGAAATTGACCGTTAATTATGAAGTTGAAACAGTTAACTAGCGCCAACAATGCCATTATGTTCTCTGCTCTGGTGGCGAAATCAAATACTACGTCGTCCCATGTTTAACAATGGAAAAGGCTCCATGCGACAGACATTATAAACTATGGTTTGTTGAGAGCTGAGCTGCATCTCCACCAAATTATTGAACCATACACCATCACATTTCAAGGTACGCATCAGTCTACTGCTCTACTCAGTAAAGTCCTTATATCGTTATACTGCATGTATATCATAGTATCATAGATACCTTTGTAATGTGTTATGTTTATTTCTAGAATTGTGCCACCAAAAACATTGTCAAAAATAATATATATATATATATATATATATATATATATATATATATATATATATATCTATAATTGAAGGAGTTTAGGTAATTGCAAGTATAATATTATATTATAATTTCAAATGCGGTGCTTAGTTCTTATTTAGTATGATTGTTTTGAGGTGAGAAGCTCTGAAACTATGTCAAGTATTAATGATAATAATTAAAAATTATGAATTATGAAGCAATGTGATAAAAATGCTGAAGTATAATAATAATAATGAAATGTTTTACAATGGACAACATACATGAAAAAAATTTATTGCAGAAATTAATAGAGGGTACCAAATTATGCTACTCCAAATTTTTTCAGATTTTTTTGAGACCCGGAACTATTTTTAAAAAATTATTGAAAGTCCTGTAATTTCAGTTGGCACCTCTGAATCCTTAATAAAAAGGATAGAGACTGGACGCCTATTGACGCCTCCAGGGGGCGTGGCCGCACTTTCAATAATTATTTAAAAATAGTTCTGGGTTTCAAAAAAATCTGAAAAAAATCAGAGTAACATAATTTGGTACCCTCTATTCATTTCTGCAATAAAATTTTTTCATGTATGTTGTCCATTGGAAACTTTTAAAGATGTGTACATTTTATTTATTTTATAATTAATATACTTTTTTTTACATCTTATTATTCCATTATAATACTGCACATTTTGGCATAAAATACAGCATGCTTTGATATAAATTAAGATCAATGTTGATTGTTATTTACAAAGCACGTACGAAAACTACGAATTTTCTTTAGTCGCATTAATGAAATGGCCAAGCCTAGTTTTGGTTTAACTTGTGAAAAAGTAACCAAAAGCCGAATTAAGGCTCGCATCGGTTTTTTTGTTTTCTTCTGATTTAACCAAAATTATATTATAAGATGTGGTTAATTTTGTTTAACCAAAAGCCGACGAGCTCTCTTTCAACGGGTTTTGGTTCTTATGATTTGACCAGAACTAGTTGTGATCAAATTTAATTGACCAAAAGCCGAAATATTTGTTCATTTCGGGTTTTGGGTTTTGGTCAAAATGCAAGAAACACAACTATATAGTTTTGGTCACTTTTTTTGGACAATGTCCGAATTCGGCTTTGGGTGCTAACAATTAAAGAAGAAATATAATTTTTTTAATTTTTTGCATCTTTTTGTATCATCTATTACAGGAAAAAATAATTATAATAATAATAATAATAATGTAATAGTGTTTAACAATCATGTGTGTGTGTAGCATTATAAAAAAAAACTAGTAATATAAAGCTACACGATACAATAAAATTCTTCAAATTTTGCATACAATTTTTCCTTACAGGAATTTTAAACTCCATTTGTTTGTATGGAGATGAAAATTTCTTGTAATAAAAAATTGCCAAATGCAAAGTTTATCGTGTAATACAGGCTTCAATAAAATATAATTCTCTCTCTCTCTCTCTCTCTCTCTCTCTCTCTCTCTCTCTCTCTCTCTCTCTCTCTCTCTCTCTTTACTTTTACTGCAATAATTAACGAGATTATCAATGAATAAGAGCATTTAAGTTTGAGGTTATGACACTCAATATAAAAATCACAATAAATATGAATGGGTTAATTGGACAAATTTTCAGTCTCAGAAAATAAATTACTCTCTAATAATTGCAAGACTATAATTCAGCAAATTATACAAATCTTCAATAAAAATCACATTAACAATAAATAAAAAAAATGATAAAAAATATCCTGTATATTTAACGTGCTCTATAATATAGTCATGAATTAAAAAAAAAGAGCCAACTCAACTTGCAAACAATATTAATAAAATCCTATGCAAAATTTAAAGTAATGCAAAATGTCAATTTGAATGATCTTTTTGTTGATACTTTGATGCAATTTCTGAAACTTGCAGAGAGAGGTTTTAGTGCGAGAGAATATAGAGATGGAGAAAGAAGGAAGGGATGGAGAGAAAAAAGAGAAAGAGAGAGATTGGATGCAATAAATTTCTGATGTCCATTATTAACATTATTATCTGCTATATTTACTGAAAGTGAAAGATTGTTATTAACGTTTTTTTATACTGTATACGCATGCATAATATTATACACATTATATATACATATATATATATATATATATATATATATATATATATATATATATATGTATGTATGTATGTATGTATACAGAATTTTGGCAGATTAATATTACACATGATATTTTTTTACATTTATCCTATTTTTTTTAAAAAATTGATGCTGTTATTTTATAAAAATGCCATGACATAAAAATTGAAGTTATTGATGCATCAAATTTGGGTCTATAAACCTACTGGTCCACACATTACGTCATGACTGCGTGATCGTAACTCGCGGCAGTCGCGGCTCGATGCCATCTTGTGGTGTATACCTGTGGAGGCTGGGTAGAAGATGAAGGTAGACTGGCGGGCGGTGGGAGTGTCATCGCTCTCCTCCTATCTCTCTTTACCTCCAAGGCCAGCCTATCTCTGCATGCGCACCGAGCTCTCGCTCTCAAGCTTAATTATACCAGACACCATCTCCTCATATTACTATCGCGGCGGCTAATCCTTTGACAGCAGCCTACAGTCAAATTAACAATATATGTCATTCCCGCCAAAAGTACCTGGAAGTGAGAGGTTTCTGTTCTTTCTATTCATATTTGAAGTTTGAAATTTATTTTGCAGAGCTTAGTAATGAGAGACTTTATTGTAAAATTTCAAAAACTTAGACATGAAGAGGAAGACATTATACTCATTTTTGATTACTTCTAGCTGGCAAGTTGAGTGGCCTGTATCTCTATATATGCACTTTCAGCTATTTTTTTATAGTCCCACTCTCTCACTGGCGCGCGTGTGCAATGTTTACCTGATACCTGATGCATATAATGCATGTGCACTCAGGCGCAAATCACAGCATGCATTTTTTTTTTACCCTCTTCTTCATTGGCTCTCCCTTCGTCCTGTGAGATCTCCGCAATAGAAAACTGTTTTTTATATAAATATATTTTTAATTAGCTTGCCTGCAGTTATAATAAAATCGTATTGGCTGCTTAGTAAGAATCTATTGGGTATTTGCTATCATTGCTTTAGTTATTTTATTTGTTCTAATTACATTTTTGTAAAAATGAATTAATTTTTAAATTGATTTAATATTATATATATATAAGCTAGTCTGTTTGGTTGGCAAGCATAAACCTTGTCAATTTCCTCAGGAGGTGCAGTTCGCAACCCTCATTAATTAATTAAATACAAGTTTTTATTTCTAATATTTTTATTAATTTTTGTATTTTTTAAATTTAAAATACAATTTTTTGACTGAACCAGGCTTGAAACGTACACTCCATTCGAATAAAAATTTAATGTCCGATTCGGCTATCTGCTATACTGTAACATGGCCGAATCAGACATTTTTATTTGAACTGAGTGTACGAGGATCTACAAGCCCGATCATGTCTTACAATTATAAGTCATATATATTCCTCTTCACGCAGAAGCAGCATAACAATGCCCAGCATCTACGTGCGTACAGCGCTACCCTGCCGCGCACCCTGCCGACATACGCCCTCCACGGGCGCCATATCACCACTCTTGTCTCAGTGGTGATGACTGCAGTGACCTGTGCCTCAGCGGTCACTACCTCCACTGTCTCATCAGGAAGCAGTGCGAGCTCAGACTGCATCATCTTGAGATGTAGTTAGCACAATGTAGCCTGCAAAAAGAAACTATAATAATTACATCTGAACAAGGAATATTATATGTTTAATAATCAACTTGCTGCATGGTTTGCAAATTAAAGTTAGTTATGAAATACATTCTAGCAAGAACGGTACTGATGCATGGAGAAGAGCATAATTATATAAACACAATTGAAGTCTTAAAAAAAACTGTAAACCGTGCATCTCCATTCCCTTTCCGAAAACCTAGTGCTTTAAATCAAACGTTGTGAACCAAATATATATAACTATGTAATATATCCAGATAAGGCCCTCGCCATTGACCAATATTAATATTAATTGAAATGTTACTTAATATCATTGAACAAAATCAAAATACACTAAATACTGTAACTATTTATAAATATTTTATGGTAAATTAGGATTCTATAAATAACAAAAGTCAGAGAACAATACAAGAATAAGTTATAAGTCACTGTTTTACACTATATTAATTATACATAACGAACTGGTCGTCTTCAGGTATAGTTTTAATATTAAGGTGATGAGTCGTAGGAGGTCAAAAGATTTTGATGAAATTTAAATCTATATCAAAAAGTTTAGACATGTGTATTTTTTAAAAATTTCAGATAAAAAACAAAATGTAAAATAAAAATGTTAATATAAATCCCAAACTTTGGAGTGTTACAATACTTCACGATTTAAAATTATTTGTGGATTTTAGGCATTTCTTGATTTCATAAAATAAATGTCAGTTTATTTTGACCCTGAGTACTGATTCATAAATTTCTCTTCCCAAGATTCCTCTTCAGCTATCACATTTATGAATAAATTCACATGCCTTTTGCAATCCAATGTATAAATTTAATATGTTTACTTACTTTCAATTATTTTTTTATATGTTTCTCCTTCGATCTGAAGCTCTGGATGTGGATCTTGCAGGTCTCGAAGCAAAACTTGCATTGAGTTGTGATCGTCGTATGCAAGTTTATATACGATCAGCTTATCGCACAGCCTTGAAGTTTTACGCAGACTTACGTCACAATATAGAAGTGCACGTGTAAATATAGTACAATAAATATAAAATCCCCCTGTACTGCAACTAGCCGAAAGTCCGAATTGACGCTAAAATCCTGCCTTCTGTATGTATTATTATGTTAGATCCGCAACTTCACAGCCAGATATAATGGCACATATTATGGGAACTAGCTAATCTACATGGCTTCACAATGCAAATGCGCAAATGCTAACAACAAGCTATTATACGTCAGGTTTGTTACGATGGTAATGTTTTACTTGTAGAACTATATTACACGCTGAAATATTTGCGTAGGCCGCATGGCAATAAAAAGGTGTAACAATTGCATTATCCACGCTCATTGTTAATTACATAATGTGACGCACACAATTCGTTATAGTAATTAATAATATCTTGGAATTCATGCAATAGCTGCGAGCTGCATGCGGACTTAAAGGTTAAAGGTAAATAAGATGCTTTTCCATGGAGCGTGGAACGATATCAAGCGGGGCTTGGCAGGACGAGAAAGGCGCACTTGCTTCAATATCATATGACGGCCATGTTGGCGTGGAAAAATCGCTTTCCCGTCGTGATTTTAACATTGAGCTCTATACAAGGCTAGAGGGATAATGCCCTATACTTCTCAATGTTAAACTGTGCGCACGGTCCGGCGGGAGGAAGTGGGTGGGAGATTGCGCTTTCGTCACACATTCCAACGTATTCTCCTCAGAATTGCCAACTGCAGTGTAACTTTTAATATTTATTTTATAAGGAAACTTTCTTCGGTTGGTCAACCAGGCATTCGATAGCACCGACCACCACCCACTTTCCTCCCAGACGCCGTGCGCGCCTAAAACAGCTGATTAGCCCTCTAGCCTTGTATAGAGCTCAATGGATTTTAATTTTCAAACCAACATGATCGCATAAATATGAGATTATTGAAGCATGTGCGCCTTTCTCGCCCCGCCTGACATCGCTCTATGGAGCACTTACTGACCTGAAATTAAAAATTAGGCAGTCACAGAGAGTTGCTTAATGTTGTCAATCAACATTCGCATTGTTTTTGTCCGCGTGCGATGCAGCTGCATGAGCAGCGCGCGGCTGCAAAGTAAGGATGCAGGTCCTTGCTGACGTCAAAAATGTCAAAATGACGTTGCAACGCACAGTTGGCTGTAGACAGCAACAGTTGTGACGTAATTTTCTTTACTTTGCAGCCGCCGCTCATGCAGATGCATGATACGGAAGGAATAATGAGAATATTGATGGACAACACTAGCAATTAACTCGTCTCTGACTGCCCAATTTTTAATTTGAGGCCCGATACGATTCAAGTGTGGAGGGCACTCAAAGGACAGTGGACTCCTTGATTATTATCACCTCCCGGATGGGCTCTTTACCCTTATAGCAACTGCCGTTGGATAAAGCTCGTTGGTGCCTCTATACAGGATCGAACTCACGATCATTACAACTAAGAGCGTGGGCTACGTAAACCAACGGCTCTAAAGTGTCTGGTAAAATATTTATTTTTATATAGAATGGTAAATACACTAAATACGTTGATTTTTTTTTAAATTAATATATGCATTAAAAGATATCCAACATATATATCTTTCCAAACAACTGCATGCAATTAATTACATAATAGACCAATAGAAATGTGCGTAGAAATTTTAGCTGCAATTGGGAAAATCGACAAAACTTCAAAATTCAAATGAAAGAACCTATAACGATTAAGTTGAAATGCTTGAGTTATATGAAAGATGTAATCTTTAATGTTCTAAATTTAAAGCAAAGATGAACTAAATTAGTGGATTCTGAATGTGATTATTGAGGTAATATACAACAGCTATTATAAGGTATATAGAGTTGTTTACTGTTTTTGTTTACGAGGGAAAATAGCATATAGCAGGTATACGGACGGTCAGGAGGGTAGAAAAGAGAATGTGGAGGTCCAACTACTATGGCATTAGATATAGAGAAATGACAAGAAAAAAAATAAAATGAAATAAAATAGTTTTGATTGTTCTTTAATTAATGATACGATTTTTTTATGCTATCTATCGTTTATTGGCGTATTTTTACAATTTTTTAAACCTGATTTATTTTGTCGTTTAATAAATTGAAAGAAAAATCAATATATAATTTGTTTATATACTAGTCTGTGCATTCTGATCATCCATAGGGCAGCTTAACTTACAGGGGCATGACATCAGTGCAATCAACTCTATATAAATGAAAGGATTGCGTGAGGATATAGTTTTTGAACTTTTTGAAATTAAAGCTTTTTTTTACTATATATAACAGAAATGGTTATTTTTAAGTCTAGTCTTTCAAACCAGAGACCCTATACAGAGACCTTCGATCGCGACATAATATGGCCAGGAATTGGAACAACTTGGGCCGAGTTTCACCATAGAGGAATTGAAATTGGAAATTGACCGTTAATTATGAAGTTAAAACAGTTAACTAATAGCGCCAACAATGCCATTATGTTCTCTGCTCTGGTGGTGAAATCAAATACTACGTCGTCCCATGGTTAAAAATGGAAAAGGCTTCATGCGACAGACATTATAAACTATGTTTTGTTGAGAGCTGAGCTGCATCTCCACCAAATTATTGAACCATACACCATCACATTTCAAGGTACGCATCAGTCTACTGCTCAACTCAGTAAAGTCCTTATCGTTATGCTGTATAACGATAATATACTGCATGTATATCATAGAAAGGAAATGGAACAACCTATGTAATGTGTTATGTTTATTTCTCAGAATTGTGTCACCAAAAACATTGTCAAAAATAATTTAATAATAATAATAATAATAATTGAAGGAGTTTAGCTAATTGCAAGTATAATAATTTATTATACTTTCAAATGCGGTGCTTAGTTCTTATTTAGTATGATTGTTTTGAGGTGAGAAGCTCTGAAACTGTGTCAAGTATTAATGATAATAATTAAAAATGATGAATTATGAAGCAATGTGATAAAAATGCTGAAGTATAATAATAATGAAATGTTTTACAATTGGAAACTTTTAAAGAAGTGTACATTTTATTTATTTTATATAATTATTATATTTTTTTTACATCTTATTATTCCATTATAATTCTGCACATTTTGGCATAAAATACAGCATGCTTTGATATAAATTAAGTGCAATGTTGATTGTTATTTACAAAGCACGTACGAACTACGAATATTCTTTAGTCGCATTAATGAAATGGCCAAGCCTAGTTTTGGTTAAACTTGTGAAAAAGTAACCAAAAGCCGAATTAAGGCTCGCATCGGGTTTTGCTATTTTCTGATTTAATCAAAACTATATTATATAAGATGTGGTTAATTTTGTTTGACCAAAAGGCGACGAGCTCTCTTTCAACGGGTTTCGGTTTTTATGATTTGACAAGAACTAGTTGTGATCAAATTTAAATGACCAAAAACCGAAATATTTGTTCATTTCGGGTTTTCGTCAAAATGCAAGAAACACAACTAGTTTTGGTCACTTTTTTTGAACAATTTCAGAATTCGGCTTTGGGTGCTAACAATTAAAAAAAATAATAATAATAAATAATAATAATAATAATGGGTAAATGTGGATGGGGGGTGGGCGCGAGCGCTAAGTGGCGTATTCACTGTGGGTGGGGGACTATTCAGTCTCCTGTCTGTCTCTCTCGAGAGCTTACCGAACGGGTGGGTAAAGCACTAATGCCCGACCCCACAGTGAACGGCGCTCGCGAACGGGTCATGGGGACGGGGGAGAGGGTGCAAAGCTCGGTCATGGTGGGGCTAATGGTCACTGCGGTGACACTTTCCATTTGTTTAAGCCCGGGGGTATTGGATCCGGGGCGAATGGATGTGATTCCGTGGAGGCTGGGTAACACCATGGTCGAAAGTCTGGCACTCCAATGGGGGGAAAAATATATATATATATATATATATATATATATATATATATATATATATATATATATATATATATATTATATATATATATATATATATATATATATATATATATATATATATATATATATATATATATATATATATATATATATATATATATATATATATATATATATATATATATAATAATAATAATGTAATAATGTAATAATGTTTAACAATCATGTCATGTGTGTGTAGCATTATAAAAAAATTATAAATATATATAAAACTACACGATACAATAAAATTCTTCAAATTTTGCATACAATTTTTCCTTACAAGATTTTTAAACTCCATTTGTTTGTATAATATGGAGATGAAATTTTCTTGTAATAAAAAATTGCCACATGCAAAGTTTATATATCGTGTAATACAGGCTTCAATAAAATATAATTCTCTCTCTCTCTCTTTTTTACTTTAATAATTAATGAGATTATCAATGAATAAGAGCATTTAAGTTTGAGGTTATGACACTCAATATAAAAATCACAATAAATATGAATGGGTTAATTGGACAAATTTTCAGTCTCAGGAAATAAATTACTCTCTAATAATTGCAAGACTATAATTCAGCAAATTATACAAATCTTCAATAAAAATCACATTAATAATAAATAAAAAAAATGCTAAAAAAAAATCCTGTATATTTAACGTGCTCTATAATATAGTCATGAATTATAAAAAAAGAGCCAACTCAACTTGCAAACAATATTAATAAAATCCTATGCAAAATTTAAAGTAATGCAAAATGTCAATTTGAATGATCTTTTTGTTGATACTTTGATGCAATTTCTGAAACTTGCAGAGAGAGGTTTTAGTGCGAGAGAATATAGAGATGGAGAAAGAAGGAAGGGATGGAGAGAAAAAAGAGAAAGAGAGAGATTGGATGCAATAAATTTCTGATGTCCATTATTAACATTATTATCTGCTATATTTACTGAAAGTGAAAGATTGTTATTAACGTTTTTTTATACTGTATACGCATGCATAATATTATACACATTATATATACATATATATATGTATATATATGTATGTATGTATACAGAATTTTGGCAGATTAATATTACACATGATATTTTTTTACATTTATCCTATTTTGTTTTAAAAATTGATGCTGTTATTTTATAAAAATGCCATGACATAAAAATTGAAGTTATTGATGCATCAAATTTGGGTCTGTAAACCCACTGGTCCACACATTACGTCATGACTGCGTGATCGTAACTCGCGGCAGTCGCGGCTCGATGCCATCTTGTGGTGTATACCTGTGGAGGCTGGGCAGAAGATGAAGGTAGACTGGCGGGCGGTGGGAGTGTCATCGCTCTCCTCCTATCTCTGTTTACCTACAAGGCCAGCCTATCTCTGCATGCGCACCGAGCTCTCGCTCTCAAGCTCGACGGTATATTATGCGCACACTTAATTATACCAGACACCATCTCCTCATATTACTATCGCGGCGGCTAATCCTTTGACAGCAGCCTACAGTCAAATTAACAATATATGTCATTCCCGCCAAAAGTACCTGGAAGTAAGAGGTTTCTGTTCTTTCTATTCATGTTTGAAGTTTGAAATTTATTTTGCAGAGCTTAGTAATGAGAGACTTTATTGTAAAATTTCAAAAACTTAGACATGAAGAGGAAGACATTATACTCATTTTTGATTACTTCTAGCGGGCAAGTTGAGTGGCCTGTATCTCTATATATGCACTTTCAGCTATTTTTTTATAGTCCCACTCTCTCACTGGCGCGCGTGTGCAATGTTTACCTGATACCTGATGCATATAATGCATGTGCACTCAGGCGCAAATCACAGCATGCATTTTTTTTTACCCTCTTCTTCATTGGCTCTCCCTTCGTCCTGTGAGATCTCCGCAATAGAAAACTGTTTTTTAAATATATTTTTAATTAGCTTGCCTGCAATTATAATAAAACCGTATTGGCTGCTTAGTAAAAATCTATTGGGTATTTGCTATCATTGCTTTAGTTATTTTATTTGTTCTAATTACATTTTTGTAAAAATGAATTAATTTTTAAATTGATTTAATATTATATATATATAAGCTAGTCTGTTTGGTTGGCAAGCATAAACCTTGTCAATTTCCTCAGGAGGTGCAGTTCGCAACCCTCATTAATTAATTAAATACAAGTTTTTATTTCTAATATTTTTATTAATTTTTGTATTTTTTAAATTTAAAATACAATTTTTTGACTGAACCAGGCTTGAAACGTACACTCCATTCGAATAAAAATTTAATGTCCGATTCGGCTATCTGCTATACTGTAACATGGCCGAATCAGACATTTTTATTTGAACTGAGTGTACGAGGATCTACAAGCCCGATCATGTCTTACAATTATAAGTCATATATATTCCTCTTGACGCAGAAGCAGCATAACAATGCCCAGCATCTACGTGCGTACAGCGCTACCCTGCCGCGCACCCTGCCGACATACGCCCTCCACGGGCGCCATATCACCACTCTTGTCTCAGTGGTGATGACTGCAGTGACCTGTGCCTCAGCGGTCACTACCTCCACTGTCTCATCAGGAAGCAGTGCGAGCTCAGACTGCATCATCTTGAGATTTAGTTAGCACAATGTAGCCTGCAAAAAGAAACTATAATAATTACATCTGATTAACAAGGAATATTATATGTTTAATAATCAACTTGCTGCATGGTTTGCAAATTAAAGTTAGTTATGAAATACATTCTAGCAAGAACGGTACTGATGCATGGAGAAGAGCATAATTATATAAACACAATTGAAGTCTTAAAAAAAAAACTGTAAACCGTGCATCTCCATTCCCTTTCCGAAAACCTAGTGCTTTAAATCAAACGTTGTGAACCAAATATGTATAACTATGTAATATATCCAGATAAGGCACTCGCCATTGACCAATATTAATAATTGAAATGTTACTTAAGGGCATTGAACAAAATCAAAATACACTAAATACTGTAACTATTTATAAATATTTTAACTATGGTAAATTAGGATTCTATAAATAACAAAAGTCAGAGAACAATACAAGAATAAGTTATAAGTCACTGTTTTACACTATATTAATGGAGTATTGTCCTCAATTTTTTTTATTGCAGAAATGGATAGAGGGTGAAAAGTTATGCCACCCTGATTTTTTTCCGATTTTTTAGAGCCCGGGAAGTATTTTTAAAAAATTATTGAAAGTCCTATTTGTGACGTCACGCGGCGTCAAGTCCTATCTTTTTCTTAGAGAGCGGCGTCTCGTGACGTCACAAAAAGAACTTTCAATAATTTTTTAAAAATAGTTCCCGGGCTCTAAAAAATCTGAAAAAAATCAGGGTAGCATAACTTTGCACCCTCTATCCATTTCTGCAATAAAAAAATTTGAGGTCAATACTCCATTATACATAACGAACTGGTCGTCTTCAGGTATAGTTTTAATATTAAGGTGATGGGTCGTAGGAGGTCAAAAGATTTGGATGAATTTTAAATCTATATCAAAAAGTTTAGACATGCATGTGTATTTTTTAAAAATTTCAGATAAAAAACAAAATGTAAAATAAAAATGTTATTATAAATCCCAAACTTTGGAGTGTTACGATTCTTCACGATTTAAAATTATTTGTGGATTTTAGGCATTTCTTGATTTCATAAAATAAATGTCAGTTTACTTTGACCCTGAGTGCTGATTCATAAATTTCTCTTCCCAAGATTCCTCTTCAGCTATCACATTTAAGAATAAATTCACTTGCCTTTTGCAATCCAATGTATAAATTTAATGTTTACTTACTTTCAATTAATTTTTTTATATGTTTCTCCTTCGATCTGAAGCTCTGGATGTGGATCTTGCAGGTCTCGAAGCAAAACTTGCATTGAGTTGTGATCGTCGTATCCAAGTTTATATACGATCAGCTTATCGCACAGCCTTGAAGTTTTACTCAGACTTACGTCACAATATAGAAGTGCACGTGTAAATATAGTACAATAAATATAAAATCCCCCTGTACTGCAACTAGCCGAAAGTCCGAATTGACGCTAAAATCCTGCCTTCTGTATATATTATTATGTTAGATCCGCAACTTCACAGCCAGATATTATGGCACATATTACATGGGAACTAGCTAATCTACATGACTTCACAATGCAAATGCGCAAATGCCAACAACAAACTATTATACGTCAGGTTTGTTACGATGGTAATGTTTTACTTGTAGAACTATATTACACGCTGAAATATTTGCGTAGGCCGCACGGCAATAAAAAGGTGTAACAATTGCATTATCCACGCTCATTGTTAATTACATAATGTGACGCACACAATTCGTTATAGTAATTAATAATATCTTGGAATTCATGCAATAGCTGCGAGCTGCATGCGGACTTAAAGGTTAAAGGTAAATAAGATGCCTTTCCATGGAGCGTGGAACGATATCAAGCGGGGCTTGGCAGGACGAGAAAGGCGCACTTGCTTCAATATCATATGACGGCCATGTTAGTGGCGTGGAAAAAATCAATTTCCCGTCGTGATTTTAATTTTCAAACCAACATGATCGCATAAATATGAGATTATTGAAGCAAGTGCGCCTTTCTCGCCCCGCCTGACATCGCTCTATGGAGCACTTACTGACCTCAAATTAAAAATTAAGGCAGTCAGAAAGGGTTGCTTATCAACATTCGCATTATTTTTGTCCGCTTGCGATGCAGCTGCATGAGCGGCACGCGGCTGCAAAGTAAGGATGCAGGTCCTTGCTGACGTCAAAATGACGTTGCAACGCACAGTTGGCTGTAGACAGCAACAGTTGTGACGTCATATTGACGTCAGCAAGTGCATATATCTTTACTTTGCAGCCGCCGCTCATGCAGATGCATGATACGGAATGAATAATGAGAATATTGATGGACAACCAGGACAACACTAGCAATTAACTCGCCTCTGACTGCCCATGTTTTAATTTGAGGCCCGATACCCTTTAAGTGTGAAGGGCACTCAAAGGGCAGTGGACTCCTTGATTATTATTCCTCCCGGGATGGTCCCTTAATTTATGCTTATGGCAACTGCCGTTGGATAAAGTTCGTTGGTGCCTCTAGGATCAAACTCATACTATCATTACAGTTACGAGTGGGCTACGTAAACCATACTGTGCTAAGTGTCTGGTAAAATATTTATTTTTATTTAGAATGGCAAATACATTGTTTTTTTTTACATTAAAAAGTATCAAACATATTAAATTTTTCCGAACAACTGGATGCAATTAGTTACATAATAGACCAATAGATGGCTATTTGCGCAGAATTTTTAGCTGTTTAGTATGGAATATGCGGCAAAAAAGCCTATTGGGAAAATCAGGAAAATTGCAGAATTTCAAAACTTCAAAATTTAAATGAAAGAACCTGACGGAGCTTAAATTTTTTCTTAATGCTCGAATATGAGCGTATTCACGATGTAAGGTCCCTTTTAGCATCGAAATATGGCAAAACCGTGCATTTTGTGATAAAATCATGAAACTTTAAGAAATCACTAATTTGGTCATAAGGACCAAAATAACATCCGGTGCTCAAAAAGTGCCCCACTTCTTCTACCCCTGGGGGTGTTTCAAAATGGTGGCTTAAAACCGGAGATTTTTTTTTTCTGACCAAACAAAGATTGGGATTAAAAAGTTTTTCAAACAAAAGTTGCTTGGAATAATTGTATAAGTGTCCCTGTTTTTATTCAAAATGCTGTGTTTTGCCAAATAGAGCAACGACGTTGCCAAATATGCAAAAAATCTGTCTATTATGGTCTATTAATGGCATATTGCGTAAAAACCGTGCAATGTGTGCCTGAGTACTGACAATTTTAGGAATGATAGTTTGGGTCATACAGACATTAAATAAGAATTTCTTAAGAATAAGAAGAGAAATATATATATATATTTCATAAGGCTGAAAATACTATAATAGGAAGTATAATATTGTATAATAGATCTGATAATATTCAGTGTATACTTAACTGTGTATATATTATATGAAATATGCTTTAATTGTAATAGTAATATTTATCTATAGACGCATATATAATATGTTAAGTTTGAATATTTTATCATAAGATTGGCTGTGTATTGCAATATTAATTTGTTGATAACATTGAGTCTTTAAGGAAATAATATTTATATGTATAATTTGTATGTAATTGCATCAATTAACCAATCAGGTTGTTATAATGGGTGAGATTCACGAAGAAAATTTATCCAGGTTTCTAACCACGTTTAGCTTAACCCTGTTTTACGTGTAAAACCACCTTAGTTAAACGTAGTTAAGCTAAACGTGGTTAGAAACCTGGATAACTGCTTCGTGAATCGCGCCCATTGTTGTACCTTTGTTGATTTGTATAACTAAATGACCACTAACAAATAAAATAAAAATAAATAGAGAAACATTTAATCTGAATATTTATTATATTTCCAATACACTCACCATCAAACTACAATGTTATAAATTATAAATATAAGCAGAATTATCACTGTATGATAAATTTTAATTATAGGAAATTATTATGTAAATTGTGAAATAAGACAAATAATATAATTTTGTTTATTATACGTATTTATTGATAAAAAGAACATTTTTATTGCAAAGTCCAGACAATTTCCCGAAGAACATTTTTGATTGTAATATTTGAAAAATATAGAATTAATATAATAATGTTGTACGGTAAATTAACAAAGCATGAAGTAACATGCAATAAATCTAAAATCAAATGAAAATTCTTTATTGCAAAAATTATATCAATATATCATCATGTCCTATAATGTGTAATTAAAACTAATATTGAAATTTATATTATATTGTTCAATATTTTAATTTTCACGGTATAATTATATGAAAATTATATACATATTATATAATACGTAGATATGTATGTGCGGAATGCGGAATGTGTATTTTGTTTTTTATAATATTTTTAGTTTATTTTAAATTATTTAGGTAATAATTAATTTTGACTAACTTCATGCTGAAAAATATATAGTTGAATAAAAATTTTAATTTTAGGATTTCTATATTATAAATTATAAGTACTTGACTTTTGAATACACATTGTATGTAAGTTCCAATAGTAAAATTATTTAAAATAAAAAATATGATTTGAATTAAAATTACATAACAAAATAAACAAAATCAATATTTTTGATGCTGTCAAGTTAATTATATAGAGATGCAATTTAAAAATATTATGAACTGATACAACAATCAAACTTGAAGGACAAAATCATGACAATTGAAGCAATACTTAATAATTCAGTTGCTAAGTTTAAATAATACATTATAATCAAATGTTGAAACATAGGATTTGATTTGTTTAACATAAACATTAGAAATGTTAAGATTTAGTACATATTTATGTATGAATTTAAATTTCACTCACATGCATATTATATTTTTATTGAAAAAAGTTATATCATATGCTAATACAACTATTTTACTGTTTAGATTTTAGTAGTCAAATATTTGCCTTATAATACCTTAAATAAAATAATTTTATAAGAAGTAATTTATAATATCGGTATACCTCTATATGTGTACTATACGCACAATTATAAGAGAAATATAATATATTATATAATAATGTGTCTGTAGTATTATAATAAATATAAAGTCAGTATTAAACGATACAATTTTTCAAATTTTGCATACCATTTTTCCTTACAAGAAACTTAAACTCCATTTGTTTGTGTGCAGATGAAATTTTCTTGTAAGAAAAAATTGCCACATGCAATGTTTATCGTAGTATACATCAGGCTTCAATAACATATAATTTTATCTCTCTTTTTTACTGCAATAATTAACGAGATTATCCATGAATAAGAGCATTTAAGTTTGAGGTTATGACACTAAATATAAAAATCACAATAAATATGAATGGGTTAATTGGACAAATTTTCATTCTCAGAAAATAAATTACTCTCTAATAATTGCAAGACTATAATTTAGCAAATTAGACAAATCTTCAATAAAAAATCATATATTTATAATAATAAAAAAAAAAAAAAAAAATATTGAAGAAAAATCTTATTAAACGAACTCTGTATTTATATTTATGTTTATATTTAAATTTATTTATGATTTTTTTTTAAAAAAAAAGAGCCAACTCAACTTGCAAGCAATAAAAAAAAACATATGCAAAATTTAAAGTAAATGTAATTCATCAATTTTAATTAACTTTCTGTTTAATTGATACTTTGATGCTAAAATTCTGAAACTT
This sequence comes from Siphlonurus alternatus, assembly GCA_949825025.1. Classification (NCBI taxonomy): domain Eukaryota; kingdom Metazoa; phylum Arthropoda; class Insecta; order Ephemeroptera; family Siphlonuridae; genus Siphlonurus; species Siphlonurus alternatus. Next base: position 61,529,123 of record OX463788.1, on the reverse strand, counting down.
GCAGAGAGAGAGAGAGAGAGAGAGAGAGAGAGAGAGAGAGAGAGAGAGAGAGAGAGAGAGAGAGAGAGAGAGAGATTGGGTTGAGGAAGAGATAAAATCAGCGTATAAACCTGCAAAGTCGTGATTTAAAATAAGAAATTATTTTCTCTTACAATCAGTGATTAAAATAATATTAAATATAAAATATATATATAATAAAAAACAAGAACCCGAAAAAATAATAAAACCCAAATAATAATATTAATCCACAATAAGCTATGGATATAGTAAGATAAGAAAGGGTGTCTCTGACCAAAGCATCAAGCTAACCCCCATATAAGTTAATCAATTAAATGAACCCCCGTAGGTATGCTCACACTGCGGTTTCCTCGATGGCCACGGGTTTGATGTAAATGTTGCGGCGGCGAATGCAGGTACTTTCCCTCCTGGACAGCGATGATGCGCGTGCGATGCGACGGCGCTGGAGGTAGAGTGCGAGCCACAGGGGACGACGCCGCCACCAAGGCTTACTGACCTCCACGTGTCGTCCACAATACCAGCATGTTGGCCACAATTGTGTGGTGGCCACGTCAAGTGCAATCAGCTGGTCCAGACGGGAGTTATTCAGAAGATCATTGCAGTGGCAACAAAGAACGCGGCGAATATCCGTGTACTCGTTCACCTCCTTGGTAATATGCAGGGTGACCAGCAGGGGTTTCAGCCAGCTGTACCATTTCTTTGGGAGGGTGTCAGTATCAACACCATCCTTATCCAACAGGTGGGAGTACTTTACACGAATGCCCTTCATCGTCGTCTCAAGTTGATTACAGGTATACTTGAATGTGGCCATCTACATAAAACAATAAATAACAATTAGTATTCACACCCTACTATATTTAAACCTTTAATTGAGTTGGTTTTAATGAATGACAAAAATTACCTTTGTATATTTTGGTGCCAGTTATCTGAAACGTTGACTAGTTAAAATATATATGACGGGGTACCGATGAGTGCACAGATCGAGTGTGGCTGTTTTCATGCAAGTCTCTGTCACAAATGATGTGTAATATCTGTGATGTGTATGTCGATAGGTGGAGCTTAAAGCATGATGCCATGTAGTCATATTTTTAAATGACGTGACTTCATGAGAGGGCATTGCACGCTGTAAGAGATAAAAGTGTGTTTTGTTTATTTTATGCAGCTGTGCATATTTTTAACTAACGGAAATTGAGAACAAATTTATCAAAGAATCGTATTATGCTTCGTCATCGTAACACATAGCTTCGTTATTCTTATGAAAAATATTTCGATATATTGACTTGCAACATGTTAAATAGTTGTTAGTCATATATGTTGAAATATAATTATCTGATGCCAATGATCTGAAACATATATGGTCATTGCCCTAAATTAACATCTGTCAGAAATTTTTTAATTAACTTTATAATATACAAAATTAATATAACGCTAAGAGGAGCTTTTATTGAAATAGTTTTAACGATTAAATTTATTTAAACGAGAATTTTCCACTACCACCAAGATCTGCACCGACGGCGGCTCCAGGCAGGCTCACGGCCAGACCCTTAACATATTTAACAGACTTTGCCTTATCTGCCTTATCATCTGCTTAAATTAATTTAATTATAATTATTGTTTATTTTTAGAAATATGGAAGAAACAAAGTGATTGAGAACAGGCGCGGATCCAGAGAAAAATTTCGGAGGGGACTGCCTCCATAAGATCAATGTTAAAAAAAATTGGAGTGGGGGAAGTGCCAATATTTTTCGGGGGGTGGGGGGGTGGGGAGGCTGCCCTTGTTATGAATCACATGGAAATGTGGTAAGAACTGCATGTCTCTTCACGTTCAACAACACTGGACATCTCGATAACCTTAAAGGGAAATAAACGGGCCCCCCAAAAAAGTCAATATTGTATTTTCTGTGCACGTCATATTATACACTAAAAGTCAGTTCTAAAACCCTTCAGTTTGTTTCCGGGAAAAAATAAAATAAAACGCTTGGTTTATCCATGACAATATATCGCCATTATAGTCCGAGTGAACGCGTCGTTAAATATTATTTAACATCATGCAGTTCTATCATGGGTTGATCGCAGGTAGGCGCTATATATAAACTTTCTGGAGGATCGAGCTAGGGCAGGCTTCTGGTTAGGTGCTGCACTTGCCACTCAACGTAACTTATCACGGCAATGACAGACACCAAAAACTTATAGTCAGTCTCTCGAGAATTCTCGTACAATACAGTATGAAATATAATAATATTTCAGTTTTTGCTTTATTAATGGCTTTCCACTGTCAGAAAGTCATTGCACCCTCCTAAAAATTAATTATGTATCATTACTATAATATATATTCATATAGATATACATTTTATATAGTTATAGCTATAATTTCACAATTTCTATAAATATAATATATCTACTAAAAGCTATGATAACACACTACATCGATACATTGCATAATATATAGTCCATTATATATTAAAAAAATCAAATACGATGGATCGTCCTATAAAGCAATACAGGATGTTTACTGCCGAAATTGGCATGTTTTCAGCCATAAACTGAAAAACAAAGTAACAAAGTTTGTTAGCAATACAAACTTTTTTATACACCAAATTGAAGCTTCAATTTGTACACTTTTAAAAATTACAATTAAATCTGGCCGTATCTATTTAATTAGTCTTCCTGTGAGACAAAAAAGATAAAAAATATGAGCCTGGTAAAAAAAAAAAATAAATAAATAACAATGCACGCGGGATTCAGTTTTTGTTAAATCCTCGCTTCATTACAAGTTTTTCTACACAGTACCACTACATAGCTTACCTCACAGTCTCTCCCCATGCACCATCAGTCGCTCAGCACAGGCTGAGATGCACCTTCAGCGCAAGCCACACGTTCTGCAGCATCCGCGGTGTCTCAGAGTAGATGGCTAATGGAGTATCGACCTCATTTTTTTATTGCAAAATTGGATAGAGGGTGCAAATTTATGCTACCCTGATTGTTTTTCAGATTTTTTATAGCTCTGGAAATATTTTTTAAAAATTATTGAAAGTCCTTTTTGTGATGTTAAGCGGCGGCAAGTCCTATCCTTTTCTTAAGGAGAGACGCCTCGTGACGTCACAAAAAGGACTTTCAATATTTTTTAAAAAATACTTCCAGGGCTGCAAAAAATATGAGAAAAATCAGGGTAGCGCAACATTGCACCCTCTATCCATTTCTGCAATAAAAAAATTGAGGTCGATACTCCATTAACACTCTGATGCGCGCCGCGATGTTTGAAGTGTACCACGATGAGGACCAAGATGCTGCAGAACGTGTGGCATGCATGAGCTGAAGGTGCATTTGGACCTGTGCCTGTATAAACAATTGAATATTCCTATTTAATTTGCTCAATATTTGCCTAGGGTAAATCTAAAATACCTTTTAAACTACAAATAAAGGACGGCGATCTGTGTTCTGAGATCGGCATGCAACTATGCAGGGTTAATTATAGTAGGTTAGAAAACTTGGCAGGCGAGTATGAGTAGGTAAGTTGGACGAGTGTCCATGTAACGCTGACGTATAATGCAGATGGATGGGGGACTCTGCGGTCCTCGGGCTCAAGCTGGTTTAATAACCCAATTTCCCGTAAGAAAATTCAAAAAATATATAATATTAAATGCTATATGATTATTTCTTGATTTTCTCACAGGAATCTGGTATCGTAATAAAAGTAATTTTAAACTTTTTTTGGCTATAAAGCTCGATCAGGCAACACGTCACATCGCTTTATTTTTTTCGTGCAGTAAAAAATGTACAAACTTTCTGTGATGGGCCATTACAAATCTCTGGACTTATGAAAAATTGCAAAATAAAATCAAGCAATGCAACTGACGAGTGAGACAAATAAGTTACACACTATATTCAGCAAATCTACGCACTTTAAGAAGAAGTGTTCATTTTCTTATTAATTAATATTTATATACTCAAGATCGAGACATTGTTGAATTTATACCTGCATCATGGCATGGGACCCTCCTTTTCTTGCTAGTATATACTGTTTCCAACATGTTCAACCGTGCTGTAAAATACTGGGCCCCCTACTGCATATTTATATTTTATAATATATATGTACGTGACTGACGTTATTTACCTAATTCTGTCTTTTAAATTCTCGAGGATCGGGTTGTTATACTACTTGCTTTCTGAATTCCAAACGTTTAAACGAATCTTATATTTTCCTTTTTAATTTAGTCATCTACATGCCTGACAAGTGAGTGCCATGCCAAGTGCCTTTGGTCCTACTATTTTGGTTACACCCCTTTTGCGAACGGGCTCCTATGGTCACGGTAGGCCCTGTGTAGTTACGCCCCTGTGTCTCTATATCAACATTAAAAATATTTATTTATAAAAAATTTATTTGACCTGTTTATATATTGTGTATGAAAATCAAGCAGCAATTAAAAAATAATAATAAAAATTATTTAACTTTTATATTTACTGCATAAAATTTGAACTACGAAGAAACTTTTCATCTCCACACAAATGAATTATTCTGGTGTATAAAAAAATCGTATGCAATGTAATACCGGCTTTACAGCGCATTTATCTTGCTGACAAGAATATAATAAAATATAGGTTAGAAATAAAAGTTGTTTTCTTTCGATATTCATGCTATTAGTTTTTGGTCTTTATACTTGTTAGTGACCCCTATTGCATGCATGCTGTTAAACCTTATTATATAGAGGAATTGAGATAAAATCAAATGCCTTAATGGTTGTAATATTTTTGTTTTATTTAATCTCTTATTTTTAATTATAAAATTTTTCCACACTTTTAATAAACAACAAAAACGTGCGGTTGTTTGTATTCATATTTTCCGAAAGGGAAGTAATAATTTGAAAGCACCAAAATGAAACTATAAACATAATAATCACAACAAATAGTAATTTAAAACATTTTTTGTTATTCCATTGCCAATAAGGGATCAAGAAGTATAATCTTAATTCATGTATAGTATAACTATAAAATAAATAAATGAGAACCTACTAGTGTATAACTTTGAAACTTTGATGACCATGAATTAAGATTTTCTAACGAAATATTGCATAAATGCTGAAGGAATCTAAATTTTCTGTACAATACTTATTAGACTTATAATAATATACAATTTAATTTATTATTTATTTTATAAAATTTATATTTAATTTACTAAATGCTTTAATAAACATATTTATCAAATTCACAAACCCAATTCTCACAAATACCTTAATATAGGAAGTAAAGATAATTTGGGATACTATATAATTATTCAGAAGAGAATATTAATAATAGATTACATAATGCAAATATAAAAAATATAATACAAGCTCAGGGAATTATACCATGTTATAAGTATTATATTAAATTTATAATATCCATTTTTTCATACTTACAGTGATGCTGAAAAACTATATAATAACAGGCTTTGACAATTCGTATGGATTTTGTACCAAAATACAAAGAGAAATTTAATATAAAAGAATAAAGAGTGTGTACAAATTATACTCTTAATATTTTGGAACCTAACCTTATTGGTTGTCATCTTAAAACAGCTTACAACAGCCAGCTGCATTTACACTGTGGCTGTTGGTGAAGCTTTGTATGGAGAATGTTATAACTCCATTTCTGTTAATAGTAACGGTGTGAGGTAACCGTTCACCGTGCCTTCCATCTCGATGTATGCTGTTGGTGTTATTTTAGGGTGTCCATTCAGCTCGTTCATCACGGCTTTCCCCTCCATGTGTGGTGGTGGCGGTAGTGCGATGTCCGCCTCCTTCTTGTCAAACTTTTCACACATTTCCTGAAAGATCTCAGAAAAAACGAAGTCCGGCACGTTGCGTGCCACTTGCTGCCACAGCCACACGTCCCCGAGGCTTGCCTTGCGCACCAGCTGAGTGAGTTGTGCACCGTCAATATTTCCGTGACGCACCATCCGTTTGAGCACGCAGGTCTTTGACATGAGCACCACCACGACAGCACGTAGCACCATCAGCACAGACATGACGCCGAGTATGATCAGCCAAAACCAGAAAAATATGTAAATCTTCTCGTTAAAGTTGTTGATGGCTAGGATACACATGGAGTCGTGCAACTCAATTCTGCCTGTAGGAAACACAACATATCAATTAGCAAAGATAATACTCGAGTGATAACTTAACAATGGATAACCCACATGATTTTTTTTTATTTTATCAATATTTGGAGTTCTTTACTGTCATTTTTTTTTTTTTTATTTTTAATTTTTAATTCTCTATCACACTCAAAATAAAATCAAGAGGAAAGACACTCTAGTCCCTATGCTAGCGTGTTAAATGTATTAATTTGCTTGTATGACTATGACGTCACAGCGTTTTGCAGCACGATTTTAAGTGTCTTAGAGGGTAAAAAAATATGCATATATAAAATACATTTATAAAAAAAAATGTCAATTATTATTGAGGAACAATATCCAAATATTCAATAAAATAATTTCATGCAGATTTTCTGATATATTTTCTCATTAATATTTAATTTTAATCAATCATAATATATGTTCGAAGTTCTAGAAAATAATTAAAATAAATAAATGATGAAATAAAATTTTCCATTCACGTAGTATAAAGCAAGTGATGAATTGACGATGAAAATGGTGCCCAAGTTATTATTTTTTCTCCTGAAATGGAGGCTACACTCACCGGAGGGTCCGTACTTGTTGAAAGTGCACTTGGTGACGCGGGGGAAGATGGCGATCATGGGGTCAATGCGTTTGCTTTGGTCGAGGTTGGTGAACTCCAGCACCTTCAAGCCGTAGTCGACGAATACACCGCCCAGCAGTTGGTCAACCAGCCAGCCGTTGAACACCACGTTCGCCAGGTTCAGGGCCTGCAATAACACGTTCGCTGCTCATCTGTCCGTAGGAAATTTATTTGATTATTTGTGCAAGCCACCAAAATAATAATTGCTCATTTAATTAGTGAAAATACCACTTTTAATTTAAGAGTTGTGTGTACTGTACGTACAGTACATTGATTTATAATTTATACTGGGCTTTAAATAGCGCAGAAATTGTTGGCAACAAGTTTTAATGAAAATATTTGAAAAAAAAATCACATTCAACATTTTTTTAACATTTAACTCATGATTACTGGAAATTTTAATAACATACAACATCATTAAATATAATTTAACCCTAGCATTACCAAGAAAGGAGGGGGGTTGCGACGGCCCGCAAATCCTTTAAATCGTAAAAAAAGTGAAATACTTCTTCAAAAAAACAAAAAAGTTGTAATCCTTATAGTTAGCTGAAGAGTAATGTATTTCTGAAAAAAAAAAAAATAGTGAGAAAAAAAATTGATTTTTTATTTTATTTAAATAGCGGGTCGTTTGTTTCTTCCCCCCCCCCTCCTCTCCCGTTTCCTTGGTAAAACGTGGGACAAAAGATACCTTGGTAATGCTATATAGGGTTAAGTTCAAATTATCATAGAAAACGTTGAGTGAAAACTCCCAATCTTGCTGAGAAAGCTCACCTCACACAGGAAGAATTTCCAGACGTACGAGGACTTGCCGCCCAACGTCTCCACGAGGTAGTTCGCCACTCGCTCTTGGTGACCTCTGCGCTCCGATCGCTCCGCCGCTGACATGTTCTTTCCGCGCAGGTTGGTCGTCAGCTTGTCCACCAGACTGCCCTCCAACACCTTCCACAGGTAGTGCGGCAGGTAGAACAGCCCGCTCTGCACATACAGACAAAATATTAAGTCGAATATGCTTTAAAAAAATAGTAAGAAAATAATGAACTTATACTATTTTCTATTTTTAGTATTTTTCATGCAAATTGGGTACACATTATTATTTAATTATTTATTTTGGATATTTATAAATATATTAATAATAATATAATAATCCATGTATATACATAAATTTTAATGTAAAATCAATATCACAGTTATAATATAGAATTCCAAATTATCTTATACTATATGAACACCAATGATACCATGCACTTAAATAAAATCACAAAAAAAAGCGGGCATACGTGACCAAAATGTGTCAATTGCCCCAAAATACCAATCAATCAATCAAAATCAAACATATTATTAATAAGTTTCCTTTGTAATTTTCAATAATCTATGTTGTAATATTCAAGAAATTCCGCTTAAAATAGTTAAAATATTTTTATGACTAGCTCCAAAAAAATAGGTGATGCAAACACCTCTATAATAATATGTAGTGATATAAAACCAAGAGCACCAAGAATCACGTGTAAAACGTACACACCTGCAACAGAAGTACAAAAGGCACCCATTGGTAGAATGCGTGGTAGGTACCATTTTCAGAGGGGCCTGGTCGAACGCCGGGGTGTGCCTCGGTCAGTAGCGCCGCTAAATGAGGACATAGAGGAGAAGTATAATTTACGTACTGGTATCTCGATGTCAGTGTACACCATTAACGTTACCCCTGCTCAATTTGCTGTTTTTGCTGGAGTTGTAATTGGAGGGAGGTAAGAAGAGACACAGGCACATCATAAAAGCTTCTATGGGGTAGCGTCACGAGATTGTTGGGTTGCCTGCTTATATTGTATAACGGCCTGATGTTTACCTTCCTTCCCTTCCCCTACTGAAGAGCAACAGTATGCTGAAAAAGCATTGAAAAAATTAGAAAAATTGACTTTGTTGACACTTATAATTATTTAAGGACACGCAAATGTAACTGATGTATTCTTTATAAACTAGCGGATGATATGCATACGATATAAATGTAATAATTGCCGTCTATAATTTATAATTAATTTTTTTCTAAATTTTCTATTTTCTTTTTTTTTCCAATGCTTTTAAGCATACTGTTGCTCTTCAGTAGCGGAAGGGAGGGGAGGTAAACATCAGGGGCATCAGGCCGTTATCCTGAATATCCTGTAAGCAGGCAACCCAACAATCTCGTGGCGCTATATATCCTATAGGCTTTGTGATAACGAACATGAGATGCATGATTATTCTAAATTATTAACATTCAATTAATTATTATAAATAGCCCCTTTCTTCGTATTATAATCATTAATTTGTTAATATATATTATATTTGTTGCACTGGACGCTAAAAATTGTATGGGTTGAAAACTCAAAATTTACAATTAAATTAAATGTTCTTTTAAATGAAGCTGTTTAAACGACTATGCTGCAATATTGAATGTTACTTGCAGTTATTTATTTTAAACTTAAATGAAGTTATTTAATCTTTTAAAATTAAATTAGGGTGACGCAGCCTTACTTTACAGTACATCGACTCAATAATATGGTATGCAGAAAATATGCATAAAATATGATGTGACCATTCATTTATGCAAGTACAGAAAATATGTATATAATATATATATATATATATATATATATATATAATAATATATATATATATATATATATATATTATATATTTTCTTGCTTCTCCAAGCAGACATAGCATTAAACATGTTAATCTGAAATACATTTCCAAAGTTTCCAAATGCAATGCACTCATCATCATCCAATAACATATTATCTCATTATCTCATGCACCTGTCAGCTAAAAAAAACAAACAAAAAAACAAGTTAGAGCATGTTACCTGCGGACTTGTCGAGAGGAGGCAGGGTAAACGTTGTATGTACCCAGCAGAAGTAATTGATGAAGTTTTTGTGTACGGCCTTCGCGTTGAAAAGGCACGTGATGGGTTCTCCCACCAGGGTGTTGGTGGTCACCAAGATGGCGCACGCCAGAAGAACGCTGGACGTGAACTTGTAATGGAGTCTGAACACCACATTATCTGTCACTGCCTTCTGACTGATCTTCCAGTACTTGGACACTGGTGACAGTACGTTCAACACGTTGACAGGTGCCATTCTGGAACACTATTATTAAGTATATTACACGTTATCCCCATTAGAGTCCGGGAACTATTTTTAAGAAATTATATATTAAATGTACAGAGAGGGTGACGCCTCTTTTAATAAAGAGATAGGGACTAAAAGGAGCGTGAGTTCAAACCTGACTTAAGAAAAACTTTTTAGCAAACTTTACGACCTCTAAAAAATCTGAAAAAAATCAGAGTAGCATAACTTTGCACCCTTCATTTTTGCAATAAAAAATTTGGAGGTGGTAATCTATTTCCGTAAATTACAAACTATCATTGCATATATGATACGGTGTCTGCGGACACTATAAATTTATAATTAAATACTGCATTAATCTCTTGCTCTCTGGGTTAATATAAATTAATAAAGATGCGAGGAATATAATATATGAAATTGTACCGCTGATGCCTGATGGAGAAGTTGTTTTTACACGGAATGAGGGAAATTATAAATTGAAAGGGAACGTGTAGAACGATAGTAGATATTTCAAAAGTGGCACAGATATGATGTGACACAAGTGACAGGAGTCAGCACGCCTCAACTGTCTTCATGTATTACATCTCTAACCGGAAATTTTAACCTTATACTGCACAAATAATAATCACATATAGGTACGGTACACAACAGTGAATTTTACCACGAGTACAATACAATCAATAGAGTATTGTCCTCAATTTTTTTTATTGCAGAAATTGATAGAGTGTGCAAAGTTATGCTACCCTGATTTTTTTCAGATTTTTTAGAGACCGGGAACTATTTTTAAAAAATTATTAAAAGTCCTTTTCGTGACGTCACGAGACGCTGCTCCTTAAGAAAAAGATAGGACTTGCCGCCGCGTGACGTCACAAAAAGGAATTTCAATAATTTTTTAAAAATAGTTCCAGGTCTCAAAAAAATCTGAAAAAAATCAGGGTAGCATAACTTTGCACCCTCTATCCATTTCTGCAATAAAAAAATGGAGGACAATACTCCATTGTGATGAAGGTGAATTTTACAGTTACTGAAAAAGTCAGTTACGTTGTTACAATGTCAAACGTCTGGCAATATTTTACATGCTCGAAATGCATGAATCTCTAAGTAAACTTAATACATGGCGTAGCTTGCACGAGAGAGAAAACATGAGTCTGCGCCGGTGCTCACTGAAATTTTGGACGATATATATTATTAATAAATATGCAAATTTAGTAAATTTAATAAAAATTCACAAATTAAATATTTAAAGTGTATAGACTTGAATTGGCAAGTAAAACCTTTATTACAGATTCAATGCAAAGTACCTAATTTTACTAAATTATTATTATACATAAAACAGAGATCTCGGCATCTGTTTTATAGTTTCTTGATATCATGTATGACACGACGATCGCAAATCAAATATTGCCTATTGTCTACCGCAAATACTGTATTAATATTTAGGAACTATGCAGTCATCAAAATTAAATAATTTATATTCTATCACAAGAATTAATTTTTATATATACTTGCATGCATAATTATAAAAAATATATATTCTTTAATGATTTTGGCCTGAAATATGCAACTGCGCAAACAAGAAACAGAAAATCTTTTCATGTAATCACTCAAATGGTAATCGTAAATATTTTTTTCCATGATTCAACAAGCTATTACATAGAGAATAACTTGATAATGTACAGTTTCCGAATGTTAAACATAATTTCTTTATTTAAAGCAAAAAATGTTAGTTATACCGTATAGATAATTTTGACTTATGTATACCGAAATTACTGATAGAGTTAAATTATAAAATAAATTAATTTATTCAACTATTGGTTGCACAAGTACTTTATGCCATGCAGCATTAATGGTATCATTATAATATGCATATTAATAAACAGTGACATACATGTCATACACACAACATGCAGTGACAACAAAAAAGAACACCAAAATTTTTAATTATGAAAAAAAAATAATAATAAATAAATAACATATAAAATATATAAAAAATATGAAAATAAAATATATCCATAAAAAGAACTAAAATATAACAACATATTATAGTATAATTTTATATCCTCTGCCGCAACTGAAAAAAGACAACTTTGGCGAAAATGTCCTCATGTCAAAACAGCCATCTCTTTAAATTGTGCCAAGATTATAAATATTTAATCAAATTTATATTAATAAAAGACCATATAGGAGGTTACACATATACAAGGATTTCAGCTCACATGAGAATTATATTAAAATATTTTGACACAAAAAACTTATATAAGCACGGTCTTAATCTTTTAGCAAAAGTAATATTTTTACTTTATTCGGAGAAAGTTAATATACTATTTCACCATTTTTAAGAGCTCCCCACAATCTTAATTTTTATTTTGCATGCATGTTCAAAAACCATCAGCAGCGTCACACACCTGTATAAGCTTCAAGTTAGTGCAATATCTTACCTTTTGCAACAAAATTATCGAGACGAGCTGAGCACTTACTGAGCAAGTTGTCACGAGCCGGGTTGCACTAAAAATGACAGTGGGCAGCAAGCAGCGTCTTTTTCTTCTTCTTTAGGTTAATAGTGAGCAAGCAGCCTAAGAGCTATGCATCCACGTTCGGAGTTGTTTGAAGAGTGTCTCTTGGCTCACTGGGCAGTAGCGATGACCGGCGACAGTGGCAGGAGGACAGGGAAAAGGAAATGACAATTTTGAAGAAATGTCAAGTTTTAGTTTAAACTGTTACAAATTAAAATTTTGGTTTGAGCATTGGCTAATAGAATAGAATCGTCTTTATTAACGGCAAGGTTAAGATATTAATGTCCTTTCTCCACCTTACCATGAATTAGAAATACAAAAATTATATTTATTTATGTTTACACATCATTGCAAAAGAATAATTAATTTCAAGACAACATAATTATAAAAAAATGTCAATTTAACCCGACAGTGTCAATTTCTTGATGTGATGTGGATTAAGTCCGTGACTTAAGTTTATATCAGTTTGCAACAAGATGCAATTAAATATCAGTCAAACACCCATGATCATCAAACTTAATACAACGTATGGATATAGCTTTTCCTCACTTCAAAAGTTTATTTCATTAGTACGTATTATTTTACTAAATAAAAGAATAATCAAATAGGACTGGTAAACTCTTCGTTATTGGGGGCGGAATTAATTCTTCCACCTTCTATTATATTAATATAATGAATATAAAAATGACTTCTGAAATAAAATTAAAATTTTAATTACATTAACAGTAAAATGAAACAATATGGCACACTGGTTAGTCTGGTTACATAATTATATTCAAATAATTTCTTATACTGACATTAAAGTATTATAAAGCAAGTTCATATATATAAATATGTTTCTTCCTCTATATTCAGTTATGAAAAAATAAGTATGCCTTGCTTCTATCAAGACATTCCTTAGCTGTTCAAATAATTAAATACATCATCATATAAATGAGAGGATCACTTGCTAGATCCATTTGCATTTTCAACTGGGGTGGGAGGCAGGTATACTTAACTAATCATAAAAATAAAGATTAAAAAATGATAAAAAGACATCTCTCCTCAACACAATTCTTTTGGGGTAAGGATGGGGGGAGCGGATATTTTATTTTATCTTCTGGTTTGGACTTTTTTTAAGAGGAGTGTACTAGTACAGCTGCACACGTGTATATATATATATATATATATATATAGGCGAGTGGCTTCGGCCGCTCGCTGCGAAGCCCCGGTGAGTAGGAGGGTCGCGACGGTGAGCGCTGAAGGGTCTGGGCGTGAGCCTGCCTGGAGCCGCCGTCGGTGCAGATCTTGGTGGTAGTAGAAAATTATATATATATATATATATATATATATATATATATATATATATATATATATATATATATATATATATATATATATATATATATATTTATTCAACTGGTTTCGTCACTGTTAGATATAAAATATGCAATGAACTTATATTTTAAAACAAAATACATAAAATTCAACTGTTAGAAATTATCGTGTGAGTATTTCATTACGTAAAGTTTAATGAAGTAAATAAACAAAGTAAGCTAAATACTCTAAGGCACTAGTTTACAACAATTTTTTTATACTAAAATTATTCACATGAAATAAATAATATATATATATATATATATATATATATATATATATATTAAATAAAATAAAATACATATTAAATCATTTCCACTTTTTCAAATGATGTTCTTACACATGTCATGATAAGTCTGTCAGTAGACTAAAGATAAACACTATGATTCACTTTATAAGTAATTCACTATTAAGTTAGAAGATGGTTTATGAAATTCAATTAAATTTGCATTTATATTTTGCACATTGCATCCGCTACCAAAACTCAAAAAGTGCTTTATAAGTGGTGTCAAGGGAGATTTCAAATCTCTCATCTAAAATGACGAATTAAAATAAAATATAAGGTCTATTCGTAAATACACAATTAGAAAGAATCGATTATTTGTGATGAACCTTCTGTACATGGAATATAAGGTTCATCACAAATAATCGATTCTTTCTGATTGTGTATTTAGTGTATTTACGAACAGACCAAATGTGTGTAGTAGTCTTAGCAAGGTACTGGATGCAGTATAATCTATTAGCTGCTACCAGGAGTCAGTAATGAAATATCCACGATCTTTGTGCATCCACTGCAGGAAACAAAGAAATATAATTATAGTTTTTCATTACATAGCTGAATTAATACAAGTTAAAAAGAAACAGATGGATAATTATATAATTTAAAATAGATAGAAAGTGTATCTGTTTTTAAGGAACAAATGTTTATATACCAGATTAAAAAAATATTATTATTATTCCATTAACAAGAAAGGTATCAATGAAAATAGTGTAATTTTTTTTTGTAAATGTGTCTAAATTGAAATAATAATAATAAAATAAGTAATAATAATAATTGAATCATTTTGTAAATAATATTAAAATTTAATTTTGTTTACTTATTTTACATAAACTTTATATTATGTTTAATATTTAATGTCAATAACAACTTTTTTTTTTAGATTTTTTTTTATTAAATTAGTATGTAGTTACAAAATAAAAAATTATATTTAATGTGAATAAAAAATAAAAATAGCTTGAGCAAATTTAGCTGTTGAAAATTTTGTATTATAAAATGATTAATATTGTATAACTATATTTATAAATTTCTTTTACATTTATAACATGCTACTTTCTTTTAAACTAACATTGGTATAAAAATTTCTAGAATGAAACTGTCGAAATTCAGTATAATATTAAGTACACTCAAATAAAAGAAAAGAACAAAAAACTGTATAATTCGACCAAAGCATAAAGAAATCGGAAAGTAAGTAAGTAAGTAATCAGAACAAGAGAAATATTGACTATTCTATTGTAAAGTGTGTATACTTCTTGTGATTAATAACAATATTATGTTGATCCTGTTTGCAAAAAATAGCTCAAGGTTGATGTAAAGCTCTTGTGATATTCAGACTCAGACACATAGTGTGATATATATATATATATATATATATATATATATATATATATATATATATATATATATATATATATATATATATATATATATATATACTTAATATATATTACAATATAGAAGTGCGTTGTGCATGTTTATACATTTTGTTCCACCCCTTATTGCATTTGGAAGCCGTTTTGACCATTTGATTTTCAAGTGAACTGGTTTGTAGGAAATTATATAAGACAAACGAGACAATCTGGATGTATGCAATGTATAGGTTTATGCCATAATCGCATACAGAACCACACTACCACTCGTAGTGTGGATTTTCTCACACTATCACTCGAGCACTCAATAATTTTAAGATGTTATTTGAAGTTGAATTGATGCCGAGAAAAGAATCGTAAACAGTTACTCTGACTCGCTACTATCAGATAACAACTGGTTCACACATGATTGCGAGGAACGTAAATCATGTTCTTGCGTCATAGGGCTTCGGGTAGAGCGACTTCGAGTTGAACGGCTTCGTGTCGAACGGCTTCGAGTCGAACGGCTTCGAGTTGATGTACGATTTCTCCTTCGCGTCGATGCAGCACTGCTCCATCTTGGCGCCGATACACGACTATTCCTTTCTTGCATCGCTGCTTGACTGCTCGTTGGCACACAAATTATAGGCAACGCAGGGTTTCTTAAATAGGAACAGCTTTGAAAAGCAGGCGTACTTGTCTTGGCAGCTAATGCTTTCCGGGGACGACCTCGTGATTGCTTGCTGTCACGTGATGGATATGTTACTGCAAAGAAAACTCAATCAATTAATGGAGCAACTTTTTCTTGCGCATATTTGATTAATAAGACTGGCACACTTGGCGTGACACTTGGGAAACTTGAGACTGATGAGGGACAGAGCACTCATTTATGGCAGATGGCTCGCACCAGTGTCAACTATTGTAGCCAGGTAGACTCGGAGGAGGCTACTGTTAGTCACCCCTTCCATGGCTTAACAGAAAGTAACTTGTAAAGTAAGCCAAAAGAGATTTGAATGAGGGTGCTCACTTCAGCATTCAAAATGTCTCGCAAAGTCAGTCTTATTGAAAAAAACAGTACAGGTATGTTCTTGGGGCGTCTTATTCAATAATTTGCAATCGGAGTCAACTCCTAAAGTAAACTTACATATCTGAGGAAATCGGTATTTGTGGTGAGCCCTTATATCGAATGCCTGTTGCTCCAAATCTTCCATGGTGTCGTATGCAATGTTTTTGCGTGCAGCTGAATTCTGCAACAGAGAGAAAAACATACAATATATAAATTAAAATTCACTACAAAATTGCTAAGCGAATTGTATTGTATTCTTATTCAGAATCGTAATAATTTAAAATAATATCCTTTAAATTTGCATTCTTTGTGGCTAAAACTAGTATTATAAATACCAATTTAATAATCACACATGCTCAATATGGCAACAAACCAATTATACTATTGACATTATACAGAAAAAATTTCAGCGTAGCTTATCATCTGACAATTTGTATGTATGTATATTAAATGAAACAAATAGAGTAATATATTAACATTCCTTTGAATGATTGAAATTGAATTTTCAAAAGAAATAGTGCTAAATTACACCAAGACCTCAACAAGTTCCTGTATTATGCATTCATATTTTATTATATACTGCAAAAAGTGAATAAAAATAAAAAGAGTGAAATTTTACTGAGGGCTAGTATAATGTGTTATAACGTCAAGTAAGTGAGCAACATTTTCAGAAATCTGATATTATTATTTAAACTTACTGCGTCCATTTTTTTATCATTAGTTGTGGTAGTTGAGGTATCTACTGGACATTGTTGCAATCTGCCAGAATTTTGTGTTTCTTGTACTAAACCATTAAAGACGAATGATTCCGCAGGTAAAGGTCCAGCGATCGGTTCTAAATGATTTTCATGGTCTCGATCAGTAACTTCATTCTCAAGAGATATATTTTCACTGGAGCCTTGCGGTAATACATCACTGCACACGAGAGGGACTGAAGTATAATATTCTGCTGCTTTGGGGCTATCATTGCTTGTTGATGGCTGCTGGACATCGATCTGCGAGGCTTTAAAATTTCGTGGAATAGAACCACTAGCATTTCTAGGTAGTTGGGTAAACAATTGAATAGTTAATGGGTTGTATAATGTTATTTTTGATAACGACGCTGCGGGGTGTATAGGGACCAAATGCAATAATGATGGCTCCTGAAAAAATAAAGTTTATTAAAATTAAGCATTGTAATAGTAATATATTAATTGTAGACTAAATATATTATATGAGAAAGGCCCTTTTATGAGTTGCCTGACTCTACAATAAACTGCTTTGTTTCATTATGTTAAAGTTATTAAAAAGTTATGCTAAAGATATTGATAAAAAGTATATATTAGATAAGTGTTTTTATAGTGTAATGATCTGCATTGATTATGAATAATTTTTCAAGTAATGTTAAATGATTAGTTAGTTTTAGTTGTGATTTGATTTGTAGACCCTGATATGTACATTCAAATTAATTATGAATTAATAATAAAATAACCAAAAAGTTAAATTAGTAGATCCTTGAATTTTAATAACTTGCATAAATAACGTCAGCAAACAAGGCTTATAAAAGTTTCATGAGATAAATGTAGAACCTACTTCAGTGACCTGATGCAGTATAGATTCTTCTTCAAACTGCCGACACCACTTGTCCTTCATTTTAACGGATGTAGCTTCAATGTAAGGTCCACTGCTAATTTGACAGAAGCGATCCTCTTCTGGGATGACCTTGAAAGGTTGTTCCTGTAAAGTAGGTGAAGAATTTAAAATTGAAACATGCAAAGAACTTCTCTCTATATCAGTAAACGTATTATTTTGTTCAGATGAAGCCGTTTCCATCTGGCAGCGATCGAAAGAAGATTGCAGTAATCTTGCGGGTGAAAGAGTTTTTTTGTTATTTTTACCAACTTTTTGACAGTTTTTTTCTGATGTGTGGTCATTTCTGCAAGGTTCATGTGATATAGACGGTTCTTGCTGCAGTAGATTTAATCTGGCATTACAAATATCAGTATTTTGATTAAGCTGAATGTTTTCAATTTTTTCAGGGAATATTAGAGCATTATGTTGTTCATGTAATGGCACAGCTGAAGCAATGCCTGGCAAGCTGTCATTATTCCTGCAAGGTTTATGTGTTGAAGACGAATTATGCAGAACAATATTGTAGCGGCCATTGTAATTATCAGCACTCTGATTTTGATGGTGGTTTGTAATTTCCTCAGGTAGTGCAACAGCGTCATTTAAATTTTTTGGGGCAATGTAAAGATTGATGTCTCTAATTACAGGAAGCACTTTTTTTTCTTCATCGATATTGCTTATCTTTGCGACATCTTGACTGCCTGTTTCTTTTGTGTGTTCAATTTGAACACTGTTTGTAGGTTCAAGTGGTGTAGAAGACTCTTGAATTTCTATGTTTGAGCTCTTGGAATGATCATGAGTTTTCTGAAAAATCAAAAGGCATGCATTTGTCTCAGCGGATGTGGTAGCATTATTATAATCACTTATTGAATCATTTGAGAGAATATCTGACTGATACTGTTTGTTTTTAGAGGAAAACACAATTGTTTTTTCATTATTTTTTTTGGCTGCTTCATCACATGTTTTTGAAATATTTTCACTAGAAATACTACTACAAAGGTCATGTTTTATAGATGACCCTTGCAGCAATAGATTGGAACTATCACTGCATTTATCAATCCTTTGATTTAGCTGCAGGTTTGTTATTTCCTCAGGTAATGCAATAGCACTATTCACTTCATAATGACCCGAGACCGTTGAAGTAATATCAAGCTCTCTTTTTCCAATTTGAGGCAGCAGGTTTTCTTTCGTTGCAAGAGCTACTTTGCTGCACATGTTGAAAACTTGATTGCTTGTTTCCTCAGTATTTTCAGTACTAACGCTGCTGCATGCTTCAAGTGACATGGAAGACTCTTGAACATTTAAGCTTGAGCTGTCCATGTTGTTAGTTTTCTGAAAAATTGTGTCACATAATGTTTTCTCAAGTAATGTGGGAGTTTTATCAAGTTCACACATTAAAAGAGATGGGCCAGTGCACTCCATGATTTCAGGGGTCAACAGTTTTGAGGTTATGCTGATATTTTGGACTGCTCTATAACCATTTTTTATATTTTTTTCACTACCGAGATATTCGCATGTATCTTGTTTTGTACAGAATCCTTGCAGCAATAGATTTGAATTCTCATTGCAATTACGAAAACTCTTACTTCTATGCTGGTCTGTTATTTTAGGTAATGCAGTAGCAAAATTCTTTTCATGCAAAGATACCGTTGAGGTAATTTCTGGCGTGCTCTTTCTAATTTGAGGAGGCAGCTCTTGTTTCGTTGAAAAAGCAGTATCACTAATCATGTTGAATTCCCGACTGCCTCCCTCTTCTGTACGAACGATGCCGCTATAGTCAAGTAGTGTTGAAGACTCTTGAAGTGTTAGGTTTGAGCATTTCTTTTTGTCATTATTCTGACAAAATAATTTACATGCTGTTGTCTCAGATGATGTGAAAGTTTTATCAACTTCACACATTGAAACAATGTACTGGTTGATTTCAGGGGACAATAGTCTTGTTGTTTTGCTGATATTTTGGACTGCTTCATTACTTGTCGTATGATAACGACCACTAATGTTACTTCTGACATTTTCATTAATGTTAGAAGTTTCTTGCAAGAGGGAATTAATACCCTCATTACAATTATTGGAACTTCTTTTTTCCTGCTGGTCTTTAATCTCAGGTAATGCAACAACATCATTCATTTCATGCAATGAAAGTATTGAGTTATTGTCGGGCTGGCTTTCTTCAATTTGATGGAGCAGTTCTTCTTTCAAAGCAGCCACTTTTTTTATCGAATTATCTTCTTGCCTGCCTTTCTTCTCTGTGTTTTCATTATTAATGCTGGAACAAGGTTCAAGTTCTGTGGGAGGCGCTTGTTGATCTAGATCTGACGTCACGTTGTATTTGTCAGTTTTCTTAGTTAATAATTGACATGCAGCTGTCTCAATTGACGTGTTAGCATTAATCATTGAACACATTGCAACACTGGTGTCAAAATCTAACTGGCAAGTTCTGATTTTAAGAGGCTGATAATTTTCTAAAGGCGCAGTTCTTTCGCCACAGTTACTGGTGTTTCTTTCACCAGGATCTTCTTTGTTGTAATTACATTTGCCACTGGATGAGTTACGCAATATAATGGGAGTAAAGTTCTGTGCAGAGTTTTCATTATAGTCTTTGATTTGGCCAAGTTTGTAATCATCTTTGTATAAAATGACTACTTGTAACTTTATGGAACCACTGTTACTGATGATTGAAGCAGCTGTTATGTTGATCTCATTTTCTTTGTTTCTATTTGCAAGGTTTATAATAGGTCGTATCAAAATAGAACCATCCGCATTGAAAAATAAAAAAGCAATCGCTTTTGCTTGAATTTCACTTTCACAGTGAATATCTTTAATTTGCGCACACTGAATTAAGCTCTCATTGATATCATTGTTTCCAAGTTCACCAGAATGATGAACTTGATCTCTGAAATTCTCGTTCTCATTTGTGGATAATTCAGCGCAGAACTGTGTAAAAAATTCTGTAATTTTTGCAGATGGCCGGTTTTCATCAGCAGTTCCAGTAATTGACTCAGAGCTATTACCAAAAGAGGCAGCAATGCTGATTGACGACGTATCATTAATCTGTAGACTCTTTGAAATTTGTGGAACAAGGTTGAAGGACTCAGGACTGCCGTGGAGTGTGATTGAACTAGCGCATCTTTGAGCCTCTATCTCGTGGCCTCGGGTGTTTATTGCATTGTTATTCTGAAGATTTGACTGAAACAACCAACAACAGCAAATATAATAATTATATCCGTAATATTGAAACTTTTAAGTATATTTATGTGCTGTGGTATTCATTTATCTTTGAAAAATATACAAATCAATTATAGTGATACATGTCTCCAACTCGCTGGCCCCCCCTCCTTTTCCTACCTATGCCTGAGGGCACAAAGGACTACTAGCACTACAAGCAGGTTTTTGGGCAAGCGAATTAGTTTTAGTAGAAGAATGTGTATTAGTTATAACAATATGTTGGAAATGTCAATTAATTCCACCTTTTTATTTCAATTTTCCACTCACAAGCGAATCAAATTTCTTGTTTTGCTACACGTGGAATTCTCGGGTTTCTAAAATAAGTTATGAAATAAACAAAGTAAATAATTTGATAATTTAAATTATGTACTGTATATGAAAGGGCATTGGGGAAGGAGGGAGAGGGAGGGAGGGAAGACCGTCAAAAATGTGGTGCAGAGTAGAGTATAGACCAATATTTTAAGACCTTTCTTATTTTGCAGCCATGCAGTTGCATGATAAAAATACTAATAATAATATTGCTGGCTAGTGATTATATTAATAATCATGAATTTAATTATATCATGGCTACTTTTACAACATTAAAATGTAATTATTCTCTTTTAGCATCAATCTGTTTCAGACTTCATTTCTTTCACATTCTTTCTTATTTCAGAGAATTTTATGTAGTCAAATTAAACTTAGTTGATTAATGCATTTTATAATTTTTATGTTTTAACCATAATTTGGCTTCCTTATTAAAAGATTAAATTGATTTATTAAAATAATTTTTTATTACATTTATATTAAATACATAAAAAAAATTATCTGTGGTAAATCTTTCATAAAAAATACCAAATAAATAGAAAAAGTTCAAAGGAAAAGTAATAAAAATATTCAATTAAAAAAATAAAACAGTTTATTAACAGGATCTATCTAATGATAATTTTTAAAGTAAACAATAATCTTAATCTTACTTTATTTCAGACAACGATATACTCATTTGGGGGATTTACTTCATTTTAAATTATTGAAGTGCATAAGGTACATTTTCTTACAGCGTATTCTGTTTTATATACTAATGTAAAATGGAGTACCGACCTCAATTTTTTTTATTGCAGAAATGGATAGAGGGTGCAAAGTTATGCTACTCTGATTTTTTTCAGATTTTTTAGAGCCCAGCAACTTTTTTTAAAAATTATTGAAAGTGCAGAAAAAGTGCCGCCTCTTGCCTCCTCTCTTAATAAAAGATAGGTCCCAAAAGGGACGTGGATTCGAACCCGAACTCGCCAAAACTTTTTAGCAATACTTCCCGGCCCCTAATAAATCTGAAAAAAATCAGAGTAACATATAAACTTTGCACCCTCTATCCATTTCTGCAATAAAAATAATTGAGGTCGGTACTCCATTATTTTCTCCTTCACAAAAAGAAAATTTATGTAATACAACCATAGAGAATTAATTTAATTTTATTTTATACATATTTTCTTACAGCTTTAATATTAAAAAAAGTTGTTTAAAATTGAAATAATAGGGATCGGTTATTGGTTAATAATTTGTTTTGTTGATCGAACTTATAAAATTTTGTTTATTAAGTAATATCTTGAAGAAAGTATTATTACCATGCAGTAAAAAATTAAAAAATAACAAATAACCAGAGTATATTTGGAGTTTATTGAGATATTCTAGGATTGTTATAAAAACCTGCTAGAATGGCTGTTCTGTCGTAAAAAAGAAGACGTGGAATCGAATCCATGTCTGACAGAGGCCATGTCATATAATTTGATGCAATGCATGCTATAAAATTAAAAATACGTACTCTAACAGTGAGGTCCCAATGAATCACCCGAGGCAATGTTAATTAATGTTAGTTAATATTAATTCATTTTAATTGCTTTCAACATTCAACTATATATTTTTCAAAAACTTTATTCGCATGTGCAAAATTATGAAATTTAATAACACTTACCGCCTCCGCTGAATTGTTGTCATTGACTCTATCATCCTCATCAGTTCCTGAAGAATGTCTCGTCTTCTGCTTTTTCTTTGGGCTCATTCCTTCCATGTCCATTTTCAAGATGTCTAATAATTAAAATAAAGAAATAAATTATTTTTAAATGAATTATTGTAAGAAAGAGCAGAACAGACTATAAGTTGATTATATTGATGCATATCAATGTTAGTAATTATAATATAAATTGCTCAAAATATATAATACAAAATTTGAAAAAAAGCAGAAGTATTCTTTATGAACTTCGACTGTGTGTTTCAAATATCAAATTTTATGGAACTATAATCCATGAATAACGAATTTATTTAATCATACTCAAAAAGATTCTCAATAAAATAATTTTAAAACAGTGAATTTATAGTTTATTAAAAAGAATTAGTGTTTGCACACTGCATTACAGTAATATTTTACCTCATATGCTCGGGATAGCGTTCGATGCTTCCACCGTCTGCTCTGTAAAGGTTATGTAGATTCGATAGCGATTGCACGCGCGCTTGCTCTATTATACTTATAAAAAGGTCTTTGTCCCCACCACATGTGACTGTGCCACGTTATGGATGATTGTTTCATCTCCTGACGTGTAACAAACTTTTCCTCCTTGCCTCTATCGTAACTCTTCTGATATTTGTTATAGCCATTCTTGTTTAAGTATTAAATTGTTTACGTAATTGTTTTACTATCTTCAAAAATTAGGATGCTAATCACATTAATTGTGCTTGTAATTGTAAAAATAATATATATAAAATGTATTATTATAGAATATAGTATATTGCGCAATTGTTGCAATCGTCTGATCGTCTGAAACAATAGAAAAATTGCAAAATAAGTAAAATTATTAATATAATACTTTATGGTTGCAAGCGAGGTTCGTATGGTTGTCGCTAGAGCGCTCTGGTATGTCGAAATTAATTTTCAATCTTGAATAGAAAAAAAGTTAATGCAGTTTCCAGCGAATTTAATTTTTTCGTTCTATGCGACTATATAATAATATTATAATAATAGTTATAATTTACAATAAATCATATAAAATAATATTAAAAAAAGGAAAAATAATCTTATAGCTTATAATATATATTAAGTAAAATAAGTTTTTATGAATAATCATGGCTAGAAATAATGAACGGAAAACTTTTCCTATATAGTAATTATAATGGAAATCAACCCTACGAAAAAAATTAGCTTCTTTTGTTTGAAATGGTTTACTTTATGAACTATATTCTAAAGCAATAGAATTATAATTATATGCTCACTGACTCATATATACAGTGCATGTATAAATTATATATGAATATATACAGATTATATACAGTGACTCACTCACTGCGCGGAAATATCAATTCGAATAGTTTCCTAAAATATATATTGTCAAATCAAATACAATATCCCTATAATAATATATTATACTCTCTATTGTACACTTGTATCAAGAAAGACGTGTATAATATTATATATATATAATATATTATAATATGTATATTAGTATCAAGGTATGGTTTTGGAACTGTTTTCAGGACAGTTGTTTTTTCATGCAACAATCGAATCCCGAGTAATCACCATATTTAACTCTAACAGGTCAATCTAAGCATATAATATAATATATAGAAGTAGAATTTAATGCCAATATTTTTTTAGAGGCCAGCAAGAATTGCTAAAAAGTTATTCAAAGTTCAGGTTTGAACCCACGCCCCTTTTCTCATATGTCCTTTTATTAAGAAGAAGTGATATCTCTTGACGCCTCTCTCGCTGTTCTTTCAATATATATTTTTTTATATAGCTAGTAGGCTAGTACTCGATCCCCGATCTCTAAAAAAATCTCAAGGAAATCAGAGTAGCATAATTTGTTACCATATATTCACTTCAGAACTGAATGCAATAAAAAAATCTTGTATTGGTTAAATATTTGTCCATTGTATTAAATAATATAAAATATAATCAAGTTTAATATAGTCATGCAATTTATACTTCTTAACTTAAAATTAATTATAGATTTGATGTACCATGTAGCAGTCAAGGATACACCTCTTTAGGCGGGGTAATAGGTTAGGGAGAAAGGAAGGTATATACTATAGCCACGAACTGTTTATACGTCCTAGGATTCGCTGAGGTGAGACTGAGGGAACCATGGAAAACCTCAGTCAGAACGGACAAAGGATCAATCAATGGATCAAAGTGATGTCCAAAGCCTGGGGAACCATGCACACAAGTGCATCGTTGCGCTGGGTGAAAAGCGAGTCGAATTTACCCCAGAGAGGGAGCTTGTCACAGTATAATATGTGTAAATAAATTTCTTTTATTATTTTTTTAATTCATCATTATTATACATAATACAAATTATGAAAGTCACATATTGTATAAATTTGGACCTCTATTTGCTTTCAAGCTCGAGCAGAGGAAAAAAACTGAAATTTAATTACTGTTAATAACAAATATATTTAATTATGCAATTTAATTATCGAGTATAATAATAAAGAAACACAATGCATAATTATATGATAAAGTTATATGAAAGTCAATAAGCTAAAATTAGAATAACTACTTCCTGCAATTATACGCCTCTAAAAAATATGACGTATAAATAATAACTTTATGAAATTCTTGTTTTATGACGCACTTAATTCAAGAGTACGTGCATACTTGTATTATGATGCAGCTAGCAATATATCACTTATTCTGCACATTTCGGTGTTTTAATTACTTATGAACTAAAACGGCCATGCACATAAATGCAGCGTGACATACGTCATATGTCATAAAACGGCATACACTCAATATATATACCATGCGTGCACCTCCATATGTCTCATTACGCTACTGGACGCGGCAGCAGCAACATCTTGCTCGCTCGAGTGATTTTTAACATTATACTGCAGAACTCTGTGAAATAAGGACAAAGTGACTGTTTATTTCTTTCATTATTTAAATTTTATTTAATTTCTTACTGTGATTAACAAAAAATGGAATTTTACGACGTAGTGCTTATGCAGAGTGAGGCAGTAAGAAATGCTAACACTAGAGGTGGTTCCCGCTTCACCAAATTTTTTCGACGAATGACTGTGAGAAAAGATCCATACGCTGATATTCGAGATCTTCTGTGCTCAAAGTGCGTTGGTACGCTAAATGACAACTTCTTGGAATGGGCGACGCTAGCTGGCATTGAGACGTCTGGACATTGGCCACGATGTTGGAAGTGTAACGTTCACGTCAGCAGGTATCGTCGCTTCCGCCGTCGTGTGGTAATGATGTTCACCTCTAATTGATCGATTTCATCCAAGTGTTAATTTGAAGCAACTTGTCACCATTCAGTGTTGGTCTGGACGGTATTAATTTATTTTTCAATTTATAATTTTTTATTTTCTGAATTTACTTTGTGAAACACTTATAAAATGACAAAACATTTAATAATTAAATATTTGTAATTTGCAATTAAAGTATTTTCTTCGATTTTTTCTATCATTGTTCCATTCAATTTCAAAATTTAAATTTTTTCTACAATAATGTTGGTCGATATAGTAATTACATTGATTTAATTTTGTAATAATTTAGTACATACTGTGTGTGGGTCTATACCATACTGGGGCCATTCTGGACTGCAGAGCTTCCTTGCACACACAAAAATATCCGCCCCCTCCCCTTCCACTGGGTCCCTCAGTCCTGACTGAACGCGGAGAGGGTCTTTTCCTCCCAGACCGACCCTGTTGATATCATGTGCTTGTTGTTCATTTTAATGATAACGTTCAGAAAAAAATATTGTGTGTATTTTTATGATATAAAAAAATATTGCTGTTAAAAATTATCCCTCCCTCTTCAATATATGAACGTAGTAATATTAATAATCATAAAAAAAACATATAGCATGTACTTTTGTATGCTCTTAAAAAAAGATGTGCTGTTCTATATAACCCTAGCATTAATACCATTGACTTTTTTCATCCTTATGATAAGGCTTGATGACTTCACTTGTCCTCCCTAATCTTCATGGTGGTAATAAGTCACTCACTCACTCGCCTGCTTGCTATAAATTATCTGTCTTATTAATTTCTTCATATTAGTTGCTCGCAATCTTTCCCGGATGAAAATTTTAAAATTCATTTGGGTCCAATCCCCCACCCCCCTCTATTATAAATTTGGTATTGATAAAGCTAATATATTATGTTATGATTTAGAAGTATATTATTTAATTTTAATGTTATGGTAATAATAACAAAATTTGAAACAAAAATATGTATATTGTATTATATATATCTAATACAGCATTATTTAAAAACAGGTTAATATTTTGGAGATTTGACTAAAAGAATAATGATTTTTTTTTCTAAGAAACATTGTGTAAATAACGAAAAATGAAGCTGTTTAACTATTTAATACTTTATGTAGTAATCTTTGGTAAAAAAAACAAACAAAAAAAATGTAATATAATGTAAAGTAATGTGTACGTTTTTTTTTACAGCAAATTGTTTAGTAAAATTATTGTAAATTTGGTATTGAAAGTAACTAGAAAAATACAACAGTAGAATTATACAATTTGTAAAATCTATTTGGCGATTAAAAAATTAAATGAAAACAAATCTTTTTATTAAATTTATTCCTTTTCAATCATACTATATTTTTAGGGAAAAATAATAGGAATACAAAATTTTAATTTTTTTACTGTTAATTGAAGTTTTATATGGTATAATTATATAAATAAAATGTATGCATTATTGGCCATTAATTAATTTCAATTGTCGATTTTTATTAGATAAACTTAATAATTAGTTATTTTTTAAATTAGAAAGTAACAAAATGAAAATGGCACTCATTTCAACAAAAACAAGCATTAATATTTTATGATATATCAAATTGTGTAGTGTATAGTACAGCGTCATGGAGAATATTATTTGAAAACATTGAATACTCCATAGAGTGTATAGTAACAATGAGCAATAAGAAAGCAAATATTTGAATAAAAGATTGTAGTGATAAATGTAAGTTAAATTTAATATTTGAATAATAATCTGATAATTATTTTAAGATAATCTTACTGTTTAGACTTTGTATTTATAAATTATTAACTATTTTTACAGCACTTTATTGAAATATGATTATATTTTTCAAAATTTTAAAAAATAAAGGACGCAATTCACGATGGAAGATCCATCTAATGTAACTTTTAAAATGCTTAATGCTGAAATTAAACATTCTGGTTGGTGAAAAACCTTTCTGGATAACTCCATTGTGCACCGAGCACAATAAAAAGCTTATTATAATTTCTTGAATTTTAATTAAACTAGTATAAAAATATATCATAAAAAAAAGAAGCAAAAATATTTAACGTACAGTACTAAGAAAGTATTAAGATATCAAAGTTCAGATGACGATAATTATTTTATCCATGCAGCAGTTAAGATGATAAAAAACAGCAGACGTTATCTTAACGAAATGAAACGTCGGCTGTCTAACTCATGGAAGATGAAACTCTCGGAGGATGCTGGGTATTAGTATTACATGCATTCTCCGCTGCTTTAGTGCTTTAGTACGTGGAAATCGATGTGGTGCCGACAATGGTGTTGGATTCCGTCTTCTGACTGCTCCTCAAATGGTGGCTATTGTGGTGTGGTGGGTGTCACCCCCCCCCCCCCTCCCACTCGCTGTGGCTGGTGACATCAGGTGACAATCTACCGCGATGATCAATCTCAGGTGGTGGTAATTGATTAAAATCTATTTTATACATAATAGCACCGTAAGTATATAGATCAAAAGATCAAAACGAGTCTTGCATGCAGATCACAAATATAATTAATTTAAAGAAATATAGTCGATATGATAGAAGGTATAATTTATTTTTTATTTTTTGTAGCTATTATACGGTGAGAGCTCAATCAAATTAGTTGCAATCCAAATAGATGATGAGATATTTATTATTATATAAAAAAAATGTTAGAATTAACTTATAGGTTTCGTTCATGCTCTCATGAATTGCATGTCAGTTGAAATCAGACTTAAAAATATAGTAGAATACATGCAAAGTGGTACGAAAATGGTATTAAAATCTTGTGAATAATGTTTTTAATATTATTAAGAGCTACACGGACAAAAAATTTTACTTGGCAAACTTGGTAAGAAATACACTTACTATCTTTTTGTTGAATTGTACAGCAAATCTTGTAAATTTTTACTACGGGCTTTGCAAAATTTACAATCTCAGCATTGTAAAAAACACTTGGTAAAAGTTTACCATTTTGTAAGTTATATTTACAATGTTTGCAAGTTAGCGCTAGCATATTATAACGTCATAAAATGTTACTATCAAATGTTAGTAAAAGTTTACCACGTAGTAGCTAAAATCTACAATGCTCGCAAGTTGATGCTAGCATGTTATAATGTAGTAAATTGTTACTCGAGAATCTTGGTAAAAATTTACTATTATAAGTAGCTGATGTTTACAACGTCCACAGAACGTTGGCGCTAGCACGTCAAACGTTGTAAAAAGAACATAACTGAATTGTAAAATCTTACCATACGTGGTAAAATTTTGCAAACTACAACATCCTGTTTTCAAAAAAACCGTTGGCCTTCTTCATTCGGCTTCTGTGATTTGAGCAAACTGGTTGCAAAAACTTTCTGTGCTGAAATATATCTAATTAAAAGTGCTCCAAGTACCCCAGGAATAAGCAACTTATCGAGAAATGACTATGATCATCAAGCTGATCATCAGGCTGATTATATTATAAGGTAAGCAAATATGATAATTTGTTGATTTTTCTTGTGTTTTAGAAGTATGCAATGTACATCATACTATAATACAGTCGAACATTACAATTTTTGTAGAATTTCTTTGTTATTTCTGTTTAGTTACTTTAATTTGTCACAGGAGATATGTATTGCAAGTTTAGATATTGCAAAATTCACTACTACGTTCACATGACGGTGTTTAATACATATCCGTTGACGACGCCTCATAAGAATAACATGCACTATATCACACAATATCCGTTGTGTACGGATCCGTATTAAACAGCGTTATGTGAACGTAATTGTAACTTGTAAACGCACGTCATAGTACGAAAGGACTACAAAATTGGAATACAAAAGTACAGTGTACCATATCAAAATTATTGTTGGATAATGTAACGTTCATTGCATTAATTGTACCGAGTCTAATTATTATCATGTTTGCAGGACAACGATGCGCAGTTTGGTGTGACATCGCGATGTGGGATGAGTATTTTTTGTTGCGAACCGCAGACCTAGATCGCACTATCACCTTACAACGAACTATCCACGGCGTCGTCGGCGTCCACGAACATCAGTAACCGACCCTCGTCCACTGATTGACCCCCACGGCATCCACGACCCACGACTGACCCTCGTACGGTACCCTCGCGGGGACATTCTTCTCTACACTGTGGGTACTGTACTGGAGATACGACAGTCATCGTTTTGTTTCAAAAGACTTACATGGATTACATATAATTTTATTATTTAACATTTTAAAGTGATTTTAATTCAAACTTCATTTTTTTGTAAATCTGAGTATTCATCATCCAATAAATGCATTAACTTAATTTCTCAATTTTTTTTTGTAATTATAAAAAAGTGTTCCCGTCCTTAATAATTTGTAATTTTAATTAACTTATTAGCACTCGATGATTATTTTAAAGTATGATATCAAATACTTATTTTTAATACAAATTTCTTGTGAATTATGTGTGTGATCATGTGATCAATACATGACAATAAGTAGTAGTAATAAAAAAAAACATTATTTTTAACATATTTAGCTCTTTTAAGTGAAAATAATTTTTTGCGCAAAGATTCGGTTTTAAATTTTACATACTTATTTGTTACTAAAATTTCTAACACTGATTTGCAAAGATGAGGTCAAACTTTAAGTCCGGATTTCTTTGTTGATTTTTATTGTTGCATCAATCGAAATCAACAAAATTAATCCGGACTTAAAGTTTGACCTCATCTTTGCATATAGGCGGTAGATATTTAGTAACAATCAAAAGTATGTAAAATTTAAAAGCCTAAGGTATGCAAAAAATTACCAACATTTAGTTAGTAAAATCCTGCAGTAAAAGGAAGAATAATTTTACTAGCACTGCCAGTTAAATTTTACCAAGTTACTGACCTTCTATTTTACCAACATGCCGTAAAATTTTACTACGCAACACATTTTTAACTTCTACATCATCAATGGTGTAATATTTTACTGCAAAAGTTAGTAAATTTTAGCTACTTTTCAGTATACAAAATTTAGCAAACTCAAATATTAAGTTTTTACACAGCTACTGTCTTAGTGAGATTCGACCCGCCTTTTGTTAGTAAAATCTTACTAACCGTTGGCTAAATTTTTTGTCCGTGTAGGTTTTATTATTTTACACTATAAATTAAATTTAGTTTCGTTTCAGTTGAGTTTATATAACAGAACATTAATAATAATTTGTAATAATATTGCTAAATTATTTTGCTATTCGTGAATATCTGCGTATTCTGATTTTTGACATACATTCAACGAGAATCTATAATTATTATGCATTTTTATTTACCTTGATTTTTGTTGGAGCTGCAGCGATCGCAGTATATATGCAAACAAGCAGAGTAGAACGATGTATCTGTGCGCATGCAGCTGCTATGCACTTTTGTATAATGCGATAACCCTAGTGCACTATCATTTTAATATTATATATAATTATAATACACAAAAAAATCATATCACTCACCATATATATAGCTCATATATGTTTACAATTTGTAGTAACATACTTCACAAAATAAATTATGTTAAGATTTTCTAAATTTTAAAAACCGTTTACAAAATAAATGTCACATCAAATCGTGTGTTTTATTGCGCATATATATCATAAAATATCAAAATGCAAATGTAAAGACAACTGTTTCAACGATTCAGATTTTGCCTATAATACAGATATTCTTGTAGCTTTTATACTATGATAATATAGGACAAAATAATATCTTCTGTTATAGGTACTCGAGTCTCCGCATTTGACCGAATTGCAGACAGTAGCAATCTCCTTAAAAGCTGTCTTGCACGCTCTTATAAATAAAATTATTAAGTGTTAAGATTATTGCCTTTTTTATGCGTTAATAAAAACAATTTTATAACGTCTCAAAATTATTCAATGTGTGTGTATATATATTACTTTTTTTTCTTTTAGTCAAATAGTTGATATTTTCTATACCTTTGCAAATCAGGACAATTTTAATTATTATGTTAAAATTATTACATATTAACACGGGTTATTTATGTTGAAAATAATATAAACAAAAAAATAATTTGTAATTTTAGAGCATGATTAGGCAATATTGTAGAATTAAATTGTTTTATATTTAATATTATATATAATATAGTAATATGCATATAATATATATAAAAAAATAATTACGAATATAAAGATTGGTCGAATATATAATAAGAAACATTACAGTGAATGTACTCGCTGCAATCAGTATAAACTTTGCTCTTTATATTATATGTAAGAGCTCAATATTATGTATATATATATAAATAATATTAATTAAACATTTTCCGGCGTTTATAATAGACCCTACAATCATATTATAGATTGAAGTTACTACAGGATTACAGGATTTTGTAAAATTAGTAAGTTGGAATTTGAATTCTATAACTATAATATTTACAAATTCCGATAACTATGAAATCAAAGAAAATTTTAATTGAAATTAAATATGACGCCTAATTTTTTGAGGAAGGTCAGTTATCAATTTGATGCTCGATAAGGAGATCAAATTGAAAAGAGTGTTGGGGTAAAATTCACAGCAGACGCCAGCTGGCACTGACCCACTGGCTGTCTCTTATCTGGGGGTCACGGTTGCGAGGTTAATGACCCTCTCTCAGTTGCGATGCAACGCGAGCGTGTGGCAACATCGCTCAAGCAAGCTGCATGGATCCCTCGTCTGTCCCTCGCTGCCGCGGCTGTGGCTGTGGTGGCACAACTCGCCTCTTTTCTCGCAAGGTATAACACAAACATTCAAACACCATATAATGAAAACACTTCTTGTTAGGCAGCATTGCTTTATTTTAGCTGTGTGTTTGTCATTCACGTGCCCCCTTTTTTTTGCACACAGAATTGGTCCAGTATTTTAATATGATAAAATAAATACGTACGTACATAAGAAAGTGTATTGTTATTTTCCTGATCACTTGTTAGGAGTTTTTTTCTTGTTTTATGATAACGATATAAAAAAAAAGAATTATATCATACAAGAAGCTTATTTAAGATTCGAATGCAACTAGTGCAAGTTTTAAAAATTGCATAATTTTTTATGTAATTTATGTGCTTCGACTGCTTGGGTATATATATACGTACTTTTATTTAAAATGTTAAAATTATTTTTGTTCTTCTAAAGGCTAGTGTATGTAATTATTATTAAAATTAAAATTATTAATTTTATTAAAATTAAGTTAAAAATTAACTTAATTTAACTAATAATTATTCTATGTAACGCAAGCTTTAGAGGAAATAGGATAATAATAGATATTGTAGTAATTGTAAAATTTAAATAAGTTAAGAATTTCTGACCCTCCTATTCGTATTTAAGCATGCATATTGCAATTTCACATGCAGGTCAGTACTTCTACTACAAATCCTTCTCTGCAAAGTTTCAAAACAGAATTACAAACAGAACAGTAAAAACTTCACACTTTCGGCTACTTCCGGAGAAAATATAAAATTAATTTTACTGTAAACTAGTTACAGCACGAACTCCGAAGTCGATGAACTTGCTTAGTAACGCATGCTTTCCGAATATATAGTAGAGGCATGTACATACGCCCACGTCCTCTTGCTCGGTTTCTGTCAAAATAAAACAACATTTGATTCTGAATAAGTAAAATAAGAGCATATCTATTTTTTATAATTAGGCCCTTGCATGTGACGTCAGATCCTGAGTTTTAACGGCAGTCGGCATTCTTGTTGGTGGATCGAGCTACAGGATGAAACATATATATAAAAAAAAGCATTTAAAGAAGATAAAGAAATTAAAAATTGAGGTGAGCAAAAGTTTTCAAAAACATTTTGCTTACCTCACATTTTTATATTTTTTTAAAATGATTTTAAATATTTTTTTCTAAATTTTTGCCTGCATGTAGAATTGACCACCGTCATAGTGGCCTACGCGCGCATGTTTGATGTCATCCCCTATAAAGTAGACCGATTTCATTGCTCATGCAACCAATTTATATAAAATAAATTCAATAATTTTTTACTCCACCACTTGTGAAATAATATAATAATTTGTTTAATATCACATGATATTTGAGGCATTTGTAATTATTTGTTGAACAGGTGTTTACTTTTATTAGCCAACGATATTATATTATGGGCTATTATATAGGCTAATTGTTATGCAATCTGTCTACTCTCAACATAACAATACGCACTAGCACCCTACTACATACATTATAACCATATATAATATAACTAGTAATTAGCCATGAGTAATGTTGTTGAGCGGTTAGCCTAATATTCGGGGGCTAGAAACATATAATGGCGGCTATAATAAGCCTAGCATCAATTGCACAATATAAACATGGTGTATCGATAATAAAACACTGTTGAACGGAAGATCTTGCTTGAATGCACGAAAAAAAAAAGAATAAACTATAATAAACCTTAAGATAACTTTGCTATCTTTTGATAGAAAAAATGCAATTTCTAATTCTTATTTCATATAATGGATAAAATACATTAATCATGGCCTTGAATGGAAATAAGAATCTAGTCATAAACGAACCAGTCGTTATAAGCGTCGTTTAAAAAATGTTAAGCCTGAAAATGGAGCAATTCAATAAATAAATATGGAGATATGCCTAATGCCATGCTCCCTATAACACTTTTTTCTAAAATTGTCTCATCTATTAGATGAAACAAATTAGAATACTGTAGCAAGTGCACTTTTAATTAATTAGTAAAGGAGATTGTCCATCGCTCGATCGTGTGTTTCAAGTAGCTTGTAACTGCTATAACAAATGGTAATTGCGTTTTTTTTTTTTATTATTATTATAATTTTTTTTTTTTTCCCCCTTCCTTGGAGTGCCAGACTTTCGACCATGGTGTTACCCAGCTCCACGGAATCACATCCATTCGTCCCGGATCCAATACCCCCGGGCTTAAACAAATGGAAAGTGTCACCGCAGTGACCATCAGCCCCACCATGACCAAGCTTTGCACCCTCTCCCCCGTCCCCATGACCCGTCCGCGAGCGCCGTTCACTGTGGGGTCGGGCATTAGTGCTTTACCCACCCGTTCGGTAAGCTCTCAAGAGAGACAGACAGGAGACTGAATAGTCCCCCACCCACAGTGAATACGCCACATAGCGCTCGCGCCCACCCCCCACCCACATTTACCCATCCCCCACCGACACGGCGACTCCTGACTTGCGTCAAGTAAGTCACCGTTCCGTCGGCCCACCGCCGCCACCCAACGGGGTTCAGATGCACCGATGACCATCCCCCCAAGAGTGCAGCTTCCTCCTTCCCTCCAAAACCACCCTGATGGTAAGGTGGCCTATCCCGCGGACCTCCCCGCCACTAGGTGCAGCCGGCAAACTGACAACACCGGCCATCCGGGGACTCCTTCACGCAACCTCTGACAATTGCGCTAGGGACCGTTACGTTTATCCTCCCAGGGGCAGATGGAAACCCCTGAGAGTCCCCAGCATTGCCAGGATTTGCCTGTCTAACTAAGTGGAAACCGGGACAGGCACAAGCGTCCACTCTTCATACCAGGCAGTGCCTGATACGGGCTGAGAAGGATCGTAAAATCCCTCCCAGACTGAAAAGCCCGTCTGTTGGAGCTCGGACCGCCGCATATGACAAGTCATATACGACGGCACAAGCAGCCCCCACACCGCGGCAAGGTTCAGACATAGGCACATCCCCCTGTAGTGCTTGCACATGCATCTCCCCCAATCACCGGTTGCGCGCAGTAGGACAAAGAGACACATGCAACATGCTACCTACAGAGGGTTGTCTCACCCCACATGGTGCCACAGGCGCTCTAAATCCCCCGCAACACCAATCCGGGGCACAGCGCAGCATGCAAAGCATCTGACACCGATCCCTTCTTGAATGCAGCCCAGGAGAAAAGGACACATGCAGAAACATGCAGGGATTGACTTGAGGGATTATTATTATTGTTATTATTATTGTAATTTTTTACAAGAATACCAGGGTTTTACAATAAATCTGTCGGTTGCTACAGAAAGTGTATAATTTAAAATATTTATATCATTGTAATTTTAGTGTTATATTAAGGTTAGGATGTAAAAATCTACATAGTGATCTGTGTTTACATAAATACTTGCATGCGAGTGTATAATATAGATTTCATACAATTATATAAAATTTGACAATAAGTCATTATATTTACAATAATTTGCATGTATAATGTACTGCAGTATATCAATGTAATCCACAAAAGTGTAAACTGGGGCCTAATCAACTCTCATTCTCCTCAATCAGGTAGCATACAAAATAAATACTAAAAATAAGACAAATGAATGAAATAATAAAATAAAAAGTTCATATTTCAAATTGTTGTAGTTTGAGTTTGAGTTTAATCGTTGATTGTAAATTATAAATCAAGGAATATATTATACGAGGAGGCGAGAGAGAATGAGAGAGGAGGAGAGAATGTTATTACTTATTTTACGCCTTTCCAAATGCACTCCATAAATGTACCGACGCAAAATAGAAAATCACCTAAAACAAAAATATGAAATAACTTAGTGAGGCTTGTAAGGTAATAAAATTATATTTAGAGTATAGCCCAGTTGTGTGCAAATAAAACCAAGAACAGCAGTCATACCATGTATTAAGTATCTTACTTTAAAATAAACTAAAACTCCCAAGTATTTATTGTTGGTCTAAAATGCACATATGTCTTATATATATAAATAGAAAGAAATAAAAACTTACGAAGGGATAATTAGGAAAAATGAAATACAACTTTTTAATTGCTTTAGTCTAGCCATTCTTAAAAATTTAAGTTCACCACACATTTATAGACTTCGTGGCAACGCCAAACGGAGCAGGGGTTATAGCAGGGGTAAATTCGTGCTGCCCCGAGGTGTACTGTATACCGAAATAAATTTATTATTTTGTTGGAAATGCCTAACTATAGTTTTTTATCTTCTCTAACAGCTTTTCATTTATATGGTCATGCATGATTATATATTTGGTTGCATTTAAAAAATAAAACTGATAAAAAAAAATGTTACGACTGTCTGTGTCATGCGCAAGGGCGGAGCGAGTCTTCGGTTTAGGTGGGGGTGGTTCCGCAACTTGAAGGGAGGCGGCGGGTGAGGGTGGTAATACTTTCAATGTATTTTTTTATTCTTTTAGGGGGGGGGGCGATCGACCCCATTGTCCAGTTCCATGGATTGGTCATGCGTAGATATGTTTGCAATCCTAAACTTTACCCGCTCACATATTTTTTTTTCTTTCTCCGTCCTGCGCTCTATTTTTCTTTAGTCAGGCTTGTAAAAATTTAAGGAGCAGTAGAGCAGTTGAAGTTGCCAGGAAAGGAGCTGCTTGCTGTAATGCCTGCTACTTCACCACTCTTAGCGTTAACATGATGAGGTAAGTAATTCTTAAGTTCACTACCTGCATGGATAGGTAGACTGCATGCCGTGTCGGAGGGAAACAATGCTTTGTATATTTATAATTTTATAATTTTTCTACCTGTGATTTATTATATGATATATTGTATATAATATACGTGAAAAATCTGTGACTGTGCAAAAGGACCAGTCAACAAAGATAATATAGTACGTAATATTTTTTCTAGTTTGTATCGTTATGGCTTTCATACTTTCTTTGATTTTAAAAGACACGAATTTTCCTCTTTGCGCCTTTTTCCTTGACTAAAAACTATCACGAAAATTAAAAAAAAAAAAATAAATAATAAAATATCATAAATCTTCGTCCTGTATTTCGGTGAACATTCTTCGTAAACCTAACTTGAGATCTTAAAGTGTAAAACTACGTAGTATAAATCTAACATTAACATGCATATTTATATTGATTGCAATACATAGAAATAAAGTTTACATATTGACTTACGTTCAATATAGTGTTGTGAAACTGAGACATGTGGATTCAGAAAAGTCCGTGTGTTAACTGTGTGTGTCCGTTCAGTGCAGCGCCTTTTTATAATTTGCCAGTGCAGCGGTGTACCTGTTGCTTAGCAACGAGTTACCATAGTGATGTGTATCTTTAGAAGAGAGGAAGAAATGTGGACTGCAAACACGCTCTGTTGCAGTGCACGCATATAATGTAATTTTTATATATTAATCTTTTAAACTGAAAAGTACGCTTTAAATTGACTACAACAAGAAGGCTGCTACTTTGCGGTGAGATATTTTTTTATTTTTTTAACCTGCATGATATTTTTACTGCATTTTTATATAGCATGATGATTATCACTTCTTTAAAGATTTTTTCTAAACCCTCTAATACCCTTAAAATCGTGCAGTGTCGTCATAGTAAAATTTATTTTGGAGTAAGTGATGCAATGGTTCTAAATAACATTTAATATAACATCCATGCTATATTTAAAAAACATGCGTTTCGCATTTGAAACGACTTAACGTTTTACCAAGCATATATTATGTATTGCATTGCTAAGCAGTCAACATTGCTGTAATATGTAATTATGTATAAAACTTACAAACACGCTGCTGAACGTTACTCTAAATATAACTGATAATCATACATATATTATACTGCATGCGGAAGAAAAACAAAGTTTTAGTTGAAAAACATTGCTCCGCATTACTTGAAAAAAGTTCACTGTCATAATATATAATTTCCTGTCAATTAAGATAATGAAAGTAATGCTATTTTAAAAATAAACTAAAATCAGTATTAATTGACAAAATTATAAAAAAATATTATTCTAATACGTACATAATATAATAATATAAAGTGCATATTATTCTAATAGTTTATCAAAAAATGTAATTGGAATCTAATTTTTATTCTCAATACTATTTGTTTGATGCATAGGAAGTTGTCTTATGTTGTATGATATGTATATATAATATATTTTAAATATGTGATTGTAGTTAGCGATAATGGTTAAACTAATACTTGTACTTTTTTTCTTGAATCATGTTGTAATTTACATCCAGTTCTTCGAAAATAAATTACTAATGTTATTACAATATGATTCTCGTCAGAAGGGTAAAAAATACACGTAAGCAACATTCAAATAAAACATTTTTAATGATGCAATTCAATTCAATATATTTTTATTTCCATTTTTTCCTACAGTCAAAGTGTCATAGTACAATAATATTTGTTGATTATATAGGCGGACAAGTCAATAAAAATATTAAAATTAATTTAATTAATTAAGATTAAATAATTTAAATTATTAAATTTATTATTTACATAAATTAAAACACATTTATAATATATCTAGCTAAAAACAAAAATTATTGAGAATATATTCAATCATATTATAAATATTACATACCATACTGCTATACAAATTCTGTAATTTATTTGTATCAAACTTCTTAACTGATATACTAATGGATAAAGAATAATATTCAATATACTCAATTCAATATACTGGTTTTAATTTATTTTTGAAAAGAACTTCATTTTCACTTTCTATAACCACCTGTAAGACATCTCACAATCGGTAAGAAATCATGCAGTAATATGGCTCTCTGGCAAAGTGAACTTTTTTCCATGTATAATATTAAGGCAGAGTGATGTTTTTTTAACTAAAACTATTTTTTATTCCGTGCAGTATAAGAAAGATTCAATATGCAAGCATAGCAAGCAATATAGTCATGTTATTGCACTGCTATGACGTCACAGCGTCTTTCGCCTAAATTTTGAGGGGGCTATATGTTTAAAAGAAATACTAGGGAAATTTGACAATACATAACTCCAGGTGCTCCACCCAAATATGGTATGAAAAATTGTCATGCATGCAACGTTAAGCCGGTTTTACATTATACAAGTTTTCTAACTATTGCATATATATACAACTTTTTCTTACGAGAGATTAACTTGAACTCCATTTGTTTGATAAGATCATGCATAACTTGCATGCCTAATACGCCATATATTACAAAATTATCTGTCATATAGTGTGTTAAAATTGCTCTAAATATATAATATACTATATTGCTATTTGTAAATCATATATGCAATTTATACGTCATTTATAGGATATTTAAAAAGAAAAAACAAATATAAAATTTACAAAATTTTGGCGTATTTGTCTCTAGAGCAATTTTAGTTGTGATATTGCAAAATTTTAGCTGGTATTGCTTCTTTATTTGTACCTTATACGTAGTTATAGCATATTTTTTTAACTCGGGTATATGATTGTTTAGTCTGAATTTCAAGAAACTTGAAGTAAACAACTATAAAAAGTAAAAAGCTAATCCGTTAGTCTGTTTATCAGACACAGTCATATATATATTCAATAAAAAGTATAATTATGCTGATGGCCTCAATATAATACTGCGAATCTATATTTTTTTATGTTTATAATTTCAACACTTAATTTATAAAAAAAATAGTTTAGAACCTAATTGAGTGTTGATATTGTATAATATAATTCATATTAATTCACATATCGACTCTACTGAAGGACGACTGAGTTTTTTGCCCTTTTACAATGATACAATACCACATCATTGATGGAGACCCACCATGAAGGCCCAATCAGGAAGGTTAGGGTTACTGATCTCGTGGTCTCATATCGTTTGGGGGCTATATGTAAAACGATTAAACTGAATTTATAGGACACAAAGTAATTAAAAAAATAACGATATACAGTATATAGACAGATTTTTTGTTAGACTGGATGGAGACAGGGGGGATTTCTTTTAGAAGGCATGCAAAATTAATATAAGAGATAGAAATCAAGTGAAGAAAACGAAAGTTTTAGGAAAAGTTGACCTTAAGTATATAGATGTGATTATACACTAAAATTAACGCAGCTGTGTGTTGAGAACTCCAGCATCCACGCCAAACAAGCACGCACACTGAATGGTCTACGATAGATTTGACGCAAATTCATGACAAGGTCTCGATATAGTTGTCGCGCTTCTCCGTGTATATCGACGTGGTATTGGAAAAATATTCTAACTCCATTGGTAAGCAAAATGGAGTTAAGCTATATATATTTTTTTCCAGTTTATCAATGGAGTTAGGATATCTTTCTGCTATATATAATACCACGTCGATATACTTTTCAATGATGTTTGCAATTTGCTCTCCTGGATCAGAAAACTCAATCACTGCCGTAAACTTGTTGCGTTTTTCAAGCAGGAAAATGTCATAGAATTGTTTGCATGGAGTCGGCGAGTGGTAGAGAACAATTAATTTGAGAAGATCTTCACCTCGTCATTCTCCACCGGGAGCGAATGGTATGACAGGTGTTTGAACACGTGTTTCATCATTACCAAAATTGTGCAGGACTGAGTTTTTTTAATATTATTATTATTATTAGTCATTTTTAATTTTATATATACCAAACAAAATTATTTTAAAAAAATAAATACATTTTTCTTTGGTTTTACAGTTACAAATTAACCAAGATTATAAGTGATATAACCTTTCCTTATATAGTGATAGTTATTATTTTCAATTTTATATATTCATATCTTTAACAACAATATCTTTGTTATATTATTAGTTTATTAAATTTTAATATAAGGTAATATTTATTTTCAAATAATATTTACAATGCATCTCTTATTATAATGCATGCAGCCTTGGAGATATACAAATATTAAGTTATATTATAAAATGAAATGTTATAAATATATACCAAAGATTAAGTAATTGTATTTTTTCTTATGTTTTATATTTGCAGTATTCGTATATACGTTCCTTTAAAGTCGATACTATATTTTTAATGTGTTTCTGTTACGCTAACCTAGTCACTAATGGGTCAAGGCAACGAGTTATACAAAAAAATCTTCGTAGTGAGGAAGGGGCCTTCTGGCCTATTTTCACAGCAAAGCACTTACACAGTTCTCTAATATACACTCGATTTTTATTAGGTAATAATATTTCTGGTTTTTCCTGCGGTTCGCATTTAAATTGGTTTTCGTCGTATTTGTAATGTCTTCAGACAATGGTAGGGAGTTTGTAATGATGAACCTTACTGACCGACACGAGCCGAAGAGAATCCGAGCATCTCCGATGAAAGCAATTTGAATATTAACCGCAGTTAAATAGAAAGTGCGATGATAAAAAAAAACTATTAATTTTATTATTTCTATCGTAAAAGTGTTTCCAATATTATAATTAGTCTCTCGTCTGGAGCTATTTGACTGACTTTATTGTGTTCAACAATGAGCTGTTTGCTATATCAGGCGAGTGCAATTTTGTATGAGCTGTAAATTAGGTAAAGCAGACAGCTCATTGCAGTTGCACACGATGTAGGCACATATTATTATAGCTCCTATTATTCCGGTCAATGGACAATTTATAAATATTATATTATTTGGTTGCTTGCACAAATGCTGTGTATAATATCATAATATATATAATGATTATCATTATAATATTATAAATGTTTCTTTAAAATTTAAAATTACAAAATGTTGCAACCGATCGAGGCAAAGTTGAGGTCACATTCATGGGAACAGATAGAACAGAAGAAGAGAGAGAGAGAGAGGAGAAAAAGATGTTATAAGTTATGAGTATATGCAGGACATTTACGCCCGGTTTGTGTTATTTTATATAGCACATTATAAAGCATCTTTCTCTCACTCTCTCCCTCCCCACCCTTTTTTTCTATTTCCCTATCTAATCTGCTAATCGTTTATTGATATTTTTTCCAACTTCTGCAAGAAAGAACCAACAGCAGCAGGTAAAGATGTCATATATAAGTGCGTGGTACGTGCGTATAGCCAGAGCCGTCGCAATGTTTCGCGGGACCCTGTGCGAGCCATTAAAAAAGCGGTGGCCATCTAAACAAAGCACAGACCCCTCCTGGGCCCCCTGAAGCGCGGGGCCCTGTGAACGCGGTTGCACTGTTCTAACGACGGCTCTGTGCGTGGCATGTTATTACAGCATTGTAGTGCGCCAACGCCGCCAGCATATGTCCGCGTTTATGAAATGAGTTTTTGTTTCACGAGACCTTAACCAATAGCCGATGAGCTCTCTCTCATGTAACAGGTTTTGGCGTTCATTCAACTAAATTAGTTTCATTAAATTTTAATGATCAAAAACAGAAATTTTAATTAAGATTTTCGTTGAAGTGCATAGATTTGTGTGCTATAAACTATATATAAACCCGCATTTAGATTTATTTTT
The DNA here is from genome assembly GCA_949825025.1 of Siphlonurus alternatus. Lineage (NCBI taxonomy): Eukaryota > Metazoa > Arthropoda > Insecta > Ephemeroptera > Siphlonuridae > Siphlonurus > Siphlonurus alternatus. Next base: position 61,485,560 of record OX463788.1, on the reverse strand, counting down.
TCTTGTGCATATCAAGTTTGTGCTTTAAATCCCTTAATGTATTGGATTGAGCAAACGATCGTATTAAAATTTATATTCCATGCATATCAACATTTTTAGTCAATCTTGTCAGTTCCTCACAAGTTATAGTGGCAAATGGGGTCACTCTTTTTATTATAAGTACTTAAAAATAACAGTCCTTGCGGCGATTGAAGTGAATATCTTCATAATGACTTGCAGTCAAAACATACTCAAAACATAAGTACTCTGCCTTACAGCCCCTCGGCGCAGCAATTGGCTCAACTATCAGTTAGTTGCAATCATCCCCGCTTCATAATTCGGTGGAGCGATGAGGAGGGGGGCTGGGTGGGAAATCCCCGCAAACATCACCTGAGCAGCGGTTGGCGGTGGATCTCACCTCACAGATGTGAAGATCAGTGCTAATTAAAAATTGATGAAATAAAATTCATTCACTAGCATTGATAAAAAAATGTAAGAAACATTAAAATTAGAAAAACATTTTTAAGACATTGCAATGAATGATCATAGTTAAATTTTTACATCGTTTTCACGAGTCAACATTTTGTGAAGAACTGTTTGAAATAAACGTAAATAAAAAATTATCCTCATTTGTCAAAACACTTCAAATGTAATCTTAAAACTATATCTTTATAGTAAGTATTAATAAGATGTAAGATGTATCAAGCAATTAAAATATTGTTTGTTGTAAAATAATTGCTATTAAAGAATTCAAGAAAATTTTACAATAATTTACTTTTCTTTCATACTGTTTTCTATACCATAAGATTATACTTTTTGTTAATTTTTAATTCTATAAGAAACTATTTCCTTTGTCTCTAATGTTGCATTGTATGTAAAGCTACAAGCTATCAATAAATATATAATATTTTTATTTATTTTATAATATTTTTATTTTTATATTAAACCATGTAAAAATTATATGGTTTAAGCGAAAATTTGAGGATGAGCGTGGCGCAGTGCATTGATCGGTTCTCGTTAGATCACTGAAATCAAGCTACGTTGAGCGTGGTTGGTACTTGAACGGGTGACCATTTCAAGTAAAAATCACGTTGCTCTCTCCCTGGGGTAAATTCATCTCGCTTTCCACCCAGTGCAGTGATGTACTTGTGTGTGGTTCCCCAGGCTTTGGACATCGCTTTGGTTCATTGATAAAAAAGTAGAGGTGTCAGTCCTGACTGAGGTTTCCCACGGTTCCCTCAGTCTCACCTCAGCGAATGCTGGGTCGCGTACATCAGGCCGTGGCCACCATCCTTTCCCTACCTTATCCCTACCCACTACCTTGCCGCGAGCTGTAAGCTCTTAGGGGTGTATCCTTGTAAACAGAAAAGTATAGTTAAAAATGAAAACATATATTATATATAAACCTATACATCTATAGATAGACCTATATATATTATATATAATATAGAGATAATATTACATTGAACTATTTTTTTAATTACTAATAGTGTTATAAAATAAAAATTATAGCAAAATATTTAGAATTCATGAATTACTTGGTTACCAACCGGCGAAACTTGTTTTTCAACTTTATTCACAGTGCTATCTGGGGCTCATATTAATAACCAGTCTGCACGCTAGGCGCCAATACCATTTTTTAGTGGGGTACGTACGTTGTATATACACAACATTCCGTTTGGTAAGTAATCACCCCAGTGGATCATGCACAGCCATTAAGCTGCCCTCCTCTTACCAACTCCATCATCTAGAAGTCAGTCACACCTATCCCAAGTCGTAAACTATTAATTATTTTTAAATTTTAAGTAGATTTTAGTTCATTTATTTAATCTGTCATGATCAATCAATTTGCTAGCCCCTGCCATGCCGCAACCAGAGCAACAGGCAGGTACGGCAGGCAACCTAACCATTAAAATAAAACAATACTGTTGATTTTTCAATTGCCTTTTTTTTTTCTAATTTTAATATTTTAAAATAATAAGGTTGATTTGAGTGAATAGATATTTTTATATCTGACTCGACTATGTGTATCCATTGTAATATATGTATCTTTTAATATAATAGAACCTTTTTAAACTAAACGAAAATTAAGCATTGCAGTCTAATAATTGTTTCATACATATATTTAGTAATTATATTCTAATATAATTATTGTATATTTGATTTGGTTATAAGTATATCTCTGGACAACATAAACTCCTGCATCATTTGGTAGAGCTGCAGCTCCAATAGAAAAAAAGCTGCAGATTTGCAATTTGGGTGAGGTATAAAATCGTATAATGAAGAGCACTCTCGTCAGTCTATCAAATTAATGTCAAAAGGAGTTTTGGTTCACCACGCCTCCATAGACTGCGTGGTAACGCCTACAAAAAGCAGAGCACAAGTAAAGTTTAAGATGTTCAGAGGTGTGCTTAGGCCCAAATTTTATGTATGATGTAAGATGATTTAAATATAATAAAAGCCTTTGTGAATGAAGTTGGTATAATGATTATCAATAAAATTTTATTTTTTACTTTGTTAAAATTCGTGTGTTATAACAGTACACCAAAATGGAGGGTAGTTGCGTAAAGGTTATTGATTGCATGCGCAGAAAGACTATCGCACTTATGCCCGTGTATTATAGCCGTTGAAAATGACCAAAATTTCAGTGGTTCGTCGTTTCCAAGGACGTTATAGCACCACTGTCGTTTACTACCATCCATGTAAACATGAAGTATGAAATATTAACCAACTACCAACTTTCTGTCCAATTTCAGGATCAATTTTCATGGAGGTTGAGATGGACTAATGTTAGTCAGTACATCTCGATCGTTGCATTTCACTCGGGAGGTACGTTTGCGTGAGTTTTGCCTTGAGACAATTAAGAGTTCACCTCAAACAATTCACACGCTGCGGTGATGACGCTTAGACTTGCGAGCTACTGTGGAAATGTATGATCTCCGCAATTCACCTGGAGCCACCTTTCTTGTGACGAAAATAGATGTATAATCTTGCAGTAGTGTCCCGCTTTGAGATTTTTGCAATTCCCCCCTGCATAAAAAAATAAAATGCATGGTAGTAAATTATCTTTCAAACTTTAACTATAACAATTTTTTAAATAAAACACACTTCCCTCACATTTTTTACTCAATATAAAGTACTTCTACATAATATACAGTGTGGATAAATAAAAAAATCCATCTATTGTATTTTTTAATGCATTAATTTTACAGTTAAAACAATTTTCATTATTATGTATTGACATTTAAATTTTTTATCTTGAAACCAGTTTTCCTCCAAAGCTTTATTATGTTTTCTGTAAAAAAAAAAAAAAAAAATGCATTTAAAATATGAGACCGTCTGCTTCAAACCCAGCTCTTTATTCATCTTTATAATTAAGAAATTTCCTATTTCTTTTATTGTAAATTTTTTAATTTTAATGGACTTCTTAATTACGTAGGAGAATTACCTAATTCTCCTATTTTCATTTCATTGATATTTTCACGTGTGTTCCTGAAACCTGATGGTATAAAATTTTGGTCTTCAATGTTGGTCGGCAATATGCCATAAATCTGCATGTAATTGTTGTTTAGATTTGGAGCGAAGGAGAACATCTTACTTGTGTTAGGGCTGTCTCACACAGAATCGCGTGATTTCGCATAAAAAAATTAAGAACCTATGCGATCAGGTGTACGCGTCCACACAGCTTCGATCGTTTCGTATCGCATCGCATGACATCGTAAGTTTCTCATTTAGAACTGGTTCTAAATTGTTATTATACGAAGTCATACGATACGATGCGATACGAAGGCAGTGTGCGACCTCCTTACTTGTTGTGTTCCTTCAATGAAGCACTCAACTTCAAAACTTTAGTTTGGTGATCTATGTATAATACAGTACACTCTTCGCTTCTAAAAAGTTCCCTTCTGCCACCACGCCGTGTGGTATACTTACAGGGCATGGTGATTAACAAGGCTGCAGAAGGGAAATTTTCAGAGGTGAGGAGTGTACCGGGGGAATTAAATTTGTCCATATACATAACTTATGGGTGACGTCATGAAGGACATTTGTCATCAAGGTATGCGTGCCACGATAAGAGGAGGCTGCAGCATCGACTGACTCACTCCTCAAATTCAATACATGTCGGATGTAACAACAAGACATATCTTGGTCCCCCGACCGTACACCATAGGGAAACCATTATATAACTTTACCTCAGCTCTGATTGGTGGCGATACCACGCGATCTATGGAGGAGTGGTGAACTAGAACGTTTAGGGACTAGTCTGATAGCGAGTTCTATTCTTACCTCTCCTAAAATTTCAAATCACCATCTCTTTTTATTGAGTATATAACTGTGTATCTTATATCAATCAAGTAAGACAGGAGTACATACAGTTCGTGCTGTTATGCGAGTTATTCATTGAAAATATTATCTGGTAGTTAAAATAAGCTGAATTTCCAACCACTGAAATATGTTGTATGAAAAGTAATAATAATAATACTATAGTGTTTAGGTTTGAAGTAATTTATTGCACTCGTAAGTACGAAATTACATCAACAGAGATATACAGGGAGAGTAGATAGGTACAAAATTTTAAGGAGTTGACTATACAAGCAAAAGGTACAACAAGTTAGCTTCTATTAATATTCAAATTATTGTGAAACATAATTTTCAATTAAATTTTGTGTATTAATTTAATTAAAATTGTTTTCTGTGCTAAATAAGCACCACGAATTGTAAAAAATTATTATTATTATTATTTTCTTTTTTTTCTTTTTTTTTTAGAGTCAAGCAAAATATATCACAATATTGCATCTAATATTTTTATCAAATTGAAAAATAATTAAAATTAAACCATTATAAACATTGCGTCAAATTGTGAGATTTTCGTAAAATGTTTAACTTATACAGGATATTTGTCGTATATCAATTTATAAAAAATGTAATGAAGTAAATAGTCAGAAAATGTTCAAACTTGTATACAGTGCATGTGATATATTTTTTATTTTACCCAAAGCTTGTAATGAAATGATTGAAAAGATCAAAAGGGTCTATCGGCGTAGGATTCTGGTGAGGGGTCCTGCGTAGGCATACAGAGCAGAGTATGGCCCCGTTTGGAAGTCCTGGTACTGGCCGGCACTGTAGGCGGCCTGGTACTGGGCCAGCTGGGGCGTGTAGAGCACACGCTGCTCACGGGCATCACCTGGAACCACGATGTAGTAGAGCGGCACTGGCCGAGACTCCGCGTCTTCGTCCTCGCCGGCAGCTGCCTCTGCGTCCTCAGCGCCCTCCGGCTCGCCCGCCGCCTGCAGAGAAAATTTAGTCATTTATATAGTCATGTATTTCAAATTTTGGAAGTGTATTAAAATATAATGTTCTTCAGGTCGAATTAAACTTTCAATGGCAATGGACAACTTTCATGATTTTTTTTTACTGCAAATTTGGGTAAGCACCTTGAGTTATGTATTATATTGTTAATTTTTTTAACCCCATAACACCCTTAAAATCAAGGAGAAAAACGCTGTGATGTCATAGTCATTCTTTACCTATGCTTGCGTGTTAAATATTTGCATGATTTTGACGTCACAGCGTTTTGCCGCACGATTTTAAGGGTGTTAGAGAGTTCAAAAAAAAAATGATAATACATAACTCGAGGTATTCTATCCAAATATATATATGACAATTTTTAATTTTATGTCAATTCTTCACATTAGTGTTGTTTTATAGTTAGATAGACTAAATAATTAATTAATTAGCGGGAATTAAAATGAAATGCCATTAAAATATATTAAAATTGAACTTCTTACTGATTAAATTAAGTGTGCATTACAATATTATTCATTATTTTATAATATTTTAACTGGGAAGAACTCTATTATCATTATCGGAAGGTGATTTGTAATTAAAGCGCCTCACGTGTGTTGAGTGAAGTGTCTGCACACGTGATAAAGGTCATGCAACGTCCTTGCTAATAATGTCATACGTGGGCGGGAGAAATCACATTGCACACTCACGTCTATAACATAATAGATGACCATTTGTATCCAAGGCATGACATGTAATTTATTATTATATTATGTAGCTCACGTATGTATGGGCAAGACAAATCGTTTCTCATTTCTTGAGATACACAGTGTCAAATAAAAAAAAATATCTTGCGCACAAAATAAATAATATTGATAATGAATGACTCGATTATCTATAATTTTAGCATTAGAATATAAAGCAAAATCCTATTTTTTTTAGTATATTGAGCAATACAGAAATTAATATTACCACATGACATGACATAATTAAATTTATGCTTATATCGGTCCGTGTAAATAACTTCCCCACCTTTTCGAACCTTTTCCTCGTTTACTTGTAAAAATATGTTTAATATTTCCACACTTCTCTATAGTGTATATAAATAGTATATCTGCATTCGCAAGTTGTATTGAAAATTTAGTAATTTTTACTAAGTATAAATTTCTTTCCAATATTTAATATTAAAGCTTTCTCTCAATTTTTACGAATATATTGATAATAGGTGTCCCTCAGTGAGTCTGACACGTTTGCAGATGTCTGCACGATTGAGTCCTGCAGCTGTTCTCACCTGCGTGGTGACTTCAGAGGCCTCTTCCGTGGTGCTCTCCTCCTCTTGGGGCTCCGTGGTGCTCTCTACGGTCTCTGCCTCAGGCTCGGGGGTGGTGGTGGCTGCCGGTGCACCGTACACTTGGTACGCTTGCTGGTACGCGCGGTACGGCTGGCGTACTGGCAGCAGGAAGGCACGCGCAGGCTGGTAACCAGCAGCAGGGTACGGTGCCTCAGCCCATGCCACTGCAACCACTGCAGCCAGGATCAAGAAGCAAGCCTGTGAGCAAACCACATGACGGAGAACACAATTAATATTATGGAAAACAACTTACTCAACATACTTTTGGAGCTGTCCCACACAGAATCGCATGATTTTGCATGCAGCTTATGATTAAAAAAAAATAAGAACCTATGCGATCAAGTGTGTGCGCGCACACAGCTTGGTATCGTATGTCTTCGTATGATAAGAAAATTAGAACCGCTTCTAAACAAAAAAAACGTATACACTGTATAGGAGGATATCGCACGATTATGATCGCATCAGAAATAGAAGTCTGTGTGCGACCCGCCCTATATGTAGGTAATTAAGGATAATAGAAGTGAATATCGTTGGTAATGAGTGACCATTGGCTATAGAGCGTGCATTTATACTGTTAAAAAACATTTAAATAATATTGTTAAATTAGATTGGAAAGGCCAGTTAATTTTTGTATAGTATTATTATTTTCATATTAATTACTAAATGCTTCAGTACTGCATGAAGTGTCACTAGCATAAAGCAAGCATCACTATGATTTAAATCAAAGTATAATTAATATACAAAATAATAATAAAATTAACTTTTACATACCACTTGAAACTTGTGTTTCAAATATTAGCAGTCTTTTAATTAGTAAAGAAAATATATCATAAATATAAATCAACATAATACCTAGTTTTATTTTTGTAACTTTATCCTACATACGTACTCATCTGATGATGTAGTGATAAATGATAACAGAATCTAATTCAAATTAATTCGTCTGATGGAATATCAAATATTTTACCACCTAATCGCATAGATGAAGTTTAACTTTATTTCAGACTATTATAATTTTGTTGATTTTGACATATAATATAATAAAGAATACTATTTTGACCGTTAAAAAAAAATCAACCAACATAGTTGAATCTGACTATGTTATATACTATATAGAATTCATCTATGCAATAATATGGTGGTATGATTTTATCATGTAGCACTTGAAACCATTTCTTAAATACATTGTATATTATATATATTTAATGTTACAATTAGATGTAATAATAATTAAATTGCATAAATATCTCTACCAGCACTTACTATATATTATGAATGCTCACTCTAACCAATAATAATATTTTTAAAGTGAGCAACTTGAATTTTTTATTTACCAACTGACGGTTATATAATTGAAAATTAAAATCTCTTAATACTCGTAATCTTAGGGTTTGACTTACCTTCATGTTGAGACAAAGTTGATTGATAGACAGTCGTTGGCGAACTGATGTCCAGTATCGGTGGTCTCGCGGTATTTATACACACACTGATGGCAAGGTGGGCACGTGATGACATTGGCCCAGTCCTCGTGGGTGACGTCATCACCATTGTCTGCACGTCGCTGAGGTAACCGCGCGGACCTACGTGACACCGAGACACACGGTGCATTATTATGCAGGCCAGCAGAACGCACACCAAAATACAACGATCGCCACATTGATTTGCTAGATTTAAGATCAGGAAGTAACAAAGAAATCTAATTTTTCCTGTATTTCAATTAAATAGAATGATAATTTGGCAATGAAAGTGATTTTCATGTTGTTGTTTTTAAAATCTCGATGAAATTATACATACGTAGTGACATTGAATCGATTTTCATCGGAAGTTGTTATGCAAAAATGACTGTAGCTATACGTGAATGAAGTTACATGGGTGAATGCCATTGTATTGTTATATAATGAGAAAAAATGTAATATTATCCATTCGCACTTGAAGTATTGTGCTTTGTTTTACTTAAAAGGAGGTTAAAATAAAAGTAAAGAATAATTATGAAATGTATTGCTTGCAATATAATATGCTGATTACTGATAGCAGTGATAGCTAAACAGGGTCGTCAAATTTAATCCAATCAAGTTTTTCTCGCGTATTTCCGTAATCACTCGGCTCGGCTTTCATCAATAGAGACTTGGAAAATAATTAGTTCTCAATTCAAAGTCAGAAGAATAACCCTAAATGGGGGGGGGGGTAGAGGGGGAGACATTTCAAAGTTAATTGCTGAAACAGTTAGTGAGGGAAAAAAAATTGTGAGTCATGGGTTGAGCGTGGCGCAATGCATTGACCGGTTCTCGTTACATCACTGAAGTTAAGCAACGTCAAGTATGATTATTAGTATTTGGACGCGTGACCGTTTCAAGTAAAAATTACGTAAGGCTCCCTCCCTGGGGAAAATTTGTCTCGCTTTCCACCTAGTGCAGCGAATCACTTGTGTGTGGTTACCCAGGGCCCAGGCTTTGGACATGACAAAGGAGGATATATTATTTTATCCTCCTTGGTCAAGTCTTTGGTCCATTGATAATTTGAAGTATAGAGGTGTTCGTTCTTACTGAAGTTTTCCACGGTTCCCTCAGTCTCACCTCAGTAAATACTGCATGAGACTCGTAACAGGCCGTGGCCACCATCCTTTTGCAACTTTATCCCTACCCCGACTCGAGCTTCAAGCTCATAGGCGCGAGCTGTGTAATATATATGTATATATATATATATATATATATATATATATATATATATATATATATATATATATATATATATATATATATATATATCTTTCATGGTGGTTTATGGAGAAACTATTCCCGTGGGAACTCTTGAAGCCTCTATATGAATGGAGTTTTCCATAACTTCATATGAAACAAACACGACTACCAACTGATTAAATACGATCGACACTTATATATGTACTGTACAGTACCTCATGTGTATTGAGAGCTTAGCTTTCAGAACCACAAAGGCTCATATTCAGCTCAATATTGTTGACCGTCTTTAGTCATTACGAGACATTAAATTGTATCTTCCCCCTCCCTTGTGTAAAAAAAAAAAAAAGGAAAAGAAACATTAATCGCTGAGAAGGAGCTTGCACAATTCAGTTGCTAAATAATTCAGCTGCAATGACACGTTATGACACTAATATAACTTGATGAACGTGTTGTATTAAGTTCTGACACCTCATGGCAAAACTCTACGAGCTCCTTTACAGCGACTCCAATCGATATTTATAAAGCTATCAACATAATATTATACAGAACTAAAAAAAAATAATAATAAAAAACTAGAAATCTTGCTCTGAAGGTGTGAAAAGAAATGTGCTATATTTCATTACAAAAATTACAATTTTAACCATAAACAAAATTAAATACGTAATGATTAGATATAAATTCAGGTACTGACCTAAAAATTCAAAATTTTATTAAAAAAATATAAAATAAAACTATTTTCTATTTACTTTTTTTACATTAGTTTAATAGCTAATTTAAATTCCTCCTCAACTCAAAATCATAACATTTGAAAGGAATATTAGTTAAAATGTAATTTTGTATGAATTGAATTTACTACAAATGCTGATGTAATATTTTAGCGAAAGCTATCAAATAAATTTCATTTCATTTCAGAGTTAACGTTGTATTAATGTATTAAGAATGCATAATACGTTATAATGTTTGTATAATAATATATTAATATATATATATATATATTTTTATTCATTGTAAATTCACATAATACATGTTTTTTTAGATACAAAATTGTGGTTACACCTCAATGAGCTGAAGCTCGAGAAGAGGGAAAAAAGGTTTTGTTTAGTATCTGAAATAACAGATAAACAAATAGTAAGATAACATAATGAAATATAAATTAATATTACTTTCAATTAGCAGTTGTATAATTTAGATGTCATTTAAACAGTTAATCTGGGGTGATAAGAGAAGTAGAATATATATATATATATATTAAATAATATAAACACACATTATACATACAAAATGAATTGTAAAACAAAAGAAAAGTTAAAATTACACATAATAAGATAATTTTAATTATTAAGCATAATAAACCGAAACGTCATATTTTGATGTTTGATTTTTCCTATTTTGAGCAAATTGCTGTAAAATATGGTTGGTAAGGTTGATATTTTGGGGCAATTGACACATTTTGGTCATGTATGCCTTATGTGAAATATTATAGTACTTTCTAACATTATCTGAGAACATTTTTATTGAAGTTAATTTTTTTATAGTTTCAGGTAGACCATTATATAAATAAATGGCTTTACATAGGATTGAAAATTTACCTAGATCAATTCTTCACTGTAAACAAAAACCTGTGTCCCCTTAAATAAGAAGGTCTTATTTTAAGAGTCTCTCTTGATATAAAATCAATGTGGAAATTGTTTGATCGCCTTGTATAGAGGCTTCAAGTCAGCTGATTTTTCGGTGTTCCCACCCGCTATACCAAACCTATGTAAAAAAAAACGTGAATTCTTTTTTTTTACTAAGAATAAGGTTTTTCAGGGAAAATTCCTTTACGGAACTTTGGTCCAAACTGAAAAATAAAGTAGATAATTCAAGATTTAGATTTTTTGCTTGATTTATAACCGAGAAAAGTTAAAAAAACACTTTGCTTCATTTTCGAGTGCAAGATGGACTTTAGCGACAAACAGTTGCGCAGCGAGAGCGCATCACTTGAAGCCTCTATTGTGGCTGTGTACATCTTTATTTAGAACGAAAAAAATATTATTTTTAAGGCTTAACCTGAGAAATTTGGACGAAAAATTTGCTACAACAGATTTTCTTCAAATTAATTTGGTGGACTCACAACAATCGTCAAATTAGCTCTGAATTTTTTCGGAATTTTTTAACCGTTGGTTTAATTATAATTAATTTATTTAAATGAGAATTTTGTATCCTTCCAATGTTAAATTTGTTAATTAGCATTGCAAAAAAACTATACAACTTTTACTTTTTTTTTTTACTAAAACCTAATTTTTTAGACTATTTTTCTGAATTGTTTTCATATATTTTGAACCGTGACGATGATCGTTTCCTATATGTGATGAGAAATGTGGCAACGTTCTCAAGGACTGTTGTCACCACCCCCTCCTAAAAATTTATGCGCATTCTAATGAAAACAGTGTTGCCACTATAGCCACGCCCCTTGACCTAGACAGACAAATTCTCAGGTTATACCTTAATTAGATTGTTGTTTATCTTTTACACGAATAGACAGAGATTGTTTTAATTTAATCCTGTAATATTCAGCATATTTGTTTCTTTACATATAGTTCAACAGTATTTTTTCTCCATTCATAATTATATAGTATTTTTAGTACTTTCTTTTGCAAAATTTGTAAAGATTTTAATACATTTTAGCAAGCATTTCCCCAAATTCCTACCATATAATTTAAATGTGAATGAATTAAGGAGTAATAAATTTGTTTTTTAACACTTGGTGGAATATATAATATTGACTTTCCCGTATGTCTATAAACTATAAACCTGTCTACTCAGGAGGAGAACCTTATATGTAGACAGGGACGGAGGGTGGTCAGGAAAGGCCGGAGCCCATACACCTTTGTGTATTATATGTGAGGGTGCCCGACAACCCTTAGGATGAAATGAGTAAGGAGATTGGAGTAAGAGGTTATTAGGATAGGAAAGGAGGTGACTGGTGGCCTTGTATTAGGTGCTTCCCCGGTATTCACCTGCATTGATGGGATCCACAGAAAACCATCATCACTCGGCACCAAGGGGAAACTTTAGTACCTCCCAAATTAAATATTCAAACTTCTACGTACCGTGACCTCTGCAGGACCCCCAGTTGCAGAGCAAGGCAACTATATATCAACTGTATCATTTGCATTGAAATTATAGAATTGAGATTGCGAGGTAAACAATTCGTATGAGAAAGTAGAAAATATTATAAATATCTTATACTTGCTGGTGATCTTATAATTATGATTTCAATGACTGCAAGGAAGCGGGACATCTGAGCTGTTCCTCTTGCCTGATTTGCTGCGGTTTAGCTCTAAAGAGAGACAAAGACATCAGTTTTGTGAGAAGTAAAATAAACGCTAACCATTTAAAATTACTGCTTCCATAGATGACTTTATGTGAGTGACAAAGTGCAAAGCAAGGTTATAACATTTGTGCTGCTCCGAGGTGTACAGAAAGTCCGAGAAAAAAAAATACTAAAAAAAATCGTACGATTTATAATATTAAATTTTATACTCTTTTGCTCATCATATCATATAGGTTCATTTTTTCATAAAATTTTTGTGCAGTGATCTGACTTGCATTTTGAGATGACATTTATGTATATATTTTAGTATTTTTACTATTTTAGTAAGTTGTACTAAAATCTGCAATGGGTCAATTCTACGATATGTATACGATTCGGGACAACATACGAACTTTACCCCTGCTCTATTTGTAAGTGTTGCTACACAGTCCATGGAGGCGTGCAGGTGATGTTGAACTTTTTGTGATGGCTAGACTGGGTGCTCTTCTTACCTCACCCCACATTGCAAACAAATCTGCATCTTCTTGTGGAGCTGCAGAGGCATGCAAATAAGGCAGGAGTTAAGTTCGTGCTGTCCCGAGAGGTACACGCGTTGTCTTGGAAAATTTACGTTTGTAGCCTTGATAGTCACATTTGTGAGTATCACAGGGCATGGTGATTAACAAGGTTGCAAACGGAAATTTTCTGAGGCGAAGAGTGTACATATATATATATATATATATATATATATATATATATATATATATATATTTTTTTACAGAGTGTATTTGAATTGGTTTTCATGTTAAGTTGAACTCGAAGTTTTACTCACTATAATTTCTATAGTGCAGCATATATGCAATGATCGATTATGCAATGACATTTATACCTATTTCATGTTGGTGTCATAAGGCGGTACATACAGGTAATAATTTTTTGTTGGCAGATAATTTCTTTTCTACATTAGTTACATGCATGGGCATAAAATAATTCCTTAAATTTTTAAAGTCAATTTAAGCATATGGCATGCATATTTTTATGACTTTTTTTTAGGACAAAATTTAATATCTATTTATCTTTAAACCACGCGTATTGCTGCGCTGTATAGTTTTATACAATAATGTACCCAATTATACAGTTTCAGTAAATTCTTAGTGGGATTTGCACATGCAGTTAATTTTTCTTTTCTACTTTTTTTTTATAATTAAACCACAATTGGGTACTTCTATTAATTACTTACTAAATTTGAAACCCCGAACCTTCCGCAACCCTATAACTTGAGCGTTTCGCGGGCTCTTCCAGAATGGGGGCGGCCACGGTCTTGCAATCCATCCCAACATTTGCCTGCGACTGAGGGAAACGTGGAAACCTCAGCCAGGATGGACGCTACAGCTTTTTTTCAATGAACCGGAAGTGCAATGGTCCAAAGCCAGGGGCACCACACATGGTGGAAAAGCGCAACGATTTACCCCAGAGTGGGAAACGTGGTTTTTATTGAAAATGGTCACCCATCCAACTACTAACCACGCTCGGCGTTGCTTGACTTCGGTGATCTGACGAGACCCGGTCAAGCGCAGTTAGCGCACTGCGCCACAACTCATAATTATACACAAGACATAAATATAAAACTATTTAAATTGTAATTTTTGTGACTCACATGAGAGATCGAATTTCATATATTTTATCTGACATTGTTTTACGTCAATTGATAATGATATATTAAAGAGTAACCTTTGGGAAGATTGATGTTTTTTCATAAAGAAAAAATTTATTTTATTTTTATTTTATTTATTTCGCCCATTCATGCATACATAAAATACAACAGTAATAAAAAAATATATAAAATAAAATTGAACATAATATGCAATTATTAATAATTTGTGAGGGTGAGGACCAATACAGTAGCACCAAAATGGCACCATAGCACATGAAGTGGTATTGGTCCGTAAAAGAAAACACAAAATTATAAAGCCAAAACTGGCCTAGTCAAACAATAAATTATTACTCAGAGTTCTGAAGGTGTCTTTTTAAACATGAAGAAAAGGAAGAAGGTGGCTGTGTTGCCCACAGACTCGTATATTTATGCGATATAGTACGATCTCGCGATCGTAGCCTTGTACGCATGCGGTTTTAAATTTGTTATCATACGAAGACATACGATACGAAGCTGTGCGCGCGGCTACACCTGATCGCATAGGCTCTTACTTTTTAAATCATGCGCTGCAAAATCATGCGATCCTGATGCGACAGGCCTTATTAATGCATCATTACCTTATAGCTTCTATAGTTTATTCTTACTCCAATTCAAGACCATACAAGTCATTATTGAGTTTTTAGTCCATACTCCCCTCCGTGATCATGATGCACTTATGCACCTAAGCCAACATCAGGGGAAGTGCAAACTGCAGTGTTGCATATTCACTAGGAAATCAACATGATATTGGAAGTTATGACTTACGACCAAGATCGAAGTCCAACAAGAAAACTAAATAAAAATATAATTATGTATTTTACTAAATTTTGCAACTTATGGCATTTAGCGGTATATATAATAATAATTTGAATAATTCATTCATAAATAAATAATTTAATGATTTTAACTTTTTCATGTTTATACCCGCCCGGCAAGATAGAAATTTACCAAAGAACTAAAAGTTTTCGCTGAGGTGGGACTCGAACCCACATCCTTAGCATTTCGTTATATATTTCTATAAAGATCGTTGCCCTTTAAACTATAATTATTATTGGGTATATAGTAAAAATTCCAAACACTTGCAGTAAAATTAAATTAGCTTGATTTACGAAGGAAAACATGTGCTTAAATTTCTCATTTAACGACGAGTATTGAAAAAACTTAATTATCTTCTTGTATAACTCCTTAATTCGGGAATTGCGCTTAATTCTCATGTCAGCCTATAAGGACATGTTTTTAGCTATGAATTTACGTTGTTAAACCAATTCTATAATATTATGAAATTATGAATCATATTTTTCTGTACTGTTACGATAACGAGCCAAGTTCTTGAGATACTAAGTATACAGTGCATTGCAATCCATGCAGTATGATGTAGTACAGAGTACATGGAAGAATCAGTTCTATAACAAAGAAAACAATTCTCATTGCATAATTTAATTATGACACTATAGACTGATGACAGAGTGGTCCAAAGTCCTTCGTTTATTATATGCACCTGGTTGTAATAAAATTTCCATGACATTTTAAAACCATTATAAAATTAAAATAATTATATTGTATATAAAAATTGTTAGTAACCCTATCATTAAAAAGAGGTTAGGGGAGGGGAGGGGTTGTCAAAACGACCCACAACTCTTTTAATGCGGAAAGAAGTTGTAAAAAACTGCTTCAAAATATTTGAAAAAATAATAATCCTAATATAAGCCACAGGGCAACGTGTTAAAGAATTATAAGTAAGAAACAAACTTTAAAAAAGTTTAATGTAGGGATTTAACTAGTGGGTCGTTGGACCCTCCCCCCCCCCTCCTCCGTCGTTAGTAAAATGCGTGTGACAAAAAAAGACCTTGTACGGTAAGAAATATACACATAAAAATAAAAAGGGGGAAATGAGAGAATAATTCTATGAAATGATGCTCTAAAATTTTGTTTCTAACTCATTAAAATAAAAATATCAATACAACTTTATTTATTACACTTGTACGTGCTATTTGGGCGACTTGAATTTACTGATGCATTAACTTGGAGTCTGGGGTCCAAGTAGTCAGTGAAGTTATGTGGGTGAGTCAAAGTCACGTATATGAGATTGTAGCAAAGCATGGTGGGATGTGCGTGACGTCAAGGCATGCAGATGTATATAAGTATATACCTATGTCTTTGCAGCTTCATTCTAACGAGGCGGCTGAGCAGTCAACACATTTGGTCTAGCTCCCCACGAGCACGCTACGTCGTAACAGTGGTAAGTTTCATTTTTGTATGTTTTAAAATGTTCTTTGTATTTGCAAAATATTCTCTCTTTGTGTATCGATGTGCTAATTTTTTTAACTGCATCTTTACTTTAAGTGATTAAATTCATTTACATAAACCTATATTACATTATTTATTTATTTCACCGAAATACATATTGCTCCTAAGACACAATAAAAAGTGGGATGGGGATAACTAGGTTGCGTCCGAGTAGCCTTCAATCAGAGCAGAAGTCCCGAGGTGCACTTGTTATTATTCAAATGCAACATTACTACACGATACGCAAAAATAACGATATTTAAAATTGCTTAAATATTCTGAATGTGAAAATTTTTAAGAGTCGTTTTAATTTTGAAAGAAAAATTAAAAGTAATGTTTTACAAGAATTAATGTCAATTGTGCCGGCATGCACGTGACAATTTGTACTGAAGATACATAAAATAACTTTGTGGGAGCTGTAGATTGATTGCACTATAATATTAGAGGCGCGCGAGGAAATTCAAACATGTCATGCGTATAATATACATAAAGATTTGGTTATGAGTTTTGATCCACTGGCACACGTGTCCTTCGAGATTTTATTACTTTGTTATTCTAAGGGTAACCCTCTATATTTTTCGAGAGTCAGGATTTCGATCCCAAGCAATGCCAGGCTTTATTAATATTTTTTTAATATATTTTATGGCTGGCAAGATGAAACCTTTATTATCACCGACCCTCCTAGCTGAGCTTTTCATAATTCCCTCAGTCACACTAGATAAATTTCTAGTGACTGGACAATTTGCATGCCATTTTTTATTAAAAAATGGATAGAGGTTACCAAATTATGCTATTCTGAATTTTTTCAGATTTTTTTGAGAGCGGAAACTATTTTTAAAACGTTATTTAAGGTCAGTTTTATGACGTCACGGGCGTTTAGCGCCTATCTTTTTAGATATGTAAATAACTCAAATGCATGTTTAATTGTGTAATATAAATATAATGTATTATATGTTACCAAGATTTTAGTTTTATAATAATTTTTGTACGTGTGTATTTTAACTAAGAAATTGTATGAACTATTGTATTCTTTATAATCGGAGTATCTAACCTGTAGTCTGTTTTTTGAATAAATAAATAAATAAATAAATAAATAAATAAATAAATAAATAAATAAATAAATAAATAAATAAATAAATAAATAAATAAATAAATAAATAAATAAATAAATAAGGACAGACTTCTCGTGACGTCATAAAATCTACTTTCAATAATTTTTTAAAAATAGTTCCCGGTCCCTAAAAAATCTGAAAAAATTCAGAGTAGCATAACTTTGCACCCTCTATCCATTTCTGCAATAAAAAATGTCATGCAAATTGTCCAATGCTCAATCTTAGAAACTTGTTCATAACAGCCGTGTACATAGGGATGAAATCACTTCGGAAAATTTTCCTTTGCAGCCTTGTTAATTATACCATGCTCCGTAAGAATAACACAGGGCATGCTGATTAACAAGGCTGCACGTGGGGAATTTTCCAAGGCGATGAGTGTACTATGGTACATTGTTCGTGAAAACTAAAAATACAAGTTTTTTTGAAAATCATGCTTTATGGATTATAACGAATGCATTTCAGTATTTTTTTTTTTTTTTTTCTAATCATTGTAATTTTAATATTAAGTAGAAACATTGAGGCTGTTCATTTATTCCTGACTTTTCGCGTTGCACGCATGTGAGGAATTTTTTTTTAAAAAATTCTGGATGAAAGGTCTATCTGATAGTATTGCAGGATCGCAGGATCCAAGTATTACAGTTCTCAGAATTTAGGTTTCTACGGTGGAGCCTATTGTTTCCTTATGGGAAATTTAACATGGGAAATTTGTATCCCACGTAGCTCCTACAATGTTTTTATTTTTTTAAATTTTGAAATTCATACCAGAGCAAACTTGAGTAGAAGGCCACAACACGACCGCGCCCACTTTTCAATAGCCGTCCTACTGAGCAGCAGGTTTGCGTGTAATCAAATGGGAGAGGGCTTGACTTTGGTCGCGGTTTACGACAATTACGCTGTATGCTAGAGTTTTCAAAATGAAACAAGTTTAACTCTAATATAGTTTAATCTTACTGGACAACCTTTTTTTTCACGCAAAAACAATATTAATACACTTAAATTAAACTTTTATGAACCCGACTTCTGCTACTTCTGTTACATCTGCGCATGCGCCGGCATGCGCGAAGTAATAAAAGTCAGTTTACTGGCGATGACGTCATATGAACATTGAAAGCCTTTCTTCATAGCGAGTGACTTTCACTTTACTTAATTGCATTTTCTATACTTTGTATGTATCAAGTAAAGTTATTTACTACATCGAAAATAATGTATGAAAGTTGATTCAAGTACTTTTATATTTTCAATATTTCGTGACGTCATGATACATTACTAAAGCTTGGAAGATAGAACCAAGTTCCCGCCCTAACTTTACCGTCTTATATCTCAAGAAGTATGATATTTATGAACTAAATAAAATAATTAGCAAACGGGAGACTACATTGAAGTATTATTGCACTACAAGACACCTTCATTAATATCAAGTAAATATTTAAAAAAAAATATTTCCTCCCGATTACATTGCATGTTATTTTTTAAATTCCGGACGGCTAATGTCTCGACAGATGACGATCGCGCCGGCTGGGTTTTGGCCTCCTACTCAAGTACGCTCTGTTCATACCCCCATGCACACTGGTTCTAAGGGTACCTTCAATTTTTTTTTTAAAATGTTTTTGTGGATATAGGGCAGTTTAATGCCAATTTCTGTCAATATGGGTCATGTTGGGTCCCCTAAAACTCAAAAAGGGCAAATTTTTAAAATTAATTTTTTGGCATTTTCTAATAGCCAGTTATGTGTACTTGAACACATAAAAAATTTGAAGGAGTGATATTTTTCTTTTTTTTTTTTTTTTTTCATTTATGTATTTACAGTTATTGTCCAGCAGAGATTAACTTAATAATCTCATTTGCCGGTGCAAATTTTTACAGTAAGTTTTTCTTCAAGAATTTAGCAAAATATTATTGAATGTATAACTAAATAAATATTACTTAAGCCTATATTACCCGACACAAGAAAATTGCAAGAAAATTTTCTCTCCATACAAACAAATGGAGATTAAGTTTTCTTGTAAAGAAAAATTGTATACAATAATCAGAAAAATTTTATCGTGTCATACCGGCTTTAGATTAAAGAAGTGCAATAATAGTTTACATTTGAATTAAAACCAATATAACCTCTGATTACATTCAAAAGAGAAACACAACAATAATTCATAAATAATACCAAGGAAACTATACATCTCATACAATCATTACAATGTATATATTAGCACCTAAAGCCGAATTCGGGCAAAAGCTGAAAAAAATGCTCACATCTAGTTCTGGGCATCACGAAATGAGCCAAAGCCGAAGTGAGTTTTTTTTTCGGCTTTGGCGCATTTCATTTTGAACAAAACTAGATCTGCTCAAATCGAAATGCGCCAAAGCCGATATGAGATTTTACTTCGGCTTTGGCGCATTTCATTTTGAGCAAAACTAGTTCTGCGCATCGCGGTTTGAGCAAAAGTCGAAATGATATTTTATTTCGAGTTTGGAGCCAAATTTTGAGCACATCTAGTTTTGAGCAAAATAAAGATGATTTTAATGACGAGATGATGATTTTAATTTTAATGATATTAATTTTTTAAAAAGAAAAATAAAAAACGAAGACACTATAAACTTATAATAAATATTAATATTGTGACCTAATATCTTTCGAGCGCTGTTTAAAAATAAATTAATTAGGGAAAAAAATAATGACTTTAAAATGTAATCATATAGCGCAATATACGTACATACCTTATAAAAAATATTGTAGAATCTGTTGTTTTTATAAAACACTCCACTATTTTTGTCACTTAATTACTACTTGATTATGTTTTTGTTAAATTAATAAATTTTTTGTTTTAAGAACTGCAGCTCAAATAAAATAGACATATACGCCACACGTTTTAAAGTATTCTTTAGATTCACTCGCTCTCACGATTAGAAATATTGTCATGCACGCACTTGTAAATTTCATAGTTCTATTATATGTCTTAGAATTAAGCTATCATGCAATACAGGTTGTTATCGGTACAACGAGATAAGAAAGTAGCCTTTACCTCTGCAATGAAGTTTAACCCCATTTGATTGCCGTATATGTTTAATATGTTTATGTATTGTGGCTGCTATAACAATGTTCGAAGAAATAGAACTATGAAATTTACAAGTACGTGCATGACAATATTTCTAATCGTGAGAGCGAGTGAATCTAAAGAATACTTTAAAACGTGTGGCGTATATGTCTATTTTATTTGAGCTGCAGTTCTTAAAACAAAAAATTTATTAATTTAACAAAAACATAATCAAGTAGTAATTAAGTGACAAAAATAGTGGAGTGTTTTATAAAAACAACAGATTCTACAATATTTTTTATAAGGTATGTACGTACGTATACTGCGCTATATGATTACATTTTAAAGTCATTATTTTTTTCCCTAATTAATTTATTTTTAAACAGCGCTTGAAAGCTATTAGGTCACAATATTAATATTTATTATAAGTTTAGTTTAGTGTCTTAGTTTTTTATTTTTCTTTTTAAAAATTAATATCATTAAAATTAAAATCATCTTTATTTTGCTCAAAACTAGATGTGCTCAAAATTTTGCTCCAAACCCGAAATAAAATATCATTTCGACTTTTGCTCAAACCGCGATGCGCAGAACTAGTTTTGCTCAAAATGAAATGCGCCAAAGCCGAAGTAAAATCTCATATCGGCTTTGGCCCATTTCGATTTGAGCAGATCTAGTTTTGTTCAATATGAAATGCGCCAAAGCCGAAAAAAAAACTCACTTCGGCTTTGGCTCATTTCGTAATGCGCAGAAGTAGATGTGAGCATTTTTTTCGGCTTTATATGAAAGATTATTTAATACTATTTATGAATTTTCAACAATTTTTCTAAGGGGGGATTTTTTTTTATAATAATTTTTTTTTTAAATTTTATACAATAAGACAAAAAAACATAAATAATACTAACGAAGCTACATCTCATACAATCATCACAACAATATAACCATTATATGAAAGATTATTTAATACTATTTATGAATTGTAAACAATTTCCAATAGATGAAAAGCATTTATACGATTATTATTTATTTTTCGCAAATTTTTATATTTACAAAAAGACACAAAATTCACAAATAATATTAACAAACATACATCTCATACAATCTTCACCATAAGTATAACCATTATATATGAGAGATTATTCAATACCATTATTGAATCTTTAACAATTTCTCATAGAGAAAAAAAAGATTTTTTGAATATTATTTTTTTTTCCCTCAATTTTATAAATTTAGACTCAAAATTCTTAAAAAATATTAACGAAACTACATCTCATACAATCATCACCATAAGTATAACTATTATATGAGAGATTATTTAATAGTAATTATGAATCATATTAACTTTCATATATAACAAAAAACATATGCACTTATCAATATATTTATCATTCATGTTATATAAATATATATATATATATAACATGACAATGTATATATAGTTACTATCAATACTTAATAAGTTAAATTCAATAAAATATTATACCCATTAAGTATTGTAATAATTATTTTATATATTTTGGAAGTATTAACTCTAATTCATGAATTCATTTTTAATTCTAAAAATTTTCCAAAATAAATTTAATTTTAAAAATTGCTTTGTAATTTAAGAAAATAAAAATCAACTATTATTATATATACATAGGAATTCACACAAATTAATAAACCAAATTTACCCATTACTTAAAAAAAAAAAAAAAAATGCCAAAATACATTGGCAACTGAAACAAAATAGAAAAGTAATAATTAAGGATCTGAAACAAAATAAAGAGCTGAAACAAAGTGAAAAAAAAAACATAGCATTGCAGTTTCATTCAATAAAAATATTTAAATAAAATTCAACTACAAAAGACACATATTTTTTCTAAATAATTTTTAAATTTATACAAAATAATATTGATAAAAATAATTACCATTTTTTTTCTTTTCTCTGTGTTTTTGTTTTTTAACTACATTTCTTGACTTTTAGACATTTATAATTATAATTAATAGCATTTCATTCCATTATCTTATAATGTTGAAATATTATTACTGTATGGATATATTTTTATCACTATACTAAAGAAGAAAGCAACCATTTATTAACCAAAACTCGAATTTCTCTCGAATCCATTTTTTCCGTAGAAAAATATAGAAAATCCACCATGTTAATTCCGATAAGAGTTTTCTATATTTTTTACGGAAAATGGATCTGAGAGAAAAATTTGTTCGTCGAAATTTGGTTAAAGCTTGGGTTATAGAACATCGCTATATTTTTTTCATATCATCTAATGGTGAATTTTTTTTTTTTTAGATATTCAAGGGTGCTTGTCAGCTAAGGCCCCATGTTAGGGGACGCGTTCAATCTGACCTTATATTTTTTTCTGGGAAGCCTATGTATGACAGGGTATGTATAGGGGGTATGATCATCTGAGCACTTGAACCCTTCTTGCAGAACTAACTTTCGAGCTCCTGGTTACTTATAATGTTTGTTCCTATAGTAAAACCATGTAAAAATATCGTTCTTTGCAGTGGTCTACAGCCGTTACCAGTAGCCACATTACATAACATTACATTACATAATAATAATACATAATATACACATTAAGGTGATTCAGCGAATTTATCATTTAGATAATCCAGTGTATTAAAATAACATTTTTTAACTAGATTTTTTTTTAATATTGCCATGAATGTGCCTTGATATATTTTAGATCTCAAAAACATTATTGGTAAGTGTTTGAAAAAAGAAGCACATTTTGTGCATGGAGGAACTATCTCTACAAATAAAATCCTTTCCCTACCTTTTATAATACCTATATATAGCAACCACCCCGTCTCGAGCTCCAAGCCTAATATGGCCAAATGGGTCTAAATATCCTTGCTCCGATATATCCGGTTCCTTATATCGATCCCTAAACAATATATAAATAAAACACTATCCCCCGTAACTCCGGTAAATATTACAATGGCGTGGTGATTAACAAGGCTGAAGGCTGCAAAGGATTTGTAAGTTTAATGTGTTTTTTAAATGCATTTTTTTATTCTAAATTTCTTAAATTTACTGGCATTTCATTCCATAACCTGGGTACAATATTAATTATTTAAATATATATATTTTTTTTTAGCAAAAAATCTAAATATTTTCTTATAGTCCAGTTTCTTTACAATATAATATACATTATGACATAATTTCATAATTTTAATACACTTTTTCATCCTACTGCAATCCGTGGATCAAAACCTTACATATTCAATTTAATGCCTATTGAAAACTAATAAGTGTAAGCATCACCAAAGAATAATGTTCAATGTAACTTCAATCAAATAAATATTGAATATGTTAGCTTTTGATCCGCGGATTGCTGTAGGATGATAGGATGAAAAAGCGTTTTAAAATTATGAAATTATGTCATAATGTAATAAATATTAAGCAAAGAAACTTGAATATCAGAAAAAATCAATTTTTTACTAAAAAAAAAAAAAAAAAAAACTGGCAAAAAGGCATATGGAACACCAGGGTTTTACGTTATTTCATAAAATTTATGTGTAAGGGTTTAGTAATATTTAAATTAAATGAAAAATATCACTCCTCCAAATTTTTATGTGTTCAAGAACACATAACTGGCAATTAGAAAATGCCAAAAAATTAATTTTAAAAATTGGCAATTTTTTAGTTTAGGGGACCCAACATGACCCATATTGACAGAAATTGGCATTAACATGACCTATAACTGTAAATATATCATTTTTAAATTTTTTTGAAGGTACTCCTAGAACCAGTGTACACGGGGGTATGAATTATCCAAATTTCAAAATTTACAAAAAAATATTGTAGGAGCTACGTGGGATACAAATTTCCCATATTAAATTTCCCGTAAGGAAACAATAGGCTCCACCGTAAAAACCTATAATCTGAGAACCGTAATACTTGGATCCTGCAATACTATCAGATAGACCTTTCATCCAGAATTTTTTCAAAAAAATTCCTCACATGCGTGCAACGCAAATATAGTCAGGAATAAATGAACAACCTCATTATTTTTCATTCTTCATATATTTTTTAAAAATTTAAGTAAAAATTATGAAAAGCTTGATAGGTTATATTACATGCAATCCGCAAAGCATTTGCAATAAAATTTATTTTCTAGTTTTCCGGAAAAAGTACTGTACGTCCTGTACGACAAGGAGACAGAGGTGACTTGAAAATTGCATAACTTCCAGGAGGTTTGAAGTAAAATATATTTTTTAATCATTTTATTGCTTTTCGATTGTACAACAATGTCAAGAATATAAGCACGTCAGAAGTTCATATAATCTGAAACATGTGTAAAGTACCTCAATAAATCACAGAATAAACAAGCATGTGAACAAAACAATCATCACACTTCTCATTGCTCTCATCACATGATTCATGAACAACACAAAATAGTATAAAAAAAATGGAGTAATATTTACTCTTGCAATTAGTTTATACAAAATTAATCCAATAACTCAGCATAGTACCTTTTAAAATTTATTTTATGTCATAAGTTGTTAATTATTTTTAAAATATTTTGCTATTCATTCTGTGGTATAATTAAAATTAAGTATGAGATTTTGATGCAATTCTATACTTTTGATTAGATAGCGTGATATTGAATTAAATTAGCAATTAACCTTATAAAATTAGGTGCAATGCACTTATTCTTCTTTTTAGTCATAGTTGCTATTATATTATTGATATTGAAAGATTAATTTTATCGAAATTTTACCTTTACCGGGTTTGATGTAATCCTCATTGATGTGCAGTCAGGCTCGGACTGGCCATAAGAGTTGGTGAGCGATCGCCCCGTAGGCCCTCCCTACATCGCGAAGTTATGTAAGATTTAATGTAGACACAGTGTTTTGAAGATGTAGAGTAAAACAAGAGGCTTAAATAACAGTACAAACAACTGACTATTATATTTAATAGGTATTATATATTCATAATTAACCAATTACTTCTTATACATTTCAATTTATTTACTATGAATTTTCAACTTTGAAGTGCCAGCAATTTTTAAAACAAAAAGACAACAATTACATGCCGTAATAACTTTCATGAGAAAATATAAGGGTCCAGTTGGAGGCTCCCCCAAAATATAAAAGGTAGGCCCTCATATCACGGATAAAAATTTAAAAAAAAAAAAAAAAAAAAATTTTAACACCAAGTATGTTAAAATCTTACAAACTAGGCTTGTTATTCTGTCATTAAATGAGTAAGTATGTAAAAACTTACATATTAGGATTGTAATATATATTTTACCAATCAGTTTGTTAATATTGTTTTCATTTACATACCGTGTTTGTAACGCGTTTACATACTAAACTTGTTCATTTATATATTATATACTTTTACATACTGCCCTGTAAATATTCATTTTATTGTTTACATACTAAACTTGTTCATTTATATATTATATACTTTTACATACTGCCCTGTAAATATTCATTTTATAGTTTACATACTAAACTAGTAAGTTTATTCTAGTAGTCTGCCATGCCTTAAAATTACTTATTATTTTTCATTGAACTTATGATACGATACACAAGCTATATATTATAATAATATATAGCTTGTGTATCGTATCATAAATTCAATGAAAAAAACAATAAGTATAGTTTTAGAACATGTATGGTGTATCAAAGCTGCATCTACTTTAAATTCCTTTTGAAGTTTTAAGTAAGAAAAATAGAGAGGAGGGTGAAAGAATATGCGGTAATGTCTTTTTAACAATTTATTTATAATAATCAATGTTAACAGTAAATAATTCTAATTCTTGTGAATAATGATATATAATATTATGTTGCATGCTTACACACGTACGAAACAATTAATTCAAGAGTGATTGCAAAAATTAATGGGCATGGGCAGTAGTTTCACGATCAGTGCCATGTACCGTCAGTGCTTGTTAGTGGGGTGCTTCCGTCGTCGTGAGACCCGCTGACCGGGGACAGAAGTGGTGCATGTGGTGCGTAGAAATACGTGGCCGAATGATGCAAAACAAATGGTATGCAGAGCGGTTTGGCGGCAACAATTCCTGCAATGCAAATACAACATGAGACATAAGGTTATGAAATGCCCAATGCAGTCGTGTAGAGCTAGCAACAAATATATGAAGGTTATTTCAGTTTACTGCTATAATAGGAAGTACAGACTCGAATAAATGCATACGTTAGATTTTAATGAAACTTTCAAGAAAGCAATTGATATAAAATATTGATGTCGCTGATTACATACAACAGAAGTAAGGATAAATTTTGCGAGGATAAGAGTATAAATCTATGTACTAGACTATGTACAAAATAAAACATGGGTAAATTTTGGAGGCAACAGCATATCCAGCATCAGCATAGCCAGCATCAATTGATAACCTGCATGTACAAAATAAAATAAGTCACTTTGCTTACCGTAAGTTATTATTCCTCACGACGATGGTGAACATTCAAACGTTGCACATTTCACTTCAAATCACAATTCTTCTTGATATTGCAGAAGTTGTAATCAATCTTTCATAATCAACTTGCACACGCTGCAGCAGGAGACAAACTAAAAGAAATCTCACCAACAGTAAATAACGGTTTCTTTTTAAAAATAACTATCAAACGATGTAAAATTTACAAACAACATTGTAAAAACTCTCGATAACAAGTTAGGTATGTCAAATTTTTACCAACCTGCAGTAAAGTTGCGTCTCAATTCGATTACCGATCCAAGTATGTAAAACTACGTCCCCCATGACTCACAAAAATTACATACTAAATGTTAAATTTAACAAAGATAATTTTACAATCCCAAGATTGCGATTTTTACAGTAACTTTGTAAGAAATTTTACAAATCTATTGTTAATGTGAATATTACATACTGGTATTTGTGAAAATTTTTATCCGTGTACCTTTAATATTTTTAGGGGACCTCCAACCACCGTGCCGAGGGTCAAGGGTCGGATCCTTATATTTCTTTAAAAAAAAGTGTTGTGTAAAATTCTCCCTCGTGATATGGCCCTCTATACATCGCAATCGGAAAAGGTGTAAGAAAAACGAAGGAAAATAATTTTGGAAAATTAATGTAGAGTAACTAAATCAAGGTGTATAAAGCCCTGAAGGCCCCTTAGACCTGCAAGGCCCCTTGGTCCTGCACTAATATATAAGTCAAATTTAATATTAACATATTCTGTTGCGGTATATGTTTTATTTTTATTTTTTAATATATATCATCTTTTTTTATAATTTATTAGAGTGATAAAAATAAGCCAGAATGGTTTGAAACGCCAATCCGGAAAGGTGCATGGACATGTATTATTGAATTAAGAAATTCCTACATTTTATTTTTAAAAATAACGAATATAAATTATAGATTAAATTTTGTAAGTTTTTTTTTTTTTACAAAATCTTCCGCTAGCTTCGCTTTTTCGTAATTCGTAGTCTTCTTCATATATAAGACAAAAAGATGTATGTAGCACGTACTTGTTTCTTTCATTACACATTTTTTTGTATTTTTTTATCTATTCATGCATGATTTAAGGGTAATATAACATATAACGCCACCAATGTTTAAAAAAAAAATCCCTGACACAAAAATTATGAAAAACAATTAAAATATTCTCCTCTACACCCGCTATCAATAGCTAAAAGATCAGGTACACAAATATGTTCTAGTTTTTTAGTTATTAATTTTTAAAGTTGACTACTTTAACATGGAGAAATAGAAATTCCATGTTAAATTAGTCAACTTTAAAAATTCATAACTAAAAAAATAGATCATATTTGTGTACCTGATTTTTTAGCTATTGATAGCGGGTGTAGAGGAGAACATTTTAATTGTTTTTCATAATTTTTGTGTGAGGGATTTTTTTTTTAACATTGGTGGCGTTATCTTACCCTTAATGCTCAAATCACTTAAATGAGAAACTGCATATCCAGCCCAGAATGCAGTGCAACTATTTTTTTAGGAAATGGAAAAAAAAAGAGAGAATCTAATTTTGACCTGAAAATTAAAATTGGAGGTATTTTAACGCAAGGGCTATATACTAATACTTGTATATAGTCCTTGATTTTAACGTACCGCAATATATTTTGTAATGAATTCGGTCATTTTTCGAGCACAGTTAAGCAGTTGCACATAATACATGACACAGAAATATATAAAAAAATAAACGGATGAAAATACGTGCATTATATTGCGATTAAAAATGTTTGATTGTCCCGCAATTTAATTTATTTTTAATTAAATAATAAGTAAGAAATGTATCTGCTCCCTGAAACAATATTTTTCGGGAAAACAAACATTCCATCCAAAATCCAAAGTAACAAAATATTTGTCAACTTTTGCTGGGAATATATTTTTTATTCAAAGCTTTATTGATTTTTAATTATTTTTTTATCGTTTAACTGTTCAACGCCGGCTAAAACAATGCAAAATTGTTTTAAAATTGATAAAGTTTCGAATAAAAAATATATTCCCAACAAATATTTTTGTTGGAAAATATGATTTTACGTTGAATGCAATGATTTTTTTCCCAGAAAAAAGTTTCTCTATGGACAAGACACACTTTTTATTTAATTAAAAATTAGTTTTTCAAATTAGGACAATTAAACTATTTTTATCGCATTGTGCATGTTTTCATTCGTTTATTTTAAATATTTCAGGGTCATAACATGTTTTGTTAATTTTAGATGAATTTTTAAGTGCCAAGTGCGCAAATCGGGAAAGTCATGAAAATCCATTGAAAGAACCCAAGGTTGCAATTTTCTGTCAAAAATATCACAGAAATTAAAATTTTTGCTTCAAAAATATGAAATTACTAATAAAGATTAAGACATAAATTTGCTGTGTGTCAGTATATTTTTTACAATATTGTGGGCTTATTGAAACCTACAGAGCTACAACTCTCCAAAGTTCAGGTGACTCAATTTGTGAATCCGAGAGTATACATTATAATCCTTATTGAAAATCAAATTTTTAAAGGTGAACCAAAATTAACACTTTTTTTTTTACATATTCGGGTACATTAATAGAATTATTTTGGTATTTAATATATGTTCCACAATAATTTGATACGATTAATTATTTTTCTAATTGTGCATTTTTTGACCATAAGTCACACAGAAAAATGTTCCAATAAAGTTTTAGTTGTTAAATTTGGGACTCTATACTTGCAAAACTCCTCGATTAAAAAAAAAAAAAAAAAAAAAAAGGTGAAAGAAAAAAATATACAGAAAATATGACTCGCGTTATCATGCACCAAGAAAGGTATAAATTAATTTTTCCTTAGAATCCAAAATTTCATAAAAAAAATGATATAAAATCTCGCGATGTTTAGACATTTTTGTATTAAAAAATATAAGCAAGCCACGCCCCCTTTTTGAAAAAAATCGCGCCTGCGGTGGGCTGCTTGGGGGGCTCCGCCCCCCAAACCCCCCGATGGTGTAGAGGCCCCCGCCTTTCATTGCTCAGTAGGCCTTTTGACCCCAGTCCGACCCTGTGTGCAGTATATACTGCAGTAATACATCACAATTAAGTGTAGTATACGTTTCACGAAGTTTCGAGCGTCAACCGCTCTCTTCCTCAGATAATCTGAATCAACTGAAAACGCCATGTGTAGCATTTATAAGTGATAGTGGCGTGCATGAACACTTTGTGATACATTGCAGCACACTGCATACTGAACATCACCACTGAAGATTACAGCGAATATCGGCATCCGACAGAGCTAATTTTTCAATATGAATAGCTTTGAAATTTGGACGCATTTTTTTTTCTATTGTTGTTATTGTTATCCATCATTCTAGTTGCATGCTCATGATTATTATAATTATTATGTAGCCCAATGCAAGGATAATTTTCTAAAAATAAAACTTGCATCTCCAAGAAAATATTTTTTTTTCTTTAGTAAAATTTTTATATTACATTTTACTTAAATTTACTTTATAATACCATATTGTCGCTGTCACCTGAAGGGTGTCCTGCTTGCCGGGATGGGGGCATCCCTAAGTTACCTTAACCTGACTGAGGGGGAAGGAATATTTAAAGTAAATTGAATTAAGTCACAACATATAGGTTTGACTATGGTTTATTTATTATTATTCAAAGACAACTATCACAAAAGTATACAAGACAAACAACAAACAAGGAGAGAGGTATTTTACCTTATACAATTAAGAGTGCCATCAGGCACGACCGTCAGTGCAAGGTTGGCTTTATACAGGTTAAGCCACGTGCGTATTTCGTGCGTCATTTTTCCACTATTTCCAGGACCCATTGCACCGCGAAAATTCAAAAATAGCATTGCATCATGGGCGCATTCAAAGTTTCGCGGCACGATGGGTCCTGGAATACTTGAATCTGATTGGCTAAGCCCGTTAACATTGGTCAAATCGGAGGCTTAACCTGTATAAAGCCAACCTTGCGTCAGTGTTGGCACCCATCTTCCATCTACCTCAAGCTG
The DNA here is from genome assembly GCA_949825025.1 of Siphlonurus alternatus. Lineage (NCBI taxonomy): Eukaryota > Metazoa > Arthropoda > Insecta > Ephemeroptera > Siphlonuridae > Siphlonurus > Siphlonurus alternatus. Next base: position 61,454,390 of record OX463788.1, on the reverse strand, counting down.
GGCCGAGGCGCCCCACAGCAACAGCGTACAATTGCAATGTAAGCAGTTGTACACTGCAGTCGGACGTCTCTAGCCATGTAACCCAGCTCGCTACATGATGTGATAAATGAGGGAGGTAACACATAAATGTGTGGGGTTAGAGCTATCCCAAGCTAGACCACCCGTTGTTGGCCAGCCCAACTCAGGACGCTCCACCCGTATTGTGACATTTCCCCCTCGTCACATGTTATCACCCCGTGATGACCTACGTGTAGTACCTATGAGCGCAACTGTACCATGAAGTTAATAATGATCGAATACCTCTCCACTAAGTTGCATAATTAATTTAAAAAAATATTTAATATGAAATTCAACATTTAATTTGTAATATCATTTGAAATTTTTGAAAAAAAAAATAGTATTAATACACATAGTATATAGAACCTTAAATTTTCAAGATGATGACATTTAATAATTGTTATTGTCCATTTTTGAATTTTATAAAAAATATCAAATTACAATACACAGCTGACAGTAAGCATTCTCAACATTTGTGGACAATTACTTAATTTGATTAAAATTTAATTTGTTTAATTTACGTTTTAAAATAACATTATTTGCACAATAAAAAAATTACAGAATAATATTGCCATACTGTCAGGTAACATAAACATTGATACAAAAATCATTTGGAAATTTGAGACGTATGATATAAAAAATTCAGGCAAAAATAACAACAATGAAAAAAAGAGATTTACAATAGCATAATTATATAGTTAGTAAAGTTGACATTAGTTAATACAAAACATTAAAAATTTGCATTTTATGTTTTATGTTTTCAGTTTTTCTTTTTTTTAAGGCAAAAATAAAGTACATTAATAAACAACATTTGATACGAACCAAAAAATATTAAAAATATAACATTAAATGAATCACTTTAATACATGATTATTTTGAATCAAGGTATATAATGCATATCTGATGTCAGTACTGCAGTATAATATTATAGAAAATTTTGGTTCACAATATTACTATAACAACAAAACTCTAATCACAACAAAATTAATACCATTAAGGAATACAATCAACTTTAGTTTAAAGAAAAATATATTTTTTAAAATTACCACATGTGTCAATAAAATTTTTAGCCTTTATATCATACTGTTAACGACATCCAATATGTAAAATAAAATACATAGAATATAAATCCCTATATGACATGATTCAAATTTAAGCAGAAATAAATTTAAAATAAACGAAATAATTAATATAGTATGTAAATTTTACGCTGATCTTAATATTTTTACTTAAACGTCTCTGGTTGAGGCCACAAGCTACAAAATATATAATAAAATTTAATATTTAAGTCTTAATTAAAAAAAAATATTCTTAATAAAAATAAGAACAACTTCAATGTAAGATTCAATTGTAACTTTTTTTTCTACTATTTTTATATATTGATCAGGAAATATATTTATTAATTATATGGTACTCAGCAAATACAAAATTACGATTATTCTATTCATTACATTAAGTTAGTAAATATAAATCTTTGCAGTGTGACTTAAAACTTGTATGCTTCATTATTACACGATACTACCCACTAAATAAATACTCTAATTCAGCCTATTATAAATTATAGAGGCAGGGCTAGCTTTCTGACCTATAACTAGATTGAAATGGAGTATTTGGAAAAAGAGATCTCAGGTCATTAATCAATAATTATTCTTCATTATTCACTCATTTTATTTCATTATTTATTCATTTATATTTCATCATTATTCCCCTCATTTATTATTCATTATTCTCTCACTTTATTTCAGTATTCATCTTTATTTTAGAAATCTTTACAAACCCCCAGGTACTAGCACTCTCTCCCCGGACGAGAATAGAATAAACTCTAGATTTGTAGAGACGCTGTCCGAAAAACACTGCACTGTAAAACCCATAACGCCATATTTTAGTGTTCTGCAACTTTGGGTACTAGCACTCTCTCCCCTCCGTAACAATTCACGTATTATTATTTAATTATTATGGACTTTTAAATATGATTATTGTTAGTTGTAAACCTTACTTCCAAAAAAACTCGATATTTGCCGAAACCATTGCTTCCTCTTCGTATTTAAACCATTATTTTGCATATTTTTATTTACTGCATTATTAGAAACAAATTTTATTAAATGCCAATCAACCAGAGTACGTATTATTACACCATTAATTTGATACAAAAACCATGAATTTTATTGTATATTACTTATTTATGATTTTTTCTTACAACTTTATTTTTAAAATTAATAAAAAAAATTGCTACATTTTTGATAAATTATTCTAAGAATTGAAATTTGTAACTTGAAACCATAATACATACTTTTTTAAAACATCAATCACATTAAACCATATAAAACATTTTTAATAATTTTTTATGAAAGAAACACATTGTGGTTATTCGCAAATAAATAATAATAATAATAATCGAGTCATGAATAAATTGAGAAAAACAAAACACTGCCAGCATAATATTGTCCAATAGGACTTCTCTAGCATTAAAAAAATGGAAAATTGACAAAAAACAAACATGAAAAATTATACTTTACATCTTACGAAAGAAACCAAAGAAAATTAATGTTTTGAAATTTATTAACTGAAAATTAATCTTACTTTACACTGATAAATTAAATAAAGCTTTATAGAAAAATGTGAAGCAAAATTTCAATCACAAGTCTTGCAAATTAATATTGCCTTGAAACGAATATATAGATTTTTTATAAATTAGCATTTGAAATTAGAATTAAGAAATGTGAAGATTAAATTTAAAGTGCTTAAAAATCAAATGTCACAAAATTTATACTACAACGAAAATTCATTAAATGAATTATTATAATTATTGTAATATATGATGATCAAATAAATGGTATTTTTTATTTTCTAAATTTATACAGGTAAAGCAGAAAATTTGAATCTATTTTGTTTTTCTCGATATATTAATAATTAAATTCAACACCAAATTACAAATAGAAAAAAATATATAGTGTATTGTATTAAGTAAATATTTCGTTTTGTTTTATTAGAAAATACAAGCTTAACACATAAGTTGAGGAATTTAATTTTACAAGTGAAGGTAGATTTTAGAATTTAATTGCTATTTTTTTTTTTTTTACTTTTTCTGGTGAAGAGATATTAATACAAAAAAATATTGGTCTGCGTAGGAGGTGTGCACTACAAATTAGTGGTGTTTGAAAGTTTTTCGTGTGAATCATGGCGTTATTAAAAATGAAAATGTCATTTTTTTTTGTTGACTCACACTGTGTGTTTCTTACTGGTGCAGTTGACAGCAGGGCACATCCAGTCGCAGGTAGTGTGTGGTAGGGCAAGAAGAACTGTATGCTGCTTTGCACTAGGAGGCTCCAGATACTTGGTAGCGTTAGTATACCGTAGTGTCCGAGGCCGACGAGTCTCATAGCGCTGCAGCAGGCAGGCCTCTCCACCAAAACCATGCAGTAATTTGTGTAAAATGGATAAAAAAACGGAATATCTGTGTGCAGTTGTAAAATTTGCATTAGGTTAACAGTGTACAGAAAAACAGAATCAAAATAAGAATTCGATTTTTTTTTAAATAAGTTATACCTCTTTTGTATTTTAATGTTAAACAATCACAAGAAAACACAATTAAAAACAAAACAAAACAGTATTTAATAATTTACGGTGTGATATTTACTTTCAAAATTATACAGAATATTTGAAATTGTCTCCAAAATTATTATTTTATGAAGTTACTTATTATTCACATGAATATTGGATAAAAAAATTGAAAGAAAACAAACAAATGTTCATGACTCGTAAGATTATAATTAATAATATTTTCTTATAGGGTTCGTTCTTCCCTCAAAATTACAAGAAGAAAATTATGATGAAAATTTTGTTTAGTTATTTCTGAATAAAATTTAATTTCTAATTGAATAATGTGATAATAAATTTCAGAATTGGCAAATGTTGAATTACACTGAAAGAAATATTATGTATCATTAATGTTTGGAACATGCACCAGGGGCGTAGACAAGGGGGGGGGGTGTTATAACCCCCCCCCCCCTTGAGAGCTGAACCTTAGTAAATTTTGAGGAAAAAATAACAATAAATGGTACTCGACGGATACGATTTAGATAAAGTTTTATGAAAATTTTTTCTTAAAAAACACTTTAAAAATTTATATCCCCGAAACACATCGTTAATACATCTTTAATTTATTTAAAATCCATCTACAGTATTATGATTATTTATATAAGTATATACAATATAATTCTATTATTTAATTCCAATGAGCTTTTTTGCTTTTTTCGTCATCGATAATATTTTATAACCTCTAGTCTACGGACTATAAAAAACTATTATTATAATTATATTATGTAGTATTCATTATTAAGTTATTTATGTTTTTGTAGACAAAAATTTCAAATATAAAAATGTTGAAAACATTCCCCGCATGATGTTCAGCATAAAAGTAAAAATTATATATATAATAATATTTTATTATTCTTTCGTTAATTATATAGGTATATTACATCTTACAATTAATTGCCATTTTTATTGTCTAATGTATATAATACTGTACATATCTTTAATTTTATTACTGAAGTTAAAAAAATCTGATTCTCTTAAATTAATTTTATTAATTTTACAACAGTATACTTAATGTAATAAATTGATTTTCTTGTCTTGAAAATTTAAATATAAATATTTTTTCTTGCTCGTACATCAAGCAGTACATCGTCTTGAAATGTGGTCTACTTTTTTATAAAAATAAGTGACAAAAATATTGTAACTACATAATTTACGATTTACAAATATAAGAAATTTGCTGCAACTTTTCATCGAAAAAAATTAAAGTCCACGTCCCTTTTTCAAAAAATTCGCGCATCATGAAACTAATAAAAATAATATAAAAGTGTTTATTTGATTAATTGCTTGATTTAACTAAAATTATGTTTTACTCAAAGCTTTATTTATTACTTATAACGTTAGTGCATCACGTACTGCACGTATTGAAAAGAAATTAAAAAAAATTGGGTGCAAAAAATATAAAATTTTAAAAAACTGCATCATGCAGGCCATACATTCTCTATACTAGTATTTTTTCATAATTTTACCCTAAAAAAGGGGCGTGTCCTTAAAAAAATCGCGCCTGCGGCGGGCTATTGGGGGGCTACGCCCCCCAAGCCCCCCACTAGCCTGTTCTCAATCTTGAAGAAACCCCCCTCTTGGACAAATCCTGGCTACGCCACTGACATGCACGTATGGTTGGGTTGCCAATGACAAATTGGGTTGTAGTGAATTGAGTATTACTTGATTTGACGATATATAAAATTATTAATTTTCATTTTGATATTATTATGTACCTTGTCTGCATTTCATTTAAAAATAATGTTGTTTTTTATGATAAAAAAATATTAATTTTATTATTTAACTTTTTTGTATAGAAATTTAGAAAATAACATATTAATGTTATACTGAGAAAAAAAATATAATAAGAAATAAAAATTAACCTTAATTTCTGAAAGGAAATTTTAATCATTTATCATTATGTATAAAAAATTTTATTCGGGCTTAATTTCAACATCTCTTACACGATGACTTTAAAACAACACGTATGAAAAATAACACCGCTTAGTCAGCTAACACTGCTCTGAAGGAAGTACAGAGTACAAAGTTACGGATGTGAGAGGAATGTGCGTGCACTGCTTAGCATGAACTAGCTACGTACACTGTAAAGTATTATGTGTAGTTGAAACTAACTGTTTTATGATCAAATAATTAAATACATATATTTATACCCTAGTCTTTCAACGAAATGACAAATGTTAAATAAAAAAAAATATAAAATTGACTGATGTAACTCTTAAATGAAACTTTTACTCTAGTAAAAAAGAAGTTTGAAATCAACTTTTATTTTTCTTTGTAAATTATTTTTAACAAATAACGCTACTTACAGCAGAAACTGTTCTGAAAAATGAGTTTTGAAACTGAAAGATAAATACAGATTAGCATTGATTTTATATTGGTTTTTTAAAATTTAGGTTCATGCACTTGAAATTACTTTATATCCTTTTTAACGGTGTAATTAGTTGTGTAAACAGCAAAACTGAAGATTTGTAAATACTGCCTTTATAATTTACCCACATTTTTTAAACAAATTGATATTATTATTTTTACTATATATTATTTTTATGATATATATTTTTTTTACTGTGTCATTCATCAACAATTTTTCGAAGTACTATTTTTTTTTACAGTCCAATTTTGAATCAAACCAGTGGACTATAAGAAAAGATTGTTCCAAATTTACTACTCTACTACAAACCCCATAAAATGTACCAATCTCCTTGCTTTCATATAAAAAAATATTTATAATATATCGTATTTAATAATTTAGTTCCGCCTCAATCAGATCAACAGAACAATAGGGAGAACCGGCGACCTCCACCATATGTCGCAGTCACCTGAAGGGTGTCCTGCTTGCCGGGATGGGGGCATCCCTAAGTTACCTTAACCTGACTGAGGGGGAAGGAATATTTAAAGTAAATTGAATTAAGTCACAACATATAGGTTGGACTATGGTTTATTTAATAATAATAATATATATTATTATTATTATTATAATAATAATAATAAATTATAATAATAATAATAATAATATAATAACATATAATAATATGTTATAATAATATAATAATAATAATATAATTATTATATAATAATATAATAATTTATAATAATAAATTATAATAATATTTATTATTATTCAAAGACAACTATCACAAAAGTATACAAGACAAACAACAAACAAGGAGAGAGGTATTTTACCTTATACAATTAAGAGTGCCATCAGGCACGACCGTCAGTGTTGGCACCCATCTTCCATCTACCTCAAGCTGGGCCGAGGCGCCCCACAGCAACAGCGTACAATTGCAATGTAAGCGGTTGTACACTGCAGTCGGACGTCTCTAGCCATGTAACCCAGCTCGCTACATGATGTGATAAATGAGGGAGGTAACACAGAAATGTGTGGGGTTAGAGCTATCCCAAGCTAGACCACCCGTTGTTGGCCAGCCCAACTCAGGACGCTCCACCCGTATTGTGACAATATATTATTATAATTTATAATATATATTTCTATCATCATGCACTTCATGCACGTAATCAAGTGTATGAATTATTTAACTTAACATTTCTTTGTAGAAACTTTATATAATTATATTATTTAAAAATAGAGAGTTAGGGGTTAGTGAAGATTAAGTTAGATTAACCTTACAGTTAAATTATTCAATTTCAATTGTTCATTTCTTTTTCTGTGTGCATTCGTTCTGTTGATGCAAAGTTAATTTTGTTTAAAAAACAAATTTTTGTTGTTTTCTTTCAGACAAGATTATCCACAGCAAAAATCGCAAGAAATACACACAGCATTGAAAACAACACCACTTCTGATCTGCATGGGAATAAGAACCAAAGATATCTCCTTCTATTTCTTAATTTAAAAATTAATGATTGAAATATATCATATAACTGAATCAATCTAACGCTCACTTCATTATACAAATTCTATCAAAATTAGAAATTAAAAAAAAAAAAAAAATGATTTATTCGTGTGAATTTTGTCCCATAAACTTTATCTCTTCATTCGATCATCGAAATCACTTATTGTCATGTCACAGTGTTAAAATGCAATATAGATGCAAGGAATGTCAAATTATTCTCCCCATTGATTATAAGAGGTATCTTATCAGAAGAGAGAATGGTGTAAATTGTTATCAATGCAACTTTTGTAGTACTTTTTACTATTGTTTAGAATATGTTAAAAACCATGTCAAAAGTCAACACATTAGAAGCAATTTTGTTTGCACGGCCGAGAAATGCAAATTTGAAAGTCGGTACAGATCACGATTCGGAAAACACCTTCAATCACACAAGAGAAGACATGATGCTTTTCTGAAAAGAACCAAAGAGTTGGAGAATTTGAAACAGTTGGCATTGGAAAAGAAAACTAAGGCTTTACAAGCAAGAAATAAAAGCACGGCGACCAACAAGAAAGCATCAAGGAAGCACAATAGCTTACCAGCTGATAACAACAGTTACTACAGAAAATTTGCACCAGCGCCAAATGCAACTTTAAACGTAAGTTGTTTTAATTATTGATCAAGTTTACGATTTTCTCCTTTTTTCGCGTCGCATGTTAACACCTTAATACCTGTAAATACCTGCAAGGTAAGTGCTGTAACAATCACAAAGTGCACGTTTTTCTTGCAGTCTTCACGCAGTTCACGCCTTGATATAGTATACAACCAGTTCTACATGCATGCATTGAATTTGTTAGTAAAATGGTTTCTCTTATTAAAAACAACTAATAATTATGTAAGGTGAGCTTAATAATAATCATGTTTGTGAGTAGCTCAGTAGATGCGTATGTATCCTTGGCACTCACGACGTTTGGGTTTGCTCTGCAGGTGCTGCATGGTGCCATGGCTTTTACGATGTAAATATAAAATTATAAATACGTACCTCTGGAGCTTTGAGTGTTAGGTTTCCGCTTTCCGTGTAATGACACTGATGATGCTTACTGAACATACATTCTTCTGTGCCATACTAATATAGCTAGAACCTGTATATTAAACAAGCTTGATATATATAATTATAGTATATGCAACGCTTCGACATTAATAATCCTTCATGGCTGATGTATAATTGTTATATGTAGTGGTTCAGACCATAAATTGTCAACAAACTTTAAAAAGAAGATGAATATAAAGAAAATTAGACGGATTTCCTTATCTTTCTAAAATAACAAAGTATTTAACTCATTTTTCCAGTACATTATAATTAAAATTATTGACATAATTGGCCTTATAATTTTTCCCCCATAGACAACTGCACTGCTTAAGTGAGGCTACCTACCATGATAAAATGTATTTCAAACATTTAAATATAATATATAAGTATTACCCGCCAGTGGGGGCTGCTATGATTACTAAAATCACAGAAGTTATAAACAAATGTTAAAAATTCTTTTATAAATATTAAAACAGCATAACGCTTTTTCTGAATGAAATGTGGATGCATATATATTTTCGGGGTGCTTTATTCTGAAGTATCTCGTGGCATTGATGATGTGATGTATTAATATCCACAAATTTTGGGACATTTGGAGAAGGAAAGAGACTTCGCCAGCCTCGCACCCTGTGGATCTAACAATGCTCACCATCATGTATATTAAGTTGTATATTATATTCCTTAATTAAAATGAACGTTAATTTGTTGTAGGTGCAGCGAGGTGATTTGGAAGTGCAGTCCACCTCAGAGACTCAGGAGAATATTGATGAGTACAAGTTGCCAAGCATCCTCAATGCCCCAATTCTGTTTAATGCTATACACGGTATTAACCCTGATCCAAGTACAAGTACTCCAATCCCCCAAATTACATTAAACAACTATTCTAATGTGTCCTGCCACGTAAAGAATGTATTACCTCCCATCAGTGTCATTTCACCTGAAAATAACACATCGTCTCCAGTGGGAGATGAGATAGAACAAATTATAGAAAGAATTATGAAAAATAAAGAAAATTATAGGTTAGGGGATGATATAATTAAAATAATTGAGGATCCCGTTTCTCGAGATACACAAGATGCTGCTGCTGATGATACCTCCAATTTGGAAATACAACAAACTACATCAAAATTTAATGAGTTGTTAGCCAATCATGAGTCTGATAGTAAAAGTTATTCTGCCGAAGATCTTGAGGTGAATTCGGTACTAAACAGTAAAAGAAACTACACAATGAAAATGATATTACCTGCCATCTTTTCACCTCCTGTCATCCACATCCCTTCGCCAGTGGAACTTTTGCAATACGACGAAATGTTTACAACTCCAGCATCCTGCTTGTACGAGGAAACATTTTCAAGCTCAACTTCTCTTGCGAACGATGATATTGATTTTTTTTTAATGACTCAAAACACCAGCAAACCAAATCACACAAGTTTCGAAGAAGAAATATTGGGAATGAGTTTTTCTCACGACAGCAAACATGGACATGGCCTATTAACTCATGCTGAAACGTTAATTGTTTCAAAAATTTCTAGCATTTTAAATGAGTTAGAAGAGCAGAGTTCCATGATTACAAATAATAAAACAGAAATAAATTTCATGATAACTGAATGTCATGATAATTATTATTCAGCACAAGACTTTGAGGTAGGCTGGCCCCACTTATGGAATATGTAAGAAATAAAATCAAGTTATATTCCCGAGGCATTCTGACACCCTTCTTATTTCTTAAAAAACAGATTAAATAGCTTGCAAAATAGCAAATTGAAATGGCTTCTCTTTCAGAAAAAATTCTACTCCGTTAAAGCTTTTTTTTAGTGATTTGAATAAACGCTTTTTCCGATAAAAACTGTATCTATGTGTTATGCTTGAGTATTTTATTGTAATTTAATAAGTGTGTTGTTTAAAAAAAATACAGTTTTTTATGTTATTTCAGTAGTATGTTGTGTGTTATATATTATATTTTAACTGTTATACAAATTTTAATTAATTATTATATTATTAATATAATATTGTTCAATGTTTATGTAAATAGTTTGTTCACAGTACTTAAAAATTGTAAAATTTTCATGTTTGCGGATGATTTACTTATCCTACTGGCAAATAAAAATTTTGATGAAGCTTAAAAAAATTTACAAAATAATATTGACCATCTCACATACTGGGTTCATGATTATGGATTAGCTATTAACACAAAAAAAAACAAGGTAATGCATATTTTTAATAAATATTTAAGAAAAGATGAAGTAATTAATGTAACTATTCACTCAAATTCATGTTTGCATTCATTTCGTGAAAGCTGTGTTTGTAATGTAATTGAGCAAGTAGAAGAGCATGTCTATTTAGGAGTGGTCATTGATCAAAATTTTGAATGGTATAAACACATTTTAAAAGTTGTAAATAAATTAAGATCATTTCTTTCTCAAATAAATAAGCTAAAATTTGTTATGGCTTCTTTCTATTTTATAGTAATCGTGTATGTCAGGAGGGGAAAAAAAAACAAAAAAAAAATGTAGAAATATCTATAATACTATTTGAGCTCCTAAATTCTGTAAAGTATAATTTACTTTCGCCTTTGTTTACTATTATATTTGATTACCATTATGTATTATATGATTAATGAAAAAATCTACATGTCTTTTTGTTTAAATTAAAAGTTAATTCATAATAGTACTAAATAATCTTTCATATAATGATCATTAAAATGGTTATTTTATGAGAAGTAGTTTCCTTAGTATTATTCATGAATTTTCATTTTTTTTTTGTCTAAAGCAAATATGGTTTAAGGTTCATAGTAGTACTAAATAATCTTTCATATAATGATCATGAAAGTGGTAATTGTATGAGAAGTAGTTTCGTTAGTATTATTCATGAATTTTATTTTTTATTTAAAGCAAATATGGTTTAAAGGTTCATAATAGTACTAAATAATCTTTAATATAATGATCATGAAAGTGGTGATTGTATGAGAAGTAGTTTCCTTAGTATTATTCATGAATTTTGTTTTGTCTCACTTTCTTTTGTATATTTCGTTTCTGATATAATGGCTGAAATATCATTTATTATGTTTATTTGCAAATTAATTATGTTCAAGTTATAATTTTTGTTTATTAAAAGCTTGAAGAACCCTTATGTATTCTGTAGCGGCCGACAGGGAGATTATATCCCAGGCTGGTACAATATCATGTAATAAAAAAAAAATTAAAAAATATATATATGTATAAAAATAATTTAATGTACAACACCTCGAGACACCACGAACTTTACTCCTCTGCTTATATTTGTAGACCTTGCCACGCCCGCAATCTATGAATTCAAGGTTTGGTAAACTAGAATAAATTGAGAATGTTTTTAAATAAACTGTGTGTTATTATCTTCTCCAAAATTGAAAACCTGCAGCATCTTTTTGCTCGTGGATCAGCAATCAGCAAATCATTCAGAAATAACTTTCGCGCTGTCCCGAGGTGTACATTCTTGCATGTCAATTCTACTTTAATATTCACAAAGTTGTCATAATATACATGTAATTAGTGAAGTATATTTATAAGATTTCTTAATTGCCACGCATCACAAGCAAAGTTTAATGCAAGACAATGCAACATATAATGTATGTCTCATGATTGCTATATTAAGAAAAATATTATAAAGCTTCTGTGTTTCAGACAAGATAAGTATTTTTTTTAAATCAGGATGATTTTCTTTTTCTTTATTAAATTTGAATTGTTATTTTTTTAAATGTAATATGACTAATATGTGAATTGAAGTTAGCCCTGCCTTAGAATTAGACCTCATATATATATGCAATCGGATGATTGTATTTATGTTGATTTGAATTTTAATTATTTAAATCGTATTCAAAGCCCTGTAATTCTCATGTTATGAAAATTTAAAACTATAATATCAATATCAACTATGTTAATTAAAAACTATTAACTATTAAACTATTAATATTGGAACTGCAGTATTCGTTTTAAATAATTATTTTTCAGTATATACGAGTATACGAGTATTTCAGTATATATGTACTATAATTAAACTTATTTTAAAAAATATTGAAGATTATTTAAATATTTTGTGTGGTATTAGCCAACCCTGGCCTTCTCTGAACTCTCTAGTGAACAGTAATAATTTAAGCCTGTCCATCAACTTAACTATATAACATTTCTGCAATATGCTTAAACTCTGAATTTTGGCAATATTATCTGTTGTAAAGGTGTGTATATTAATGAATAATGTTTAAAATGTTGCAAACTAAAAATTGAATTAAAAAGTGTAAAACTTATTTCAATTGTTATTTTTTATTGACGTTTTTATTTCTGAAAAAGTTCAATTGAGTCATGTTTAATTCAAATGCATCATGGTATTTTTTTAATAATTAGGAGCACCAATGAATAGTGAGTGTAAAGATTTAAAATATTAATAATTATATTTTAAAAATCGTAACTAACAAGCAATGGAGAATGCAATTTGTTATTTATTTATTTATTGTTATTGCATGTTCAGTCTTCATTTATTTAATAAGATATGAGAATACAGCTAGTATACAGAATTGCACTGCAGTTGGAGTCCACTATGATGTCTATGATATCAACACAAAAAATAAATAGGAGAACAGATGGTGCATTTAAATTATATATATAGTTTCATTTTATATTATATATAAAATTGGGAGTTGTTTATTATATATAGAACAATATAAATAATTATCTAAGTAACTATATATATTAATTTTATTTTATTCAATATTATTTGCATCCAGGCTCGGATCCAAGGGGGGGGGATGGGGGCGATTACCCCTCGCAAAAGGTCCCAAAATACGTTGAAGGTGTTACCACCCCAACCCTTCGCCCCCCTCCGACTCAAAATTTTAACATTGCGGGATAGGGCACCGCCCCCTCCAAAGCCACAAGCTGGATCCGCCCATGTTTGCATCAAAGTTCAGTTCGGGACACCGTGCCACAAGGTTGTGACCTACATGAAAACGAGATAAGAAACTGACCTTTAATGAAAAGGGGATATATTATTATTATATAAACTATAATAAACTAGTTTGATCCTGAAGGACTCATTGCAGTATAGTTGAAAAGATAAGACGAGCACAGTTTAGCCAAAAGTTCGTTGTAGCCTGAAGTGTAAGGCGCTCGATCGTCAGGACAACACGGCAACACCTATGACCGGTCCCTGTAGCATGATCGTGGATGTTCAACGTGCGATCGTGGCAGGCTGGAGAGCAAATTCATGATGCAACCACGAGATGGCAGCAATAGTATTTATCGTTCTTCTAAAATCCTTGACAATCCTTGCCGTTTGTCAATAGTAAAATAATTTTTAAATTTAAATTAATAATTTTCTAATATTTTCATTAATTATAATGATTAAAACTCTACCCCAAGAAGTAGCCGGAGGTCCTATTTACTTTTTCTTAAATTTATATTTTTTTTTGTGCCTGACAATTTGTGGAAATCATTTAGTTTATAATATAGAGACTCTCAATCTCTTGTGAACTTTTACAAAATTGTAATTAGTTGCTTACGTTAGTTTCCCTTTAATACTTTTATTAATAAATATAATAATATCTGAGGAGGTAAATATTGAATGAAATGTATTACTTTTATTTATTTTAAAAATATTACATACCGGCTAAGGTTATACAGTTAACCCTGTCGGTCGATCACGATATTACATAATAAAATAAATAATTTTCAAGATGTTTGTGTGATTAATTATCTTTTTTAATATTTATACGTATAATTGAATTGTGCAATAACAAATAAAAAAAATTAAAAAAAAAAACGAAAAATTGCAACAATTTTAAAATAGAAAAAGTTAATATATTATATTTTAAAAGAACATTCATAACGCAAGTAATTTCGAATAGCAAAAAAAGTCTCCAGTGGATGGATAAAGCATAAAAATGCCTGGTTGGCATCTGAAACAAAGAATTAGGCTTTAGAATTTGTTTTTTTTCAAACATTGTATTTACATTTTACATATTATATATATTATGTTTATGATTAAACTAAAATTAATTTATTGTGTTGTTAATATATTCATTTTAATGGTTTTAAAGCTTTGAATTCTGAATTGAACAATTTTTATAAAACTATTAGTTTAGTTTATTTGCAAATTATTTTGTAAATAAAACTCAAATTAATTATAAACATTTTAATACTTATTCATTTTAACTATTTTAAGTATTGAATTGAAACAAGAGGAAATTAAAATAGTTATATTTAATGTATAATAAAAAAATAAAAAAAGAGTTCAACGTTTAATCGTAATTATATTTTCAATAAGATTTGGCGCCGATTTTACACGCGGTACCCTTGGAAATATTCAGATTTTCTACAACCCTTCCTAAATGAATAGAAGGTTAATGAATTTAATTGCTTGAATAATCAGACTTTGTATTATAATAAGTATGACATTATTCAATTTAATTTGCATGCTTATTCTACAAGTTAAGGCACACACCTCGTCACACGATGATAATCATGCATCGGGTGGAGTCTGAGGATGATTGTTGTTGCTGCGTCGAAGCATTTCAATCTGGAGCAACTCACGAAAATTCAGGTATTCTATTTCGCCGAGGCTAGATTGTATCTCTAGTAGAAATACCGCGGTCTGTCGAAGAGCCAGACGGAATTCGGACCTTTCCTGGACATTCTGAACATACACAACATAAATAACTATTATTATATAGTCTATTGGTATAACACAGAGCAAGGAAACATTGAATAAAGCTTAATATAAATTAATACAATATATTATATACACATTGCACCTCTGGACAGCACGAACTTCATTCCTGCTTTATTTGTGGGCGTTATACCACTCAGTCTATATAAAGAAAGACCTGGCTCTATTGATAGACTGATATCTCTTCTTACCTCCCCCGAAATTGCAAATATGTGTGTCTCATGAAGTTTCAGCTCTAAGTTCATGCAGTTATCCTAAAGCGTGTCCAGTGCATCTATATAATAAACTCAGTGAAGTATCCACCAGGAAAATTTAATGTGGTTTTCGTATTGTTCATGTGAGTCATGCAGCATGTTACCATGCACTCTCCTTATTTATATGAGTTATTTTAATAAAATTTAGAATTAAATATTCAGTAAATAATAAAACAAAAAAATCAATTGCTATTAATATAATAATATAAATATATACTGTTGACTGATTGATATTAAGTAAAAAATTAACAAATTAATGAAAGTCAACGCATTAAATAAATAAAATAATATCAATGCCGTTTTAAATAATTAAATATGCTTATGACTTAAAATAATTATTATGAATTCAGTGTATTTTATCAAAAATATCGTATAGTAATAATTTTTTATTTATTTATTTATTTTTATTTTTTTTTTTTTACTCAGTGGCTCACCTAAAGACAATATTCAATGGTAACGTGAACATGTTTGTCATGTACAGTACAACCAAAAAGAAGTTCTAAAATAAAAAATATATATATATTTTAACTATTTATATAACATATATTTTTAAATTTTATAATTTTCTGGATTATGCAAGCATAGCTATAGTTCTATAGTTATTATCTGGTGCAAGCATGCGAATGAAAGTATTAATTGCAACAAACTTTGATTTTAATATTTTAATAAACCATATATGCGTGTTTAAAAAACATCTGAGCAGTTAGCATAAATTTTTATACTCTGTTATGCAATAAATAAAATAATTTTTCACTATAATTGATGAAATTTACCAGAGAAGGGTAAAGATCCAGTACCAGTCTCCGAACTGTCGCTATGACCCATCTTAGTGGCCAAAACATCGCTTCCAGGGTGACGGATGCAAGTGGAGGCACCATATCTGCTATGAGCTGCACCAGTAAGACAAAATAATGGTATATATAACAACATTACAATGAAATTTTATGATGAGTAAAGTTGTATTAACAGAACTACTGTATATAGCATCTACTTATCCAAACTTAGATTCGTGCCAGAAAGATTTATTAAGCATTAAATGTCAAAATTCCATTTTAACATGCATGCAGCAGGAAACATGATGCAGAAATAACAGTATGATTCAACTGCATGCAGATAATATAAATAACAACAGAATCTAACAATAGAACAGAAGTAGACTTTAATCAATCACTATACTGTATGATTAAATTACGTGCGTTTACTGTATATTTGTTGATAAATCATAATTAATCTTTTATTCTAATATCACTAAAAAATATTACCTATCAGATAGCGCTGTCATGCAAGGAGGAAAAATACAAACCATTATGCTAAAATCACAAACAATACAACTTCAAGCATATGAAGTATATATCGCCATGCAAAATAGAAAAAAAAAAAAAAAAAAATAACGAACTAACAAAAATTAGGGGATATTAACATCTCTTTTTAAAGTTTTAGCATGATAATAAAATGCTAAATATGTGCTAAAGAGGTCTGTGAATACCTTCCATACACTGCAAATCTTGTTTCTGTGCTTGATTCTATATTTATAATTATAAATATATATATAATATATAATATGCTATAAAAATTGATGAAGGTTTATATTCATTAATTAACAAAGGTTCTAATTATATATTTTTGGAGCAAAAATTTAATTTTTTTAATGGGGCAATATCGTATAAATTGATCGATTTTCCCTGATTTCTCAATCGCCGAACATTTAAAAAGTAATACAAAATTATGAAATCAAGTTATGACTGAAAATTTTAGGACAAATCTATAAGATGCATGCAATACACTAAAATTAGTTTAGTAACAAAATAAAATTATTTTATTATACTAAATTAAATTGATAATTAAAATTAATGAAAAGGCCAATTTTCTCCTTGGAAAAATATTTTCTGAAAAACCCCATGGATAAAAATATTTATCAATTATCCACCGCAGTAATTTTTCAGTATATTTTTTCTTTTTAATAAATTAATTATTATTTTTGCTGCCATTGATCAGCAGTGTTAAAATTTTTATTAATTCATTAGAAATCAACGAAGCTTATGATAAAAAAATTGTTTCCGTAGAAAATTTATCAACATTTTTATCCTTGGGAAAGCATGTTTTGATTTTCAGTTTTTTTCCCAGGAGAAAATCGACTTTATTTTTATTTAATTAAAAATTATAATATTATTTATTAAGTCCTAACAAGTACAGTTTTTGTTTTTTTAAGTAAAATTGCATGAATGCAATTTTCATGTAATTTTACCGTATGCCAAACAAATACGGCGTAAAAAAATGCATTCGTGAAAACAATGTAATTAATAGTATAACAATAAAAAATGTGATCAATATTTACTTGTGCAACCAGTTATAATCAAAATAAAATACTATTACTATTATTATTATTATTATAAGTAAATAAACAAGAAAAAATAGCTTACCTTTATCAAATGTGTAGGGAGAACACAAGTTCTATTGCCACCTCTGGCAAGGTGACCCTAAGTACGTACCGACGTGGCTTGTTTGCTACCGAACACGAGCGACTGCAATTCGACGTGGTGCCGAAGTAGTGCCTGCAGTCAACGAAGTTACATTCCATCTATATTTTAACAAACGCGCAAAAACATACGGTAGGTACGTACATAGATTTAGAATTTACAGCATTGGTCTATATACAGTATTATATATTATGTTTTCCTATAGCATTTTTTATATGCTGGCTCTGTTCTTTTTTCAAATTAGGTCTAGTACAACTCGATGCAATCGGAACTTTCGTGTCTTAAGGCCAGAAATTAAGCCAAAACTTGCATGAGTAGTTCCATATGTTCCATATGTCGCCTATAATTAGCTATATGTAAGTAAATACGCAATAAGGTGATAATTTATTATTATTATTCTTTATACGTTACCTGACTTACCTGTACCGATAGTTCATGTGATTATTAACGATGATGTATTTACGAACAGACTTATTGTATCATGCATACGCTACAGTGCATGCACTTGCCTTCCTGGAAAGATGAAAGTAATGACTTTTTCTCCCGTTAAATTACAGGCCATTAGAACCTTTGTTAATTAATGAATATAAACCTTCATCAATTTTTATAGCATATTTATAAAAATAAAATAAAATAGCATATTTGGATGCAGGATCAATTCTTTTTAAACCTCTAACATCCTCAAAATCGAGAGGAAAATTACTGTGACGTCTTTGGCATTGAACGTCTTTCGCTACGCTTACGTATAGAACATAGATTTTACATTCTCGTGACGTCACAGTGCTTTACAGCAAGATTTTAATAGGCATATTTAAAAGGGTGAAAAAATATGTGAAAAAATTGACTACATAACCTGAGGTCACCTATTAAAATATGTAATATAAAAAAAAAAAAATAAAAAAAAACGACGCAGGTCCATTCTATATTTGCCTCTGCAGCTCCCTGAAACAAAGAGTCGCACAGAGTTGAAATTTGATGACGTAATAAGACAGTAAGAAAAGTAGAATTGAAAAAAGCTTATTATACCATAAATTTTTCTAATATATATTATTTTTCCTTACAAGAGACACTTCCAATTGTTTGTATGGAGATGATTTATTTTTTCTTTTTTTTTTTTTTTTTTTTTTTGTACTCGTATAAAGAAAAGTTTTAGTCAAAATTGTATCGTGTAATACACGCTTAAGAGTACATACATGTATTGTAATGTATTAAAAAATAATAAAATCATAATAATCATATGAAAACACAATTATTATGATAAAAGAGACTTGTTACAATTTTATTACACATAATTGTTTATTATATATATTTTTTTTTAATTTTAAATTTTAATATTATGTTTATATACTAATATACATTTATATATTTTAATAGCTTTAAGCAGAAATATTTTATAGTATAAATTTTACTATACTAAGAAATGCATTAAAATAAAAAATTAATGTCCAACACATTTGAAAATATATTAGTAGATCTCGTGAGAAAAAATAAATAAATAAGATAAATTATGATTTATGAACGAGATACATTATGAATTGTTTTCTCACAAACAAGTCCTTTATATATATAAAGAATTTTTTATTAATATTTTCTGATTTTTTTTCGTATAATAATTTGACATCATAAACAAGTCGTTATTTTATTTGTCAACAGTTAAAATCCATTTAGTTATCAACAACAGACAACAACATACAAAGAAAATTACGTCACCAAATTTTTGATCTCCATGCAACTGGACTCAAAGTAAATTTTTTCCTTGAACTTTTTTTTTGTCACACATACGTTAGGATTATGTCATCATTGCCACACCATAAAGCTCAATTTCCCACTCAATTCTATGTTATTTTTAGGCTTACAATTACAAAACGTATAATTCCATGCGTCCAAGTCATAACATAACGCTTGCGCATAATATATGATGGTCCAGGGCGCTCGCGCGAGCTCCTCTTAATAAGAGCATGTTACGCAGATGACCGCAGTGGTGGTCGAGATCGTTCTGAGTGACACTTAACAGTGCACCTAAGTCATTGAGCAAATCTGAGTGCGTATACTTAAAATATTTCTTATTTTCTGTGTAGCTGGCAGATTTTACGATAAACAGCATTATATTCTGCGATTTAGTAAGTATCTTTATATTTTATGATACCTGTATTCATTTTCTTATTATATTCACATGCATATTTTTTTTATGAATTTTAATTTTAATATCTTTTGTAGGTCAAAATATTTTACAATATTTATAGAGTATCATCTGGAATCATTTTTAATATGTCAATTTTAGTATAATATTTTTCAAATATCTTAATTAATTATTTTAATATCTTTAAGCAGAAATGATATTATTTTTACTATCACATCTTTAATACATTGAAAGCAATCAATCAAATAACGCGAGGAAATTTAATTAATTTAAAATTATATTGCTTTCGGAAACTTTTATTATATCAATAAAAAACTTTATTACCTTAATTTTTTGCAGCTGGTAAAATGGTTTAAATTATTTTGCCCATTAAAGTGGTGATAAATAAATATAAATTAAATTATTCATCTCTTCAATACGATTCGTACAAACTACAATACTTGTTGGTAATATAACTTGTACGTACATACGTGGCTTGCTTATTTTATTCTATATTCCATGTATATGTACGTACACACTGTACGTACAATACATTACATACAAAAAAGTCATTGCTGCAGCATAGCATTTTTATATCTTTCTGTTTCTGTGTAGACAATAGTACAGCCTCCACAATTAACGTAATTTTGAAAGAAATATATATATATATATATATATTATAAAGCAAATATTTCAAATATATTAATGCATGAAACATTGATAATATTGAATTATATATTAAATTTTACAATGATACGTTTTATAAATCAACACCATTTTATGTATTATTAATTCACATGGCAGAAATATTAACATTAAAGAGAATTAGAAAGTTAGAGTGTTACTTGCAAAACAATTTTTTTTTTAAATAAAAAGTCAAAGGTCTAAAGGATATAATTTTATTTCTTACAAATGACAGCTGTGTAGTAATGAATGCATAACTCAGCTTTAAACATAAAAAAATAAACGTGATTTCATCTCGCGTGCAGCTGCGTCTTAATAAATAAATATATTATTATACTTTAAAATCGCACATCGAAATATTTATCAGTGCAAGATCAGTGTACTAAACAGACACACAATACTTATATTTAAATTCATTTCTATATAGTGAAATAAATTTAATATATATTTTTTAAAATTATTCACTTTTTCAGGTTAGCAATTAATTATAAATAATTATATATATTATAATGTATTTTTAGTTGAAAGTGGGGAGTGTTTAAATAAAAGGTGATAGTGTCGTGCGTAACGAATTAATACTGAAGTAAGGGAAAGGGAACACCGATCACCTGTTTTTAGTTCCATTTGATTAACATGCATGTAAACCTTAGCAGACACACAAAAATTCTGAATTTTTTTTAGCGACAGATTTTAGTAACTAGAAGCCACATAAAAAATTACAAAATAATTATTCAAGCTGATTTTTTTTAACTAAGTTTTTAGTTTGGCTCTCCATGGGAAAGCCCTATGCTGAAATTAAAAAAAAAAAAAAAAATCAGTAAAAAAAATCGGCTCGAATAATTGTTTAGATTTTTTGCTTTTTTTTTTTAGGTTCTAAAATCTCTCTCTCAAAAAAATTTCAGAATTTTTGTGTGTCTGCTAAGTGCTAAAGTTGTTAATCATGTTAATCAAATGGAACTAAAAAACAGCTGATCGGTGTTCTCTTTCCCTTATTAATACTCACGCGTACTGTTATACTGTTAAGTATTATACATAAACAATAAGAAACAATATATAAAAAATATATTATGTTTAGAAGGGCACAGAAATTTTGTTTTATTAAATAAAAATAAATTAAAAAAAAATAGTTTTCGAAAATTGTACTGTATAAAATTAAATAGCAAAATAGCACTAGACTATTTACATTGCAGTATTTATAACTAGACAATATATTATACACTTTCTTCTATATATAAAGCTCGGTACTTGCACCTAGATGAAGTGTCGTTTGATTCATTTAAGGAGAAGTTAAGAGGAAGGTAACACGTCCAATGTTAAAAATATTTCCACACATGAAAATTATGAAACGTATATAATTATAATCTTAAAATTTAATGTTCTTCTGCACTTCATCTATCAGCAGCTAAAATATCAGGCTTATAAATTTGATCTAGTTTCGAGTTATAAAATTTTAAATTTGACTGTAATTTAACATGGAGAAATTGAACTTTTATGTTAAATTAGTCAATTTTAATAATTAATAACTCAAAAACTTGATTGAATTTACCTGATATTTTGCTACTGATATAGATGATGTTGTGGAGAAAATTTTAAGACATATTTCATATAGTTTCATAGTTTTCATGTATGGATTGTTTTCCTTTTTTATTTATACATATTTTTTTTTAACATTAGACGTGTTGCCTTACTCTCTTAATATAAATTGGAAATTTCTGTTCGTTCCTTATAGATAAGCCACCGTTGTTTCTTAGTGCCCACTTAATCGTGATCGATATATTCTAGTCCAAAATTACTGGGTACGTTCCGCACTGCCATATAATATATAATACATGACATAATATATTATATGGCACTGCACTGCCTTTTATTTAAAACATTTCTCATTTTCAACCAAAGTTTTTTGTGTATATTTTACATAATATCAACCCTCTCTCTCTCTCTCTCTCTCTCTCTCTCTCTCTCTCTCTCTCTCTCTCTCTCTCTCTCTCTCTCTCTCTCTCTCTCTAAAAAAAAGCATTTAATTTATTTATTGCTATATAATACTACTAACATATCAAGTTATTGTTTAATTAATTTTTAAAATAATTTCTTCGTGCAAATTCTGCATTGAATTAAATATAACAATAAAATATCTTGATTATTTGTTACAGTATACCAAGTGTTCACGCAGAATCCATAATATTGTATATAGAAGAAAATCAAGAGAGATATCTATCATGGAACCAGAACCATCTCAAATGCCATCCACTTTCGTAAGGATGATGAATGACAGGAGCCCAGATGCTGTACGATTTAAAGACTATTTTGCGACGATAATATTCGACCGGGTGTGCCCTGAGTGTGGTAGACTTTTTATGGACCCGTGCTTTATGCAAAATCATGTTCAATCAAATCATCATGGAACAATATATGAATGCCTTGATTGTGGGCAAAAGTTTACAGTGAAGTCTCTGTTTGAGAATCACCTCAAATGTCATCGAATGCCATACATGTGTGAAGCATGTAGTTTCGGCTATGAATTAAAAGAAGAGTTTGAGAAGCATATGCAACTCCATTATCAAAAGTCGACCAAGGAAGGAAGGAATTTACACCACAAAGCGCCTCAATATCTGCAAGAACTACTGCACACCTTTCAGCAGGTCAGTCACTCGATGAATATTGTAATTATAAAATATATAATTTTATTTGTTTGTTAGTGTTATTATCAATGAATATTATTTTAAGTCATTATTTAAAACTTGAAAATGTATGACTTTTTTTCTATTGGTAACTTCTTTAATATAAGCGCATCTATATTAATAGCAGTATATTGCAAGCTTGTGATTTTTTGATTACTTGAATATTATTTTCTTTGTCGCACAACCGGCCAAGTTAAAAAATGATTTCAGCTGTGGTGTACAAGAAGGGTGCAATTTGGCTTAATAAACTACAATTATCAAACGATCGAAAAACACTGCATGGACAGCAACAATGTCAAACAGAAATATTTAATTGATATTTTTATGATTATTATTATTTACTATCTTGTGATGATAACTTTCACCGTGTACAACGTGTACACCTTGGGACAGCATAAACGTTAGCTCTGCATGCTTGATTTGCATGAGCTACAGCTCGAAAAAGAGATAAAACTTTGCAATGAGCAATTAGAAACGAAAAATTTTATTGGCTTAATCGAAAGCAGGGGTAAAAATATGACGTTGTGAATTGTTTCAGATTTTTTTGTGACCTATAACTAATTTTAATTAATTAATTAAGTTGCATTATTTTGAGAGTGCCGCCTCTCGTGACGCCTCTGACGTCACACCATTCTTGTACTTTTGCACTATAGATGAGATTAGGTGAGAACATGCAGGTATGAAAATCAAAATGGCTGGCGCCACGTTTGAAATTCCCCGCTTCAAATTTTTGAAGTTTTAATGTGGGTTACGTTTGATCAATTTTAGCTTTATTTTGTTCGCATACCACTGAAAAATATGGTTGAAATATGATTTAAAACTTTTATCGTGCTCTAATATTGTTTAATACGTAAAAAGTAGAAAATTATGAGAGACTAACTTCTTACATCAAATTAGTTTGCTTTCTTCCTTTAAATAAAATAATTTACTGATAATTGGTGTGCTAGTGGGTTAGCCCAGTGGTAAACGCATCAGACTTCAAATCTCGTGGTTGTGGGTTCGATTCTTTCTCCCGGCGAGTTTTTATAAATACATTTTTTTTTCTTTAATTTTAATATATTTATGAATTCTAAATTTATAAAATGTGGTTAAAATATGGTTTACAGCTGCTATCAATCGTAATTGATAACTTTTTAATAGTAAAGAGAGGGAACAATATTAATAAAAAATTACTTCACTTTTTCGCGTTCCAATAAAACATTTCTCTTACCGAGGCTCAAAGCTTAATTAGTGTGGCACTGTGGCACAGTGGCGGAGAAATTTTCTTTAATTAAATTAAACTAAATTAAAGGAAAGAAAAGTGTCGAGTTTTAAAAAATCCTTCGACGTGGAGAATCAAACTCTCCACCACAAGAGTACGAGCTCTGCGTCTTCGCCACTGTGCCACACCAAGCTTTGGGACACAGTGTGAAAAATGTTTTATTTGAACCTATAAAAGTGAAGTAATTTTTTGTTAATATTGTTCCCTCTCTTTACTATTAAAAAGTTATCAATTACGATTGATAGCAGCTGTAAACCATATTTTAACCACATTTTATAAATTTAGAATTCATAAATATATTAAAATTAAAGAAAAAAAATGTATTTATAAAAACTCGCCGGGAGAAAGAATCGAACCCGCAACCACGAAATTTGAAGTCTGATGCGTTTACCACTGGGCTAACCCACTAGCACACCAAGTTTCAGTAAATTATTTTATTTAAAGGAAGAAAGCAAACTAATTTGATGTAAGAAGTTAGTCTCTCATAATTTTCTACTTTTTACGTATTAAACAATATTAGAGCACGATAAAAGTTTTAAATCATATTTCAACCATATTTTTCAGTGGTATGCGAACAAAATAAAGCTAAAATTGATCAAACGTAACCCACATTAAAACTTCAAAAATTTGAAGCGGGGAATTTCAAACGTGGCGCCAGCCATTTTGATTTTCATACCTGCATATTCTCACCTAATCTCATCTATAGTGCAAAAGTACAAGAATGGTGTGACGTCAGAGGCGTCACGAGAGGCGGCACTCTCAAAATAATGCAACTTAATTAATTAATTAAAATTAGTTATAGGTCACAAAAAAATCTGAAACAATTCACAACGTCATATTTTTACCCCTTCTTTCGATTAAGCCAATAAAATTTTTCGTTTCTAATTGCTCATTTTGGTACAGGTAAGAATTAAGAGCACCCAGTCAATAAATCCTCAAAAAGTCCAAGTTCATCGTTCATCTTAACTTCATAAGTTCAAACAATTATGCCAAGGTTAACACTCGTAATGTCCCGAGGTGTGAGTTTTTTGGATGAGCTTTTTTTCCAAGGTTGATAAATAAGCGTCACAACGTGCATGTTCTGAATTTAGAATATAATTATTGTCTACATAAAATAGCGCTGCAAGATATTTTTATGTTGTAAATAAACTTTAAGGGCATTGGGTGTAGCACCGGTAGTTGGCAACACTGACGTATCTTCACCATGTTAATTTTTTATCCTTGCTCCTCGGAGTAATTTTTATGCTAGAGCTAAGCTGATTGCTGTAGTATCAAGATAATTAGTAGCCCAAGTGCACAATTTGGCTAAATAAAGCCTGATTTAAAGAAAAGTATTTTTTAGTAATTTTTTAAATTTACATGCATTTTTCTAAAATATAAAAAAAAAATACTTTTCTTTAAATCAGGCTTTATTTAGCCAAATTGTGCACTTGGGCTACTAATTATCTTGATACTACAGCAATCAGCTTAGCTCTAGCATAAAAATTACTCCGAGGAGCAAGGATCAAAAATTAACATGGTGAAGATACGTCAGTGTTGCCAACTACCGGTGCTACACCCAATGCCCTTAACAACACTATATGTATTATAGTCTGGCGAGATTAGTAACAAAGAACTTGTTGTATTGCACGTGTGCAGTTACAGAGTGAAAGCATTCCCCTTCATCCTATCGCAGAGCTTGAAGCCTTCTGTGCTCATGCAGAAAGCCAAAGACGCGGAGGTGACGCATCTACCTCAAAGACACAGGTGAGTGACAGGAAACCAAATTAATAAATTAAATTTATTATATTAATAGATGGTACCAAATTACGCTATACTTGATTTTTTCAGGCTTGTGTCACATTCCATAATGATGACCAAAGGCCTAGAGGTAACGCAACTATAACCTCAAACGAACAGGTGAGTGTCAGGAAATAAATTAAATTAATAGATGGTACCAAATTATGCTATACTTGATTTTTTCAGGCTTATTTCACATTCCATAATGATGACCAAAGACCCAGAGGTAACGCAACTATAACCTCAAACGAACAGGTGAGTGTCAGGAAATAAATTAAATTAATAGATGGTACCAAATTATGCTACCTGATTTTTTTCAGACTTATGTCGCATGCCAAGGTTACGGAGGTAACGCATCTACCTCAAACGCACAGGTAAGTGATAAGGAACAAATTAAACAATATAATATACTATGTACAGGGTACCAAATCATGATATAACCTTATTTTATTATTATTTTTTTTTTTTCCAAGTACGGGAATTATTTTTATTGGAGGCGTTTGGTATTTAATAAATGATAGGACCTAAAATCATGCCTACTTTTCACTAATCATCCAATAGTTTTATAGCATAACTATATGTACGACCATGTGAGGATATAATATAATATACAAAGCGTAAAAAACATCACGTCACGAAAGTGATAGTTATCCTATTAACTTGATGGGGCTAAATTTAAAATAATTAAGCAACTTATTTATATTTTAAACAGTTATTTCACTAGTTTTTTTTCACTACCTATTAACTATTTTTTAATAATGCTTGATCTATAAATATACAGAATAGTTATTTTGTAATTTCTATTTCTATACTCAAGAACCAAATAATATTTATTTTGTTGCCCGCTTAGGAATGGATTGTCAACTTTGACACCACAATGGGTGCAATTCGACGTACTGCTACCAAGGGCAGCACCAGCAGGTTCGAACCACCTGCACGCTCGAATACCATACGGAGAACGCTCAACAAACCCTATCACACCAACCGCGTGAAAATATTGAATCCTGTTGGGCATAATTACTTTGGTGCGCCAGGTGTACACTGCGAGTTCGCCAACCCAGAGGGAGAGCAGCGCCTGCAACCCTCAGACAGGACCATCGGGACCAACCGCTTCCCGTATGTGGAGGTGAGAATATCGATCAGCATAATAATATATGTATACAATAATATAATTATACTGGTATAAAAATAGTAATAACAATAAAAAAACTTGCCACAGAGGCAAACATGCACAATTGATCATAAGTAATTTTCCAATTATGTATTAACATAAGCAATAAAGCAATATATTTATTGTGGCCAAGCATTTATTTTTGAACGCATGTGAATGTTTTTACACCTCTGGAAAGCACGAACGTTGAAATATTTGTGGGATTTTTCTCTGATTGTGAGTCTAGAGCGGATGTATTATTATTATTTTTTTTTTTCAAAGCAATTTTAGACTGATGGATACACCCTTCTTAAATACTCCGCCTAAAATATCAAATTTGCAGGTTTTATCCTTCTATCGGAGCATATATCAGGCAGGTGTAGCGTTCGAGCTGTCTTGAGGTGTACACATAAATACGCTCAGATAAATGCAAATAAAAAAATATATTTCCTCTGTGCATTTTTTTCTTGGAAAGTATTGCCATAGAGTATTATATAATATAATTTTACTGAACAACCATTCTCAATCAACATTGATTATAATTTAATATACATTTATTTCTTGCTATCACAGTATTACTGATTTTTTCCCCCTATGATATGAATGCCTTTTAACTTAAATGCTTTGTGTAAAATTAAGCCTTGTAAACTCTGCCATTAAGTAGGTTTTTAAAATTTTAATGATCACCGCATGATATTAGGTTTCTGTGGAACATTATATCATTAACAGATTAATACACGTTTTTAATACAAATAATATGTTAAAAGAAAAGGAAATCATTTCGTAAAATTTTATAAACAGCCACTGGCACAAGAAAATGAATATATTCTTTGTATTCTATTATTTTTTTCCATTATTTGCAAGTAGAAAATAATTATGTTGTAGTTTCAACATTTTTGAGGATTTATAGTTTGGTTTCAACTTTCAACCCATATATATACGTAACACTAAACCATGTTATTTAAGTACCATAAGTTTTTATATGCGGTGCAATCGGAGAAGTAGTTTAGTATTTATGAGATATTTTGTTGATTTTTTTCCTCTCAAGTGTTATGAACCCTTTGTGTAAGACAATTTTAAATTCTCTGTAAAACTATTAACTTTTTATTTAAAATTTTACATGCAAGCTTAATGAGTAAATTTTTAGTGCCTATGATCATATTACAACTGTAATACACAAGAGTTTTATAATTTCAAGATATTATAATATAATGCGCTTACAAATCTTATATAACAATAGTGAAACTATATAACATACAAAGTTTACACAGGAGCGTTTGAGCTAGCGTCTTTGTTTGTTTGTTTCTTCATTAAAAATCATTCAATTATTTCTGTTAAGTATATTTTTTTTATTATATATTATAATGCCATAATCATAATATATAACAAATACTTACCAAGTATTAAGACTCGACAAATAAGATACTCTCAGATATAATTCAATTTTATTATAATATATCTTATTATTATATACAGTCAAAGTTTTATAAACATGAGAAAATTTGTTGGATCAGTTTTAATACTTTTAATTCAATTGAATGCTAAATTATATTGTATACAGCTTTTCTTTTAAATTAAAAAAATACTGTATTGTATATCATTATTATTATGTCATTATAGAAACTGATAAAGGTATTGGGCGCGATTCACGAAGCATGCAGTTAGCCAGGTTTCTAACCACGTTTAACTATACCTGTTTTCCGTGTTAAACCACCCTATTTAAACGTGGTTAAGCTAAACGTGGTTAAGAAACCTGGCTAAATGCATGCTTCGTGAATCGCTCCCATTATATATTACTAGTTTTTTTCTTCTTTTACTAATAGTAGATATTTTATTATATTTATTGCTTTTAAATTTTGAAGTACGGACTAAAAAATAAATTTTTTATTACTAGTTGACCTTTTTAAGCAATCTGTGTTATATTATAGTTTGGAACCTTATAACAATTTACAATTTTTTTTTCTTGTTCACATTTTTCAAGATTTTTTTAATAATTTGTATATACCTAATAGTTAGTTTTTTATTTATTATATAATTTTTTTACAAGCATTATCTTGTGGAAAAATATGCATGTTATAGATAAGACAAGTTGAGTTATAATTTTTACCATGCATAGGGCATAGGCTATTTACTGTAACTTATTCTATAGAATTAGCTGTTTAGCTCTTATAACGTGACAATTATATAAAAATAGTCTTTTAGTACTTTTTTTGACACTTGACATTTCCATCAGATGCAGTCGCGTGGTGCACTTCTGCCGGACGAGACAGCAGCAGAGAGCAGTGCAGTCATCCGTGCGGCTGTGCGCCCCGAACAACCCTGGGGCCCGGGGACTTCACACCAGGTCCCACTGCTTCAATACCATGAGCCGCGAGTAGACCACACTACCCTGCAAGAAGAACCCTTGAATCTAAGTAAAAAAATATATAATTTTAGCGGAGTCCACAGTGAACGGGTCTCATCGTATGGACCAAACAACGGTACCCATTGGACCGCTTCTAACCTGCTGAGAAATGTTTCGCAAACTGAGTCTTTTTTAAGACAAGAGAAAAGAGCACAATTTCAGCATATTCAACAGGATGCCCCTCAATACAGAAACGTTGCATGTAAAAGAGCAATACCCCCCAATTATACCCAACAAGTGGTAACACAGAATATACCCCAATATATGAGTATCCCACTTCAAAACAGAGATTCAGAAAACGAGAGTTTTACTGGAAACGAATTTCAAAGTAACAACCACAAGATGGAGATGATCAAACGCTCCCTCTTACGGAAAAGCATCGACATAGACCAACAAATTGAATCGACAATTAAAACTTTGAGGTGCAATGAAAACTCAGACTGCTCAGAGTGTAACGTAACTGTCCTGCAGCAGGGTAGCAATCAAGAGGAGTCTCCACAGGGTGGCCCCTCGCAGCAAAGACACCTCCAGGGAGAGAACGCTGATCGAGGTGCCAGTGCAGAGCCTGATTTTGCCGTCGCCTCAACCAGCAATGATCCGAGGTACTTGCACCAGGTGACCGCACATCACACTCTCGAGTATCCCCGCCCCTTTGGTGTCACCTCATCCCAGCTGCAAGGTGAGGAGGAGGAACATCATGACGTGCAAAATCAGCAGTGCCAACTGCAGTAAAATAATTTTCATTATTTTACAACTCGTGTATATATATACAGTATAATAATATAGATTCAGTGCATGCGTTTATATGAAAAACCATAAATTCTTATCTGTTAAGAATATATAATATATATTTTTTTAAGTGTTTCATTCAGGCTCGGACTGGCCATAAGGTTGGGTCAGGAATCTCTGATTGGCCTCTCCACTTTTTAACACGGGGTATATAAAAAGTGGCCCCACCCCTTTTAGGTATCCCCTGCTGCCTGTAATGCATATATATATGGCCCTGACTGGTCCCTAGCTTCCCAGTCCGAGTCTGCCTTCATTATATATTAATGCAAACCAAGACAATATTTTTTTTTTTTTTTTTTTTTTTTTGCTTTTGTTAAGTTCTGTAATATACTGCTATTTTTTTGCCTAGCTTATATATATTAAATTGTGCTCTATTTAAAAAAAAAAAAAAATACCCAGAATTATATACACATAATAATGAATTGCACTCTTATAATACAAGAAATAAAGAAAAAATAGTTTTAGAAGTGTATAAGTTGTATAACTCAAGTCTTTTGGAAAGAAAGTTCTGCCTATCAGAAATCTAAAATTTATGACTTTTTAATAATAATAATAATAATAATAATAATAATTGTTTATTGGGTTAAATAATACATGTTTAGGAGGAGATAAAAAAAAAAAAAAAAAAATAACCCAATTGGTGGCTGAAAAAGGCAATTGCCCAGACACAAAGTGGACAACCACCAAACATTCATTACGTTTACATGACAGTGTTTAATGCGTATTCGTTGACGACGCCTCATAAGAATAATATTATCCGTCGTCAACGAATACGCATTAAACACCGTCATGTAAACGTAGTGATTGATCAGAAGTAGCTACGTCGTCAACATTATACATAATGAATTAAAATTTAATATTATTATTATTATTTTATTTTTTTAAATCAAACCCTATTGGGTACTTTTATTTACTAATTACATACTACTTTGAAACCCCGAACCTTCCGAAACCCTAACTTGAGCGTTTCGCGGGCTCTTCTGGAACGGGGGCGGCCACGGCCTTGCAAATCCATCCCGGCATTTGCCTGCGGCTGAGGGAAACGTGGAAACCTCAGCCAGGATGGACGCAACAGCTTTTGTCAATGAACCGGAAGTGCAATGGTCCAAAGCCAGGGGAACCACATAGTATGGAAAAGCGCAACGTTTTACCCCTGGGTGCATGGGAAACGTGGTTTTTGTTGAAAATGGTCACCCATCCAACTACTAACCACGCGTGGCGTTGCTTGTCTTCGGTGATCTGACGAGACCCGGTCAAGCGCACTGCGCCACACCTCCAAATTTAATATAGTATGCAATAACAGAAAAAAAATAATAAATAAAACACAGTAATATCAATTTTACAAAGCTAAAATATCATCAGGAAAAGGATATTTTGAGTCATCAGGCGAAGCGTTGTAAGCCTTTACAACACGAAGGAAGTATGAAGCCATGCACGGAGAGAAACCACGTGGTGTGGAGAGGACGGTACCACCACCCCGCAAACCCTCTCTACGTGTTTTGACAGTGATTCTCTCCGCACCAAACACAGGAACGTCAAACCTCCCAGACAAACATTTACAGAAAAAAGACATGTCAATTTTTTTGAACAAGGAATCAAAATCGAGCAAATTACATCTCAATAGCCGCATAGCACTTTCCTCACAATTAGAATATTTTTATGGCCTAAGATAAATCTATTAGCTCGACTCTGAACCCCCTCCAGCTTTGCACATCGTGTCTGAGAGAGGTGGAAAAATAAATATTAATATATTTAAGAAAAATTAAAAAAAAAAAAAAAAACTTATTAACAAAGAATTTTATTCTGCAGTAAAGATGCATGTTTTTTAGTAATAAGTTGCCTGAGGATATATTGTCTAGTGAAATTTTCTATATAAAAATTTATGTATAAATAATTATTATTAAATATAATATATATGCCATGTTAGTAACCGTTAGTATTATATTATGTGTTGTTGTAAAGTGTTTCAGTGTTTGTATTAATTAATTTTGAAAAATTTAATATGATATCTTGTTAATTATTCTCGTTTATCTATGTTGGGTGATTTCTGTAAAATTTTAGTAAAAATAAATTAACCACATAAAAATATAAAATGTGTTATTTTAATCAAAAGATTTTACACGATATAATGGAGTATTGACCTCAAAATTTTTTTATTGAAGAAATGGATAGAGCGTGCAAAGTTATGCTACCCTGATTTTTTTTCAGATTTTTTTGAGCCCGGGAAGTATTTTTAAAAAATTATTGAAAGTCCTTTCTGTGACGTCACGCGCGGTGGCAAGTCCTATCTTTTTCTTAAGGAGCGGCGTCTCGTGACGTCACAAAAAGAACTTTTAATAATTTTTTTAAAAATAGTTCCCGGGCTCTAAAAAATCTGAAAAAAATCAGGGTAGCATAACTTTGCACGCTCTATCCATTTCTTCAATAAAAAAAATTGAGGTCAATATACTCCAAATAGTCATTGTATTGTCACAATACAATGGGACTGCTAACTTCTCATTATACAATACGCACATTAATTTTGGATGTTAGCTATAGATCAGTAACGTGTCATGCATGAGAATAAAACAAAAAAAAATTTCCTAGGCAATGTTTTTATCTCACAAGGATAATATTTAAAATTTTAAATATACAAAAATTCCTTTTAAGATTACGAAGCTTTATCTCGAAGTAAAGTTCTGATCGTTAACACACATTCAGAAATAATCGATTATTATTGATGAACCTTTGTGTTCCTT
Source organism: Siphlonurus alternatus (assembly GCA_949825025.1). Classification (NCBI taxonomy): domain Eukaryota; kingdom Metazoa; phylum Arthropoda; class Insecta; order Ephemeroptera; family Siphlonuridae; genus Siphlonurus; species Siphlonurus alternatus. The sequence continues at coordinate 61,420,787 of OX463788.1, read as the reverse complement.
CTGTACATGGAACATATATAAGGATCATCAATAATAATAGATTGTGTATTACGAACAGATTCCAAACAGGCTTATATAAATAAATTTTGCATCGTCTAGCTGCTGTGTCGTGGTCAAGCTTATGGTCACATATCAGTCATTATAAAATATCAGCCATAATAATATCAATCATTCCACAAGAGCTGTCAGTGTTGATGATGTCATTACTTTTTTTTTTGTACATATATAGGCTTCAAGGCAGCTGATTTTGCGATGTTCCCACCGTCCTATCCAAACCTATATGTATAAAAAAATACTACAAATTGCTTTTTTGGCATTATAGAAATTTTTAGACGAAAATAAGTTTTGGATACATTAACAAAAGACCCTTAAATGAAGAGGGAGGGTAGGAGATTTTTTCAAATCAATAGCTACTAGCTACTATTACTGAGAAAAAAATCAAATTTTCAAACATGGTGTTGTATGGGAAAAAATTTCCCGTCGGGAAAAAACGTGAATTGTAGCTCATCGTGGTATGATTTATTATTTAGTTTATTTTTAAAGAATAATTTTATATCAACGCGCCATTATGTTTATTAATTCTTACTCTTTTATACAGTAAGTACTGTACTGTACTTCAAATAATTGTTTAATTCAATAGTCTTCAAATAGAACATGCCTCTGATTGGGCAGTAGAGTATAGCCACTGCGGGCAGCGCGAGATCTAAATATATATATTCTAGCCATTGCTGGAGCTTCTTCATGAGTTGCCAATCTGCAGCCAGGTGTAACGAAGCACCCCCCCCCCCCCCGCCGCCCCGCTCACCTGCTTCAAATCGCGAGCCGCCGTGCGCGCGCAACTCAACATGGTGATATGAGAATAATATTATCTGAATTTATTTTTTATTTTAGAACTACTTTTTATTTGTAAGTACAGTCGTCGCCTCGGAAAATTTCCCGTGAGGTCTTGTTAATCACCATGCCCTGATGTAAGAATAACACAGGACATGATGGACAAGGCTGCATGCAAGTGGGAAATTTTCCAAGGAGACGAGTGTACATGACAAACAAGGCAATCATAATAAATATGTTCATGTCAAAATTGGACTCTCACAAACATATTTGAATTTGAATATACACAAGAAATTAATCAATTTACATATAGAATCTATATAGTAATTAAGCACTTATAACAATAAAGACAAAGTAATATATAACTAAAATATAAAGGTTACTGATGATTCTGATAAATTTATGTTATGGAATATAATTAGATATTATAATAAATATATTTATTTTATAACTTTGAAAATTTCTATTATATAACTCTGATAAGAATTTATCGTGAATAATCGACAATGGTAACATAAAACATTAATAATATGATGTTAATTTAAATTACACTTTAATTAATAATTAAATTTCAATACAATACGTAATTATTCAACTTCCATAATTACTATATTTAATTTTTGTATAATATAAAGACAATTGGTAATAAATATAGTGATACATAAAATATAAATTTACTTTCTAATTAATATTATATTGTCAACTAAATTGCATTTTATAATTTAAATTACACTGTAATTAATTAGTAATTAAATTTCAATATAATACGTAATTATTCAAACTCCTTAATTACTATATTTGATATTTTTGTACAAAGACAATGGATAATAAATTAAGTGGTAATAAATCATATGCTATAACAATTGAACATAAAATTTATGTTATTTATCATAATTAAGTACTACGAAGGAAGCGAACACAAATTTTGAGAATAGGTTCAATGCCCTCTGAAACTGCAAGTCCAAGTGTATAATTCTTAGAGCTATCCTTGCGGCCTGGGACACGTCAGTTCACACCAAGATGATATATTATATAGAGGATGACTTGATGGATCGAAGACAGGCCGCCACACCGCTCGTCTCACGATGACGTCATCATGTCGTGTTTTATGAGTACACTTTTTTCTCGGCTAGCTTCAGAATGTAATACACGTATGTATGTACACGTCAGGACACCACGAACTTTATTCCTGCTTTCTTTGTGGGTGTTACCAGGCAGTCTATATACGGAGGCGTTGTGAACCAAAACTCTTTTTATATATATGGGTACACTTATAGTGTTCTTATTACATCTACCAAAATTGTAAATTATTCTATAACACTCTGTTTATTGGAGCTGCAGATCTAGCAAGTGAGTCAGGAGTTAAGTTCGTGAACATCAAAATATTTCAAATAATTATTCTATAACAATTATATATATAGGGCGGTCTCACACAGGATCGCATGATTTCGAAGCGCATATATTTTATGATTTAAAAAGTAAGAACCTATATAAATGCGATCAGAAGTAGCCGCGCACAGCTTCGTATCATATGCCTTCATATGATAATAAATTTAGAATCAATTCTAAATGAGAAACGTACGATCACATGCTTTAGATCGCAGAAATACGATTCTGTGAGAGACCCGCCATAATCACGCATTCATAACGGATTTTTTCAATGAAAGGGAAAAAAAATAAAAAATATCAAACTTAAATTTATTTCGTTAAGAATTTCTAATATATTTCTTGTAGTCTTATCTCATCAAGTCTTATCAGTCTTATAGCAGCCAGCAGTGCATTATAATATATATTTATATATATAATATAATATTATATATATATTATCAAAAGGTCTGTTCGTAAATACACAAACAGATATAATTGATTGTTATTGATGAACCTTATGTTCTATTACAGAAGGTTCATCAATAATAATCGATTATTTCTGATTGTGTGTTTACGAGTAGACCAGTGGCGTAGCCACGGGGGGGGTTTTCGGGGTTTAAACCCCCCCATGAAGATCGAGTAGTAACTTGATATAAGATGAAAAAAGGAAAAATTATAGAAATTTGAAAAAAAAAAGTTAAATAAAAAATTGAAATTTAGGGGTATCAAGTAGTCTTTTCTTTAAAATAAACAAATTATAAGTTAGTTTCTAATTTTAACAGGAAAAAGTGCGACTCATAAATAAATGTTTTATTTCCCTTACAAACTGCATGTGCATATAACTACTATTGTATAAATTAAAACGCGCGTGTGCCGCACTTTCATTTAATTGGTTGCTCCAAGCGCCCGGTGCAGACAAAATTTAACAAAAATAAGAGAAGCAATTCCCTTTTTTATTTATTTATCACAATATCTTAATGATGTGAACTTGGATTATTAAATAAATTTTAAAAATCAAATTCAATTAAATGACACGTACACTGATTCTATAAAAATAATATAAACGTTACATGAATTACTTGATTTAATTAAAATGATTTACTCAAAGCTTTATTTATTATACGCACGTATTCAAAAGAAATTGAAAAATGGGGTGAAAAAAAATATAAAATGCTAAAAAAATTGCATCAGGCCATATATTTTACCCTCTAATATAATAGTATTTTTCCATTATTTTACCCTAAAAAAGGGGCGTGTCCTTTAAAAAAATCGAGCCTGCGGCGGGCTATTGGGGGGCTTCGCCCCCCAAACCCCCCAGTGGGCTCTTCTCTCAATCTTTGTCCTGAAGAACCCCCCCCTTGGGCAAATCCTGGCTACGCCACTGGAGTAGACCAATTGTGTACTGTTTTTTCTTTCACTGATTTAATGGAGCTTCAGGTTTTCTGACATCCACAGGATCAATTCTCCCATTAAATATTACCTCCTCTTTGCCTTCTTAATATTTATTTATTTATTTATTTATTTATTTATTTATTTATTTATTTATTTATTTATTTATTTATTTATTAAATCTTTCATAGACTGAAAATACATAATAATAATAATATAATATATTATATGCTAACTTATCCTTCATACTGATCAGCTGTGGTCCACAGTGGTATGTAAGTCAAGGTCAACTGGGGAAAATGCAGCTGGACTCACGAGAGAAACCGAGAGTGAGGAGAGAAGGGAGGGGAGGGCCGCAAAAAAGTGTGCTGTATGTACACTTTCCTTTACACAAATGTAAATAAAAGTCCTCTCCACTTATCTTTGGTTTGACGTCACGAACCTTTTCCATTGTTCTCCAATACAATTCTAATAGGAGGGTCACGTGACGTCACACTTAAGATAAGTGGAGACGAATTTATCAATGGACAATGGCTGGAGATATTTTACGTATAATATGCCATGATTAACATTGATTTTTTTGGGAAGGAAAATATATATATGTAAGGTTACTTTCCTTACAATAATAATTTATTTGGTGTGGTGTAATGTTATTAACTGTAGACGACACTTGTATGTGTTTTAAGTATTTATTGAATAATTAATAAATGTTTCACGATACATAATGAATACAATAATATTGAATTGTTAGTGAATAAGTATAAGAATGAATATTGAATATTGGCGACAATCACGGAGGCCGGCTGGTTCGTGCCGTGTCCTGTCCGCGAGTCCTGATGCCAGCTCACCTCCGCTCCGTGCTTATTCTGCCAGCCATGCAGTTCTCACGATACAGAACTGTGCATGGCGCAACCATGTTGCTTAGCCCGGAGCAAAGGTGACTGTAGGACTAAGGGCAGTAATGCTGACCATTACATATATACATATTTTTTTTTTTTTTATTATTATTATTTTTACATTAGTTAAATCAATCATTTCATAGGTCTCATATATATATAATATATATTGTTCACTTTCTCAAGTTACGTTATGGAATATAATAAGTTATTATGTTATTATAATAATTATATTTTTAACTTTGAAAATTTCTATTATATAACTCTGATATAAGACTTTATCGTGAATAATCGACAATGGTAACATAAAACATTAATAATAATATGATGTTAATTTAAATCACAATTTAATTAATAATTAAATTTCAATACAATACGTAATTATTCAACCACCATAATTACTATATTTAATTTTTTTTCATAAAGAAATTGGATAGCATGATTTATTATAACAATTGAACATAAAATTTATGTTATTTAATATAATATTTATGACATGATATAATATTTACTATTAATTACATAATTAAGTTCTATCAAAGAATTAATTTAATTCTTTGGTTCTATGGAGGAAGCGAACACAAAATTTGAGGATAGGTTCAATGCCCTCTGAAACTGTAAGTCCAAGTATATAATGAAAATGAGGACATTTAAAATTCTTATGCAAGTGTTTGTCCTCGTATCATGAGTGTGGAATTGTGCGTTTGTTTCAAAAAGATAAAGAGAAGATGGGTTGGCTGTCATGACTCAAGTGTGGTCTTGATGTTGTGTATGTGGTGAAGATAATGTGCACATCACCTGTAACATACAACAGCATCATTAATGTATGGAGGAAAAGGACACAACTGAACTTTTTTCCATAATATATTATACAGATTACAAGCAGGAGCAATTTTGTAACTTTTCCTTTTATAAATTGGAACGAAAAATCATGCATGCATAACCTACTTTATTATATTAAATAAAAAACTTTACATTATACATTTTGCGCTTATTGGAACTATTTTAATAAAAATTTTAGAATTAAAATCCTCTCTATTAATGAAATTATTTAATAAAGAGTGATCAACATTTTTTGATGCACTTTTCATTTAAGCAACATTTAAAAAGAGACACAATATCTTACATTAAAATTTTTAAAAATATAAAATTTGTATCATAATTTAAAATATTGAATAAGAACAGTTACTCGAAGAATGATGTATGTTGAGATATATTTGCTGGCAACAGCAATTTTGTTAAAAACGGTTCACGCTTGTGTAAAATAATTTTCACAGTGGGCTCCATTTCTGCACGGTCACGAAACGCAACTTAAATTTGTAGTGCACGTGCACTAGTCACATGACCATGCAGCGAATTAGAGAACGAAGAGGAGACGACAGGAGAAGGCTAGACGTCGGATGTCTCGTTTTCCATAACTGACTGCTGACTATATGTACTGTATAGCGGCGGCGGCATTTCTATATCTCTCGTTTCATACTTCATATACACGCAGCCGGGTTATAACATTAAAATATAACAACTGTTAATAATACAGTCAGGCAGTGATGCTATATAATTTCCTTTTCTTATACCAACGCACTGTGAAGTCAACCATTTACTTATTGATATTAATTTATGTTAAATTACCTGACGTGACATTGATTTCTGATTCGCATATAAAAATAGAACAGTTAAAAAATCACCTTGTGCTCTTTTAGCCAATAATTTCTTTCAATTAAATTAAAATTAGTTTTTCAATAGACCTAAGAGATATTAATTCAATTCTTATATACTGAATAGTATTGATATTCGTAAATAAGTTTTAAAATAACTATAATAATCAATAGATTTGAAAATTTATTATATATAGTTTTAGACAATTTGAATAAAACTATATTTGTTTTAAATTCAAGTAATTTAACATTATAATAATTATACAAGTATAATTTCGAGTAGCGTAATTTGCTGTGCATTATTTATTTATATAAGTTATTATATCGTAACCATTAGTTATAAATGAAAATCATTAATTTATCATAAAATAGAAATTCAGATTTAGGATTACAACAAATATTTTTAAATTTGATTATAATTTACTAATTAAACAAATATGCACACCTATGAACAGCTTGAACAGTATTTTACCCTTGCTTAAATTATTATATTATATTAAATAGCAATAAGTTAGTTATACAATCATATTATCTATATAGCCAGACCAAATAAAAATGTTGAAGTTCATTATTAGGTCTCAATGGCATTAAACGTTCATGATGTTCCGAAGTGTACAATTTAAAACAATTTGAATTGTAATTTAGTGCTCCTTGCCCAATTTATGTAGCGTTTATGACAACATGAACACTAACTCCACAAAAGAGAAGAAGGACATTGCATGCATAAGAATTTGGATTCTTTTTAAAATTTATAATATGATAGTAGAGCATGCATAATATACATAGTATAGGTATTCTAAAAGAGTGTAGAAAGTGATAATTTTGTGTAAAGTCCCGCTATAGATTCATGCTTACTAAATTTCACTTACATGCATCATTCCAAGTGAGGATGTTGCTGCTCATCTTCATATTCGTCCACCTCCATGTGGTTCAGCCCGTGTCCGTTGACAAGAGGGGGATGTTGCTGTTCCTCATCGTCAAAACCATCATCATCGTCGTCATCGTCTTCATCATCCAGCTCGTTGAAGGGAGGCTCGTTGTCTGCCTCCGGATCAAAATGATGATAATTAAGATTTTCGTCCTCGTCCTCGCCCTCGTGCATGTGGTTCAGCCCGTGCCCGTTGCCCATACGAGGAGGATCAACCCACTCTCCAAGTGGCATAACTGGGAGCGGTTCAGCGAAATAATAATGCTGAATGTTGAGAACCTGTTGCTCCAATACCGGTGGCTGCTCCTCATGTTCTTGGTGTTCATGTTCTATTACTTGGGGCTGCTGTTCCTGCGGCGCGATCATCTCCTCATGTTCTTGGTGTTCATGTTCTATTACTTGGGGCTGCTGTTCCTGAGGCGCGATCATCTGCGACCCAGCAGGACCCTCACCGATGTCATTATTTTCCATTGGTAACGGAAGCGAATCGAAATTATGCTGCAGTGCCTCCTGCACCTCATGGGCTACTTGGTCTACCGGCTGAGGGTTTGACTGAAAGCAAATAAAATATACGATTCAAGCTATAGTGTAATCGTAAAGGATGATAACTTACTTTTGATATAAAGTGATCGTGGCAAGAGTGTGTGAAGAATAATGTGATATAATATGTATTATGTGAAATTCAATTACGTCGATTAATATACAATATATAATAAAATTTTAGTGATTTTAGTGACATATATCTAATAATGAAATAAAATATCGTCTTTTTTTTTAATATGAACGTTATTATTTATAACAGCATTTAATAGTGATAATCACTCTCTGCTTCTATTCTATCTTTTTTATGTTAAATATTTATAATATAACTATATATAAATAATATATAGTGAATTAATTAATTACAGTAAGAATTTCACAGTAGAAGTTATAAATTGAACATAATTTAAAATAATATTTAAAAAAATATACTAAGACGTTGGAAAAAAATAATTATAACTTTTATTATTATATAATATATATTAATATATATATAATATATATATAATATATTATATATATATTATATATTATATTTGTATCGACTTAGATCCTTTTTATGTATTGTTCATAAAGTTATGTAATTTTTGGTTAATTGAATGACTTATAAATCATACATCTCATGTATTCACAACTTGGTGTTTTGAATATATTTATGCTACGAATTTTCTTTGTCAAGATTGGTTCTTGCATCTGTACAATAAGCATTCAAATTTTAATTATTTACATAAATAGCATGAAATTCACGATATATGGTATCTTATTTGATATGTAGTGGCAGGATTTACAAACTATTTTGTGATCTGTGATATGTATTTTATACTTTGTTGTGCATAGTGATAAAAGTTGTTATTTATGTATAAATATGGACGATCGACGTTATGTCTTGAGTTTAATATTATTGACTTGCTTATATTGTATTATCAATCGAAAAGCAATAAAGATTATGAATTATTTGTTTTAATTTAATTTAACTTCATATATAATTTTACGTCAAATGTATGATTTGAATAATATAGTGACTTTTTTTATATCATGAAATTAATTTTATAATGTACTGAGATGTATGGAGAAAACGAGAAAATGTCCTGATTATCTGGGAGCAAAAGGAGGCAAAGTTAATTTTCATTTAGCTCTTATAAATATTGTATAACTTACTATCTTGTTATTAACTTTTTTTTTATAAGGCAAAGCATGCAACGCTTTTTACTTGCAAGTCAATTAATATAATATGGTTATGTTATTCTCCCATAATGATTGTGTGTATAGACATTTTCTCCTTGAATCTCGGTACTATTATATATAGTCGGTATACAATATAGATCATATATATGACTTTTTATCCCAAGAAATTATCAACTATACGCGCGGATTTTGTTAACTGTATATGAATGATGGGTTTTAAAAGGTTTTTAAAACTGACCAATCAATGCTATATAATGACATTTTGTATTAAACCTTTAAAGAATCTTGCAATGTCTTTTGAGGGAGAGAAAAAAGGAATAAAACTATCTCATCCCCTGAAATAAACATTAGAGTGGTCCACTTGTCATACAATTCTGTATGAACACCCTCGGATCTACGACTCTTCATACATTCTGACATATTCTGACTGATATTTTCACCAATTATATGCATGCAGTGGTATGTACTTACCGGTACTGGATTCGGAGCATTGGAATGTATTGGATACATTTGGAGGAACTCCAGTACCAATGCTATGCATCCGAACATAGCAATTAGGTCCTCGGAGATATTTAGTATCATCAATAGTATACATAAATACTGCATCAATTCAATATCTGCAAGAATAAAAATCAGAACAATTACATCAAAATATTATAGTCAATCTATTTAGTAATGAAAATAAATTATTATATATTATGTTTTGTTATAATATATATACACTGATTTTGTTTGATATAGAATGCTGATTGTAAGTACAATATATTAGTGTGTGTGTTATTATTCAAATTTACTATTTTTTATGATATTATTTTTTTATACAGTATAGTGGACTGAATAATATGCATAAAATAAATAAATAAATAAATAAATAAATAAATAAATAAATAAATAAATAAATAAATAAATAAATAAATAAATAAATAAATAAATAAATAAAATATGATTTTATTGAATGGGAGAAAGGTGAATACAGATTTAACCCTATATATAGCATTCATTACAAGGACCCGAAATGTATTATTATATTGTCAGAGGGAAGGGTTGCTCGCGTTTTACATGTTTTTATATAATCTGAGGCCATGAGAGGATCAAGTTAGCCTTAAAATCTCTATATTATGTAACGACTTCATATTTCCTCTTTCCTTTTCATTACAAAATTTGATAATTCGCCAACTAATTAATTATTAATGAGTTATAAGTTCGTCAGATTTTTATTATAGTTGCAAATTTTAAGACGCATATTAAATTCTCCTTGAACAGTTTAGTCAAACTGCCACCCCCTTCCCCTGATATTGGTAAGAGGTTAAGCAAGCAAGAATCACCATGATGCAATATCGAAAAAAAGAGAGTATTTCAACAATTCTTTGTATATAAGTATTGATTAATTTACTAGCATGTGAATAAAACATTTTTATTAAAAATCACAAGACATTTCATTACGGAAAATTGGTAATGGAAACAAATAACGGAAGCGTTAAAGTTTAATTTGCAGCTAATTTAAAATATGAAACGAATAAAAATACAAGTATATTAATTGTTGCACTTAAAATTGAAGAAATGAAAAAAACAAAACAAAGGTCAATTTTTTAAGATGAGAATTTTACTTCATGCTATTAATAGACAAGCCTCCATATTATAACGTATGTAAATACGTTAGCAAGGCTTGTTATGTTTACTGATTAGTGCAAGACCTATAATATACTGCATGTATATAAGTCAAGAGTGTTTCAAGATATTGGTTTGAGAGTGCTGAAGCCACCATGTTATTTTCCAAGCATCAACTTTCCTCGTATATAATAGTTTGTGCATTCCATGATAATTTAAAGATAATTTCAAGATAATGTTTATTTGTATAATATGTTAATAATGTAAACAACTATTTCCGTTGTCTATGCAAAGCTATTGGGCTGGCTTAAATCAAGAAATTATACACTCGATTACCCTAAAATTATTTTATTTAATTTCTACTATGTACGGTACACACAACCGCGCCTGCCTCACGGCAGACGCACGAGACGCTCGCGCGCTCGTGGCTGGCGTATAGGAATGCTCTCTCGATGCACAGCAATGCTAGGCTGGCAACATGCAAGCTCTGCACTTTGGTGATTGAGCTGGCACATGACCTTTAATCATTATTGAATACATAAACAAGAGGTAACAATAATATGACTATAACCATATTTATATTATATTTATGACCATAAAATAAACACTAATTAGTAATTAAGGCGGATTCACATGGCGGTTTTTATCATGCGACGCGACGCGAATAATGCGCACTTGCTGTGACATCCATTGACAGCCATATTTGGCGATTTAAAAAAAGAGCATCGCAATTAACGCGATTTCGCTGCCGCAACCTGTCAAATTCATATCTAACTAACAGACAACAATATGTTGAATTAAATTCAAATTCTAACGGCCAAAATATTACATATAAATCAGACAAATTACCGATTACACTTGGAATTCCTCAAGGAGGAAAAATGTCAGCCACATTGTTTAATACAGGAACAAATGACTTATCAGATCATGTCAAGAATGCGGTATTAGTAAAGTATGCTGATGATATTACAGCTATAATCACAGCAGAAGCCGAAGATGAATTAATTCGTAAGATTAAACTTACTATTGAAGAGGTACATACATGGTGTACAAATAATAAGCTAATATTAAATTCAACTAAAACCGAATACATCCAATTTCATTCCCCTAGACAAATCCCTTTGAATAGTTATTTGTTGCAATTAGCCGGGAAAACAATTAAAAGAGCAGAGTCTGTTAAGTTTCTTGGTCTACACATTAATGAAAGTTTGGATTGGTCTTTACATGTAAATGCGATTTGTAAGAAGATAAATTCGGCCAATTTTATGTTATATACAATCAGGAATCATGTATCTCATGAAACCTTGCTAACCATATATTATGCGTATGTTTATCCACATTTGGCATATGGCATAATAAATTGGGGATGTAAATCGGAACTATTGAATCGATGTTTTGTTTTGCAAAAGAGAGCACTTAGAACGATTTTAAGAATACCAAAAGGACAGTCGTGTGTTTCACATTTTAAGGCTAATAAAATGTTAACTGTCCCTTGCATTTATATTTTAAATTGTGCCTCATTCAAAAAAAATCATCCAAATTTTTATGTTCAGAATGATGGCTATCATGACTATAATACTAGGAATAAATCGAATGTAGTTACTGAAAGACATAACACACAATTTTTCAAAAACTGTGCAATGTATCAAACAGCAAAATTTTATGAATTTTTACCAGCATGTTTGAAAGAAATAAAAACCAGTAAACTTTTTCGCACAAAATTAAAGAATGTATTGATCAATAAAGAGTTTTACTCTATTAAAGCTTTTGAGAGTAATAAAATGTCTGAAAAAGTATTATCAGGATTATAAAATAAACAAAATTATAAATTTACATATACATTGTATTGACTGATATATATATATGTATGTATATGTATATATACATATATGTATGTGTGTGTATATGTGTATGTGTATGTATATATATATATATATATATATATATGTGTGTGTGTGTGTGTATGTATGTATGTATATATATATATGTATGTATATATATATATATATATGTATATATATATATGTTCCACATAAACTAAAATTTATCAGTATTAATGGTGACTTTGGCTTGTATTTTGTTTTTATTATTATTGTCAGTGATTGTGTTTGATAGTGTTAAATAACTTATGTAAATGTGTTTAAGTTTGATGTTTTTATGTTGTATTTTGTCCAATTTTGACTTGAACATATGTTTGTCTTGTACAACCAAAAAGAAGTTCCAAAATAAAAATAAAATAAAATAAAATAAAAATAAAATTCGCTCGCCGCATAGGATTTCACAGCTTGTGTGACAAAATCGCGTCGCATCGCCGCTGTCGCTATCTGAATCCGCCTTTAGCCTTTGTAACCGTGCAGTCAAGATACAGTGCATGCAGCATCCCCCGCGCCTTCTTGGAGTGAGTTAATTCATTAGTTTACCTGCATGTCAAACCCCTGAAGCACGAAAATTAGCATTTTAAAGTACCCCCAAACGAAGATCTTGATACACCTTTGTGACCTACACAGGTTTTATATATACATATTTACAAATTAAGTTATCCTTAAAGGGTAAAATAATGGCACTGGATAAAATTATCTTCTTTTGAAATTAACGTTTCTTTTTCATCGTTTATTTTTAATGATCAAAATTTAAATGAAACAATATTTATTTCTTTATTTAGTGTGCTATTATAACTATATTATTTGCTACTTTATATCACTTTAATCTAAAAATAATTATGAAAATAAGTAAATAATAATTATTTCCAAGAAATAAAGCATATATATATGCAAGAAATATAATAATATAAAGCTGCCGCATTGCAAGCCATAACAGCATTAGCCCCGTGGAGGGTATGTTAATTGTTGTGCATGCCTGCCGTCTTTCCCACCGAACAGCTTTTTTTTTTATTTATGTCTAATGTCTATGATAAACTTTAGAGAAAATTAAGAAAAACTCTTTCTTATGTCGGTAACTTGAATGCTCAATGCAAATATTCAAAGTTCCTGAGACCAAAAGTATCGAACGCTTCCCACGATTGCACGCGTTAGTGTTACCACATTTTTTGTATTAATAATTGTAATAAACCTTCTCCATGCAGTCTCTGAAATATGTGGTAAATTTAATATTTAAAATAATAATATTAATGTATAATAAATTTAATTTTATATGACATAACGATCGAAATGAATTTACAAATTTATATTTCAACATTATAATATATATATATATATGTTATACATATATATATGTATATATATATATACATACACACACATAATATATACATATATAAAATAATATAATGTGTGTATGTATGTATGCATGTGTATTCAAATATTTCAAAAATTCGAAACATCCTATCTAAATAAATGAACGTGGATTTTTTTTTAAATGAGGGGATTGCACTGACGTCATGCGAGGAGGGCCAGAATGCACGGACTAGCATGTAAACAAAGTGTACAAACAAAGTGTACAATAATTTTTTTACTTAACTTAATAAAATAACTCAAGTTTAAATACTTCGATAATACTTTAACAGTACACGATAGAACTCATAAAAAAAAATCTCACCGCCAAAAAACTGTTAAAAGTATTTATTATAATTTTTTTTCGGCATTTTGCCTATGCTCACTGTATAATCTGGCCTTCCTAAACTTTCTCTTTTCCCTCCCTCCTGCGCCCCCTTCGCAATGTATTTGTATAGGGAAACCCCTCTCCCGCCTCACGTAAACATAAACAGAAATCAGCTCTATAAGTTCCTCTATTATCATCACACCACAATATTATATTATACTTCAAGTGTCATTCTATATAATATATCTAATCACGCGATCCATGCACCTCTAAAAACAATTATAATGTAACGAATTAATTATATAATGGATATCTCAATATTCAATATTTTTTATTGCAGAAATGCATAGAGCGTGTAAAGTTATGCTACCCAGATTTGTTTTCAGATTTTTTAGAGCCCGGGAAGTATTTTTAAAAATTTTTTGAAAGTTTTATTTTGTGACGTCACAAAAAGGACTTTCAATAATTTTTTAAAAATAGTTCCCGGGCTCTAAAAAATCTGAAAAAAATCAGTGTAGCATAACTTTATACGCTCTATGCATTTTTGCAATAAAAAAAAATTGAGGTCGATACTCTATTAATAACATATAATTTAAATATATGAAAAAAGAGACCGAAAGAAATCATACAAAAAAATCGAAAAAACAAGAATTATATGAAGTTCTTTAAAATTCAAAAGTAGACAAAATATTATGAAATTATGAATGCAAATTTAATTTATCATTTAAGGATGAATCTCAGTAGGTTGAGATCTTGCAATCGTACCGCCTGAATGCAACAAAACTTGCAGGGGACTTAGAACTCACCATCAATAGGTGATATACAAATTTTGAAGCGAATCTGTCTTATCAGTTTGGTGAAAACTGAAGTAGAAGTTTAACATTGGTCTTATGGACGTAAACCGGAAATGGAGCTGTTGTAAGAAAACTGCAAGACTGAATTTGCTCAAACCATAAGCGATTAAGTTTTAGAACAATTTCGATTTTTTTAAATTTATTTTATTCGATTCGTTTGCAGGGAAATATTCTTTGACTCCAGCAGTAACTGAGCTTCATCGTTAAATTAAAAATGACATTTAAAACTAGTATTACATGTTTTGAACTCACCCATTTCGTGTTTTGAAGAAAAACGAACTAAACACTTCGGTAAGTTTGGAGCTATATTCAATAAGAAGAAAAACGAACTAAACACTTCGGTAAGTTTGGAGCTAAATTCAATAAGAAGAAAAACGAACTGAACACTTCGGTAAGTTTGGAGTAGCAGGCTCGCGAGAGCGGGTTAATGAACACTATAACTAGTGTGCTAGTAGGATAGGATGCACATGCATCAGGCGCGACGTGCAGCGAGTACAATTTGAAGTACGAAAACCACCTCCTCCATCCCCACTTTGCATAGACGATGTTCATCCCCTCCACTCAGCTCTGCCTCAGCTGTTTTTTTCCGCCATTAGATACGTAAGGCCTATAGCGAAAGCAAGGATTTTGTATGTATGGATAGGTTATCTCTATACCCATAGCATTAGAGCTACTGAGGCAAATCTCCAACGTAAGATGGCGACTGCGCGCAACCATCTGCATTTAAATTGTATGGAAGTTCCCCAACGTAAGATGGCAGACATCCCATTGGTTACTGTTGTAACCGCCACCCAATTCCTCCTCACGACTGTGCCTCACCGACGGCAACACCATCACCTATCCATACATACAAAATCCTTGAGCGAAAGTCCGTAAGCAGGTAAAGAAATTCCTAATAAAAGAAAAAAAAAAAAAAAAAAGAAAAGGGGAAAATTTTGCACCTTGTGAGGGGATTATTAAAAGATTGTTTACTCATCACACTAAAATTTTCCATTTAGTCTTACATCAATTTTTAAGACAGTTAGGCCGGTCGCAGACAGGATCGCATGATTTCGCTATTTCTACGATCGTACTTTTCTCATTTAGAACCGGTTCTAAAATTCCTTATCATACGACAGCATACGATACGAAGCTGTGTGTGCGCGCACAGCTAATCGCATATAGGTTCTTATTTTTTTTTTATCATACGCTGCGAAGTCATGCGATTCTGTCGGCGACTGGCCTTATTCAATTTTATATTATCCATTCAAATAACACTGTGCGCATCGCAATATATATATTGAAAACACAAATCATAATAATAATGTAACTTGACAACAAAGTATAATGTTTATTGCTCAAAAATGCGGACCTTTGTCTTCTCTGCATGGACACTATTGGTATATAATATATATATTATTGTCACGACACTGCGCGGGATTTGAACCCAGAGCCACCTAATCAAAAGTCAAGCAAAAGTGTAATAATATTACATTTTATAGTAAAATAAAAAAATAAATAAAAAATTATATTTTAAAAATTATTGCTAACGAAAATTAATGGTAGAAATGGATATTAATTATTTTTGACCAAATATTATGCTACTTTTTTTATATTCAAAAAGAAAAATAAAATAAAAAAATGGTATTTTGTATAAATATTATATTTATTTTATTCTTATTCCAATATTTTATACAATGCTGCAGTTGAAGTGTTTTTAATAATATCATGCTGATTGGACAGTAGAGTAGCCACAGAGCGCAGCGCGACATAAGGCGGTATGCTAGGCTGAGCAGCAACCAGGTGTGAAGACTGCAAAGGCGGAGCAGCCAGCCCTCCCCTCTCTCACCTTTCTTACCTGTACCAAACCGCCAGTTGCCGTGCGCGCGCACCACAACATGGCGACATGTGAATATACAACAGCAGTGCTAAAATAAAGCTACTTTTGAACAATTACAAGAAGAGTAGAAGAGTATGTAAAAAATAATAATAAAAAAAAATGTTACACTATTAATTTTATAAATCATTTTAAATTAATATAATGAATTTCAAATCACCCATAATAATGAAAAAAAGCTATAGACATGCATGAATATACCATACATGGCACAGTATGTTCCTTTTGTCGTCCATTATTTGAATTAACAAAATAATATTTATTTTTAAATCTACTGCATGTATAAGGTATATTAAAATAAGTGAAAACAGCCAGATATATCTGATACACATTATATAACAACAAATTAATTATTTCTACTGCAGTACGAAGTTATAAATACAAAATAGTGAGGTATAAATCTTTACTATAAGTTTCTTATTTTAAAACCATACTTAGCCTTGGTTCTTGCAACTTTCGAACGTGACTTTTGGCAAATGGAATATTAGTCAAGGCCAGCTCAGCAGACATAATTAGTCATGCACAGCAGCTAGACTGGAGACGAGAAAGAAGGAGGGAGTTTCATGTTACTAACAAACTTACTTTTTGTCAAACTACGCACTAACAACTCAATCTCATGCACTTCATGCACTCTTTTTATAACTTATCCCGGGTTTTGTATTTAAATCAGGGGGCGCGACTACACACTAGGGTTTGAGGCAAATAAAAAAGATTGCTTCTACCTGTCTGCCAGCTGATTTTTTCCCACTATATAGTGGAACCATATAGTGGAAAGATTGGGAACCTTTTCAACGTTAGGGATCAGCTGTGGTGATAAGAGGAGAAACTTTTCATGCCTCAGCGCGGACTGTGTAGAAAAGCGGTCGTTAGCTTTCCATATAGTATATAGTTCAGAGATTTAAATAAATAAATAAATAAATAAATAAATAAATAAATAAATAAATAAATAAATAAATAAATAAATAAATAAATAAATAAATAAATAAATAAATAAATAAATAAATAAATAAATAAATAAATAAATAAATAAATAAATAAGTAAATAAATAAATAAGACGTAATCTCGTCTTTTTTCTCTTTTTTTTTTCTCTAAAATGGTGCAAAATCGGAGGGAATTTGACGAGGAGAGAGCTTAATAGCGAATAAAAGATGAAATTTATTTCAGCTCGGGCTCCAATAAATACTAATGGGAGGGTCACGTGACATCAAAGCAACGCTATAATAGCCCGGGATGACTATAACACTATTATCAATCTGCTATATACACCTCGGAACAGCACGAACGTTATGTCAACTGCTCTGCATGATTGTGGACTGGTGTCACGCTTATAAGATATATTATTTTTTTTTTTTTCTTTGCAATATTGGTTGTTATTATTTAATTTTGTGTTTTGTATAAAAAGGTTCTCAAAGTTAACACCGCTTTTTTTTTTAATTATTTATTTTACTATTATTTTTTTTTTTTTTTTTTTTCCTTTCGGAGTGCCAGACTTTTGACCATGGTGTTACCCAGCCTCCACGGAATCACATCCATTCGCCCCGGATCCAATTACTATTACTATTATTATTATTTTTTTTTTTTTTAGCCTCTGATATAGCATAGCAGCGTCACGGCAACGTATGCATGAAGAAAATTCTTTCATGAACGTATGCTAGAAAGTGTCGGGATCCAGATTACAGACATAACAGTCTGGGTGTGATTTGACACTCCGCACTCGCGCCTTCATGCAGTTCTACGAACAGCATTCAGCATTTTTGAGAGCCAGTAACGTAAGAAAAAGAGGTAGCAAGCGTATTTTGGTCACACGTTGTATGCAAAGTGACTCGGAGCCATACCAAAGTATAATACGAAATTGTATATTATATATTATAGATATATTAGACACCGGGGTAGTTTGTTCTTTTCCCTGATGATGGAGCCAATATTTTTTGGCAGAAAGTGTGGAATAAATAGCAACCGACTGTCTTGTCTTGCTTATCTTTGTGAGAAGTCTGGCTTGCTTGAAAGCTCCCTATGTAGAGTTGATATATGTTAGCTAGCTGTTTTTGTTTACGTTAGACTCAGGGGGAGAGGTAGATCTAAACGTTATTTTCTACCTGCTCACTTTTTTTTCTTTATAATTCGGATATTATCGTGTATAACCGTCTTACAGTATTTAAACCTGATTTATTTTGTTAAATAATAAAAATAATTATGCATTTTGTTTGCATGCTACTATGTGCCCACTAACCTTGGCGCTGCTTACTTGCCAGGGGCATGACGTCAGCGCAATCCCCTCATAGCTCGACTGTAAGATATCTCCAGACAGTACATTTTTATACTTTTTTTTTTTTTTCATCCACTTAAAAAGATTGTTTTTGAATAAGATATAGTAAGATGTACATATTATACTAATGTTTGTGGTTAAAATTGTTCTACATAAATACAGTTATAACTTATAACTATGTATAATTATTGTTCATAATATAATGACATATAAAATACACATCATGTATGATAAATTAATTGTTATATCTATTCTGTTCCAGATTTTTCTTTTGTTTCAGAATTTCTTCTGTTTCAGCAATTAATTAATTATTTTTCAATTTATTTCAGTTTTTCGTTGTGTACACCGTTTTAGCTCTTTTTAGTGGTTTATCTTTCATGTATTAAATTTTCTTTTGAGCACGGAAACAAATTGTTTCTTTCCTTTTGTTATTTTTTGAAATTAAAATAAATAAATAGATAATTCATATAGTTATATTATATTATTACTTTTTTTTCTCTAAGATTTTTTCTTTGATTCTTTTTAAAATATTGAAATTAATAATAATTCATGCTCACTCTTTTATTTTCATAGAGTAATACATAAATCTGTTTACTTGTGTGCTTGTTTGTAGTGTATAAAACAAATATACTAAAGTCCTTTTGTTTCAGATGGACCTAGAAGAGCTGTGGCTCTTATTGTCTATATGTATGTTTTCTGATTGGACTTAAAAAAAAAATTTTTTTTTAGTTGTAATAGAATTTTAGGAAAATATTATGTAATTTAAATTTGATGCTCTTGTTGTTATTTTGAATATAATACTAAAAATTATGTTTAAGTATCACAAAATTATAACTATAATGTTTTCTTTTGTTATTTCGATTATTTCAAGTAAATGTTTCCTATGTAAAAAGTTGGTGATAATCATTAAGATATTGTAAATTGCAAATTAATAAAAAATTATTATTATTATTTGAACTATGTAACAACTATATAAATAATGTAATGCTAACCGGCCATTAGGATTTATCCTGGCTGGACGCTACTGTTTTATAAATAAAGATATTTAAAAAAAAAAACTTTTATTGCATTGTTATCCAAAAATTCATTGCAAAAATCGATAGAGTGCAAAATTATGTTAGTTACTCTGATTATTTTTAGATTTTTTAAAGTCCGGAAATTAGTTTTAAAAAATTATTGAAAATACAGAGAAAGTGACGGCTCTCTTAATAAAAAGATAGGATCTTAAAGGGGCGTGGGTTCAAACCCAACATCGGCAAAACTTTTTAGTGATTCCCGGGCTCTCAAAAATCTGAAAAAAAAGGCATAATTTTGCACCCTCTATCCATTTTTACAATAAAAAAAAATACGTCCATACCTTAATATGTATATTTGAGAAGGCGTATATGAAAAAAAAAAAAAAAGTGCTGTGAATTGACAACCTGCATATGAAAATTTTTTATTGCAGATAGAGGGTACCAAATTATGCTACTCTGAAATTTTTCAGATGTGTTGATACCAGGAATTATTTTTAAATAATTATTGAAAGTTCTGTAAGTTAAGTTTGCACCCTTGAATCCTTAATAAAAAGGATTGAACCGAGACGCCTATTGACGCCTTCAGGGGGCGTGGCTGAACTTTCAATAATTATTTAAAAATAGTTCTGGGTTTCAAAAAAATCTGAAAAAATTCAGAGTAGCATAACTTGGTACCCTTTATTCATTTCTGCAATAAAAAAATCATACAATGTAGTTTGTCAATTGCCATATAAAGTAAGAACAAATCAATCAAAATGTACTTGCGAAAATATAACAAGTATATTAATATACTATTAATTGACTGTCTGAAACGTAATAGATTAAAATTGATGCATCAGTGTTCTTTTAAGAAAGATGTGTGACTCATGCACACATCTTTCTTAAAAGACATTCAGTTATGGATGGTGGCACTGAAGCGTTGTGCCGGGCCCCGTCGTGCGGCCGGGTGGCAGAAGGCGGGTGGCTTCGGCTGTTCTCTGCAAGTAGGAAGGTCGCGACGGTGAGCGCTGAAAGATCTAGGCGTGAGCCTGCTTCACCTGCTTGCATTTGGAGCCGCCATCGGTTCAATCTTAACCGTAGTAACATTTTAGGCGGCTCTTTTGTTCTTTGGCTCTTTTGCGGGAGGGAGGGGGGATATTTAGTTTGGTCCGTACGGGACGTGGCTCGGTCTGTAATCTCAGGCTCATGGTTTAGCTAGCCTTTTAATTCAAATAATTTTGATATCAAAGTTAAATTTAAAATTCTATGATTCAATACAGATCATGATCCGTATAATGTGTGGAGAGAAAAAGAGAGATCACTCTGACGAAAACCAAGTTGAATATAACATGTGAACCGCAAAGTAAGTTCTTTCCCGAGCATGAGAAAGTCGTTAACAGCGAGGTAGACAGCGTCGGAGGTTGGCTGGCTGCATGGCTACAGTAGAATTAATTTAATATTTCCTCTGCTAGTAGGGGAAGTGTGTGTATATATATATATATATATATATATATATATATATATATATATATATATATATATATACACTTCCCCTATACTAGCAGAGGAAATATTAAATTAATTCTACTGTAGCCATGCAGCCAGCCAACCTCCGACGCTGTCTACCTCGCTGTTAACGACTTTCTCATGCTCGGGAAAGAACTTACTTTGCGGTTCACATGTTATATTCAACTTGGTTTTCGTCAGTGATCTCTCTCTCTTTCAGTTTGTAATAATTTATTCAGTTTTGAAACTTTGCAGAGAAGTTTGCATTGAAGTATTCCGCTGTTTGTCAAATTGTATAGCGTTGATATACGAATAGGTGTTAGTTAGGAAATTTAATATATATATATATATATATATATATATATATATATATATTATGTATACTGTATGTATACTGTACATTTCCTGCTATACTTATTGAGGGAATTTCATATAAATTTGAATGTAGTATAATGGAAAATTTTGTTGAAAAAAAAAAACAAAAAAAAATCAGCTGTTCGGTTGCCTTGTAAATTACGCAACCTTTCAGGCAGACAAGTCGTCTTTTAAAATTATTATAACGTATCAGAAAAATAATGATTTTTCTTTCACAAAAATAAAATTTAATTCGATTTTACACCACACAATTTTTCTAATTATTGCATAAAATTTTTCCTTACAAGAAAGCTTGAACTCCATTTGTTTGTATGGAGACGGAACTTTCTTCTAAGGGAAATTTGTTTTCAAAATTGTTCGTGCAAACATGCAGTACAGGCTTTAAAAGAAAACTTAAATTCTTTTTAACATTTTTTTTTGGTCAAATTTGAAGATGAATTCTGTGAAGGTAGAGATAACGCGCCCAATTGTAATAAAAATCCCATTCATGAAAAAAATTTAAAATGTTCTCCTTTACATGCCTTATCAGTGATGGACAGTGGATAAAATATCACGTATGTAAAAACGAGATATTTTTCGAGTTATTAATTTTTAAAGTTGACTAATTTAGCATGGAAGATCCATTTCTTCATGTTAAATTAGTGAACTTTAAAAATTAATAACTCGAAAACTAGCTCGTTTTTGTACACCTGATATTTTACCTACTGATAAAGTATGTAAAGGAGAACGTTTCTAAATTTTTTTTTCATAGTTTTCATGAATAGGATTTTTATTAACATTGGGCGCGTTATCTCTACCTGAAGGATATAATTTTATATACTTTATAAATAGTTAAGGGTGTTCTTTAAAAAAAAACTTCACCTCCATATAGAAAGATCTGCATGAATTTTGATTCACCTATTTTTTTTCACACGAGATCTGCATAATATATGTATTTTTTTTTTTAAGATTATAATTATACTTAATCTATCTATCTATCTTAATTATGAATGATTTATAAAAAACTTACTTTTAAGTTATAGTATGCATTCCTGCATAGTATAGCTATATTTAATTTCTTTTTACCTACCCATGACAGCTAGTGTTCTACATTATATTAATTTTAATATAAATAATTATATCATTTATATCATATAACGATTAATTTAATGGAATAATTAAATCAAAATATTTAACTATTTTAGCTGCTGTAGTTCTTGTTAAGTATATAATACCACAGTATTAGTATCTGCATGCAGGAGTTAAAACAATAATTAAAAAACAAAATATATTTTTGAATTATTATTATGTACGAAAGAAACATTGTACAAGTATTAATAATTATTATTATAATTATAAAAAAAGTATTACAAAAAGTTGCATGCATTAAAATGTCTGGGAATAATTAAGTAAGTAGACTAAAAATCAACATTTTATAGTGAAGAACTGCATCACTGCGTCAGGTGACCAGCTGGCCAAACGTATACAGGTGCGAAACTGGAGTAGCTGCATGCTGGTATCTGCAACATACAATAACGGGGCGTCAACATCACTGTTGTATGGGAGGAAGGAGATACACTGTAAGGAGCATTCACAAAGCCCTAAGGCCACATTTAGGGCTCGATAATTTAAAGCCCGATTTTAGCTATGCTTTTTAGACCCAAAATTTCTGGTCTTAAATTATCGAGCCCTAAATGTGGCCTTAAGACTTTGTGAATGCCCCTTTGTAGGTTTTGTAAATTACTCTATACTTTATATACAGATTACACGCAAAAACGTCTTTGAAATTTAATCACTCTTATTACTTTGAACGGAATATCAAGTATTTTTTTCTTTGTGATTCAACTAAAATTTGTATAATATGTAATTACATATATCCCTTAATTATGCTTTAGAACAATTTCATTAACAATTAAAAAAATAAATATTATGTAGCCATTTATATTGTAAAGCCGGTATTACTACACGACACAATTTTGCATCCAATTTTTTTCCTTCTACAGGAGAAATTCTCGCAAAAAAATTATGGAGTTTATAACAAGTTTTATTGTAAATAAAAGTTGTATGCAATAATTATAAAAATTATGTCGAGTAATACCGGCTTACGATATAACTATAATATATAATAATTTATAATGGACAAGCTACATGATTTTATTTTATTGCATAAATGAATGGGGAGTACTGCTCTCGTTTCTTTTGAAACAATTATTTTTTTAAAAGGTTTAACATCACCGTGGCTGTAAATATTTCTGCATGAAAATCCATAAAATGAAGGCCAAAATAATAACTGTTAGTTTGCTAATTTAAAAAACATCAAATTCGATGTGAATTTTTAGTTATTAATTTTTCGTGTGTAAAAATAAAAAATACTGATTTCACTAAAAGCCACAGCAGTCCCTTTTAAAACTGCTAATCTTCAATGCCAATAATCTCGAAAACTTAACCGATTTTGCCTCTTTTAATGTTAATTAAAATTAATTGTATGGGGTTAGGAAGGTTTGCTAGATTTTTTGGAGTTGTTCATCAGTTAACTAAACTTTTTTTTTTTTTTTTTTTTTTTTTACAACTGACGTTAATCCTTAATTAAATCCTAGAACAATTTTTGAAGCAAGTATTGAATTTATTGAAAGTGTATCATGTAGTGTATTTTATATAGTTTAATATTTATATATATATACTGTATATGTGTGTATATAGGTACCCTCATCGCTTTGAAAAATTTCCCTCTTGCAGCCTTGTTAATCAGTAATCACCATGCATGTTATTCTTACGGGGCGTGATGATGGTGATTAACAATGCTATAACCTTGGTTGATTGTAAAATAAGTGACCAATAAAAAAAAAAAAAAAAAAAAATGAAATTTTCCGAAGCGAAGAATGTACACATCTCATGGATGCATTTCGTCCTTAATATAAAAGCATCTCTGTATGAGAGAGTCATGGTCATGGGTGAAATAAATAAATAAATAAATAAATAAATAAATAAATAAATAAATAAATAAATAAATAAATAAATAAATAAATAAATAAATAAATAAATAAATAAATAAATAAATAAATAAACAAACAAACAAACAAACAAATAAATAAATAAATAAATAAATAAATAAATAAATAAATAAATAAATAAATAAATAAATAAATAAATAAATAAATAAATAAATAAATAAATAAATAAATAAATAAATAATATTTAAAAAAAAAGTAAATAAAAAAAATAGAGAAGCCTAGTCTGATATCATTTAATCACTTTATGGATGCATTAACGTATAGGATGTTCATTTTAAATTGAAGAATAATTAAATAACAATTAATTTTATTTATTTATTATAATAATTTATGTTGGAATTAATATATTCTTCATTAGCAGTTTTGCAAAACGTGATCCCCGCGGTGATCGTGATCACTAATAATCAATAACAATGCAATAATTAATCAAACTGCCACCTCGATGATATATGTGACCGTACCCGTATATATTATACACAGTATATTATTATTATAGCATGTACGCACTGTGTCAATGATAATGCCTCGAAAGATTGCTGCATGCTGAGTATTATGTCCCATTCAATAAATCAATAAATAGACTGATACAATATAGTTTTTGATCATGCATTATACATTACAATAATAGTACACATTCTTTGTCACTTACATGAGGATGACCTCTGGATCCATATATGTCAAGGTTAACGAGGGCAGGAATGCCTGGCGGTACCTCGGTGTCCTTGTTGTCGTCCTTGGTCTTCCTCATCTTCTCCGTTATGCTCGTGACCCTGGCCTTCCTGACCGTAGTCAATTTCTTTTTCTTCATTATCCTCAAGGACTTCTTTTTTATCGTCGTCTTCTCCGCAGTTCTGATTCTGTTGGTTTGCGGTCGTGCCGGAACAGGGTGTCCGATCCTCCTCTTGCCACTCCCCAAGAGGCATAACCTCAGGTGGCTCCTCGTTGGGCTCCAGATAAGGAAACACTGCCTCTTCGTAACATTCTTCTAGAGGCATGACGAGAGGCAGGTCTTGTGGCTGCTCGTTGGGCTCCAGATAAGGAAACACTGCCTCTTCGTTCAATTCTAATAGAGGCATAACCGGAGGTAGGTTATGTTGCTGCTCGTTTGCGTCCACCTCGTCCTCGTGTTGATGCTCCAACGGCTCGTCATCATTTACATCTGGATCATCTCGATCCTCATCTCCGGACTCCTCCAGGTCCAGTTCTTCTAAAAGAAGATCATCTTCCTCTTCTTCCAATTCCTGCAGGTCAAGTTTAGGAACTTGCCCACAAAGGCTCTGGAAAAAAAAATGAACATGTATGTTAAATTATTGTTCCGCAATTGTTTTAATAGTGAGATCAACGAGACAGCAATTAAAATGCAAAGCATGACCATGAAATAAGCACTATAATCACTACATCACTTATGTGCTGACTGTTAAGTTGTCTTTGTCGAGATATTATTATATAATTGCTGGGTTATTAAATAAAAATTATTATTAAACTCTTCACTCTAATATCTAATTTGTTTTATAATATTATTATATTCATGTTATATTAGGTTTTTATAGTCATGCATGCACTCAGCATAAAAATTAAGAAATTTCTATGATATGGAAAGTATGATCAAAGATTTCATTTGAAAATTATATGATGACATATTACTTGGAATCATAATTATATATTAGGTACATACATGTGGCTCAAGTAAATCCACTTTTATTATTAGGACTGCTATAACATTCAAATTAAGGGTAAGATAACACGAAACCGAAACATCGATTGTTGTAGTCTCATTTGATTAACATGTAAACTTTAGCAACCTCATGATAATAATTCTGATTTTTTTTTTTTAGACAGTTCTTATCAGCAAAAAACGTAAAAAAAAAATTCAAAACAATCGCTCAATCCAATTTTTTTAAATTAATTTTTTTAAATTTCTAGTATATATTAGGGCTTTCCCATGGAGACCTAAACTAAAAAATTAATTTAAAAAAATCGGATCGAGCGATTATTTTGAAATTTTTTCTACATTTTTTTGGTGCTAAGACCTGTCTCTCAAAGAAAATTCAGAATTATTATGAGGTTGCTTAGGTTCAAATGGGACTATTATACAACAATCGATGTTTCGTGTTATCTTACCCTTAAATATGCTAAAAATGCTTTTTAGATGCTTACTCATGGTGCTAACTTGTACTTAAATTCGAACTGTTTGAAAACGTACCTGCATGAAATTTCCGGCTATTAACCCAACGGCGATCAAGACGACGGCTTGCCCGCAGACTCCTCCTGACTTGGTGCACGAAACTGTGAAGACAAAACGACACAATTAACGATATGCAATTTGCATATTAAATGTTGTAAGGATTTATTGACAAGTATAGGCTGTCACAAAATGCCTAGTTATCCGACTGCTTTGTTCTAAACACAACATGCAGGGTTCAGTTAATTAAGAGAGAACAAAATACAATCGCAAAATTGCGTATTAAATAGTAAATAAGTTACACATTTTTTTTAATATATATATAGGCCTGTTCGTAAACCCTGCTCGGTGTACACTTTCTACACCCAATCGACCTTATATCCCATGTACATAAGGTCGATTGGGTGCAGAAAGTGTACACCGAGCAGGGTTTACGAACAGGCCTTATATATATTACTTAATTCACTGTTAATTCTATTAGTTTGTTTATTAAAAAAAATAGCCATTCAATTTATAGAATATACCTTTCAGTATATAGAGCTATTTGAGCAAATCTTTATTTCAAATTTATTTGCTTTAAATTAATCAGAAATTACTATTAAAAATAATACATCTGTTTTGTAAATCTGATTTATTTCTGCTCAAAAGTAAATTAATATTTTATTATAAAAGAACATATTAAATGCAATTTAAATACTTTATTTAAAAATTATGTTATATACAATTATATAAATTGTGTGGCAACTTTTAACAGTCAGTACTGACTCGATACAGTATTTATTATTTTGTTGGATAAATTAAGTAGGAATTCTATGGAATTAAATATTTATTATTTGTGAATTTTATAAAATACTGATGTATTAGTAAAAACTGCTACACATTCACTATATATAGACGCGAATAGTGTTTCAAACTGATATATTAATAAAATAATAAGTAACAAAACTGCAGTGCAAAGTGCGTACAATATGCTCAAATTTTGAATTTACTCAAACCGCGAACTATAAAAAGCAATAAGAGAGATGTAAGTTTTAGGAGAAGAAACAAAGGGACTGAGATAATTAAAAAAAAATCAATAAAGACACGAACTTTAGTAAATTTAAAGACATAATTTAAAGAAGAACTTACAATTATTGGTCTTCATTTCGATTTTACGCTGAGAAGCTGACGATGAAAGAAAAACATCCAGTCGCTTAGCAGCAGCTTGGCAGAAAAAGTAGGACAGGAGAAGCTGTATGCAGCAGCGCCACTGTTTTCCCGAACTTCAAGAGTTGGCCTATATAGAGAGGCGCGCAGCACTTTAAGGGCATTGGGTGTAGCACCGGTAGTTGGCAACACTGACGTATCTTCACCATGTTAATTTTTTATCATTGCTCCTCGGAGTAATTTTTATGCTAGAGCTAAGCTAATTGCTGTAGTATCAAGATTAGTAGCCCAAATGCACAATTTGGCACTATTGTACATGTACATACTATATATTATTTTAAAAATTAATGAATAATTATTTAATTATTAATATTTTGATGAATAAAATAAGTAGTTTGAAATAATAGTAAAATTATTGAAAGTGCTGCCACGTCCCTTGGAGGTGTTTCGTTTCTATCCTTTTATTTAAGAACAAAACCCATCCAGAAGGCGTGGCAGCACTTTCAAGATTTTTAAAAAAACAAACAAATAAAAAATAAAATACTGAAAAATCTGAAAAAAAAATCATATTTTAGTATAACTTAGTGCCCTCTATTCATTTTTTCAGTCTTTGTTATAGCACTGTATTAATTATTTAATATTTCTTGCATTTTATTTCGATAGTAAAATTTAACTGACTTGTGAGAATAAAATTTTTAGCTGGTTCTTAAAACTATAACTGTCACTTTGGATATTTTTATGCTGTTGTGGCTTAAAAGTCGAAAACCTTTGCGATTAACTTGATATGAACAACTTTTGTCTCGAACAAAGCTTATTTTTTCCAACATTTTTAAAATGATAATACATTTCAGCATTATGTTTCTTACAGATATTGCAGAAATTAAGACAAGGTACATGACAAAATTTAGAAGTTAATTTTAGTAATCTGCACTCAGTGAGTCAGTTTTGGACTTGATTTTTTTTTAAATTTAAATTAAAATGTTAAACAGAAGTATCAGAACTGGGAAGCCTAGCTCTAAAAAGATGTTGTATGTCGCTTTGGTGCGTATGCCCGTCTTTTGTTTGGTGCTCCTGCTTGGCATCCAACCTCTGTTACAAATATTACAAAATTAGAGAGTCCAAAGTCGAGCTACTAGATTTATACTGGGTCATAAAAAATATTTTAAGTGTGAAGACAGTGTGCAACGTCTAGTGCGTTGCAATTTGCTTGATTTTGGTTCCCTGTTTAAAAAAATTGATATGTCATTTTTCTGTAAGTGTTTGTCTGGGAAGTATGACTTACTGTCACCGTCATAAGTCGGTGCACTCTGACTTTGGAGTGTTGTAGCTGAGAGCTCAATTGGCGTAGATGATATTAAAAAATACTGGCACACGCAGAATCTTATTTTCTGTAAGAAAATGTTAATTTTATATTTTTGGAGCAAAAAATAAAATTTTGGCGAATTTTTTTATAACGCAAGGTCGGGTAAAATCAACGGTTTTTCCGAGTACCTCGGGTTTAAAAATTCACAGAAAATCAGGAAATTAAGTTATAACAACGAAATTTTTAAAATTAATTGACCAAATTGTCCTTAACGCAATGATGTAAGTTTAATTTTCATGAATTAATTAGTTAATTTTTAATTAATTAAGAACTAAGAAATCGATCTCCTCCCTGGAAAAACATTTTTCCGGAAAATCAAGTACGCCATCCTAAGGGTACTAATATTAGTCAACTTTTGTGGCGTCATCAAACACCCGCTAATAGGGAATAAAATTAATTAAAAATTAACAAAGACTTAAATGAAAAATGTGCTTCCCACAAAAGTTGACTAATATTAGTACCCTTAGGATGGCGTACTTGATTTTCCGGAAAAATGTTTTTCCAGGGAGGAGATCGATTTCTTAGTTCTTAATTAATTAAAAATTAACTAATTAATTCATGAAAATTAAACTTACATCATTGCGTTAAGGACAATTTGGTCAATTAATTTTAAAAATTTCGTTGTTATAACTTAATTTCCTGATTTTCTGTGAATTTTTAAACCCGAGGTACTCGGAAAAACCGTTGATTTTACTCGACCTTGCGTTATAAAAAAATTCGCCAAAATTTTATTTTTTGCTCCAAAAATATAAAATTAACATTTTCTTACAGAAAATAAGATTCTGCGTGTGCCAGTATTTTTTAATATCGTCTACGCCAATTGAGCTCTCAGCTACAACACTCCAAAGTCAGAGTGCACCGACTTATGACGGCGACAGTAAATGTGTTTGGTGCGGAGAGAATCACAGTCAAACCACGTAGGGAGGGTCTGCGGGGTAGTAGTACTGTCCTCTCTACACCACGTGGTTTCTCTACGTACCTGACTTCGTACTTCCCACGTGTGGTCAAAGCTTACAACTCTCTGCCTGAGGATTCTAAATTTCCTCTTCCTATTACTGTTTTGCCCGCCTAATTTAAAGGTTGTAAAATGTTATACTTCTTATTATTGTATTAATATATATATATATATATTTTTTTTATTGTATATATTTGTATTGACGAAGTAGCTATTTCTGACATGTTGGTGGTTGATCACATTGTGAATGGGCATTTGCCTTTTTCAATCCACCATTTGGGTTATTTATTCTTTTTTTTTTCTTGTCTTTCCCTCCCATTTTATGTATTTCTTAATCCAATAAACAATTATTATTATTATATTATTATTATTATTATTATTAATGTAATTTCACCTGAGAATGTGTAATTTTTTTTTTTTTTTTTTTTTTTACAATGTCAGTGTCATGTATATATGATGTCCTCCATAAATAAAAACGCTATTTTTATTATGAATATCGGAAAATTTTTGTGTGATAACAATCAAAAACAAAACTTTAGAGCTACAGAATAAAAAGGAGAGAACAATAAATATAATAATAAAAATATTTTCCCGTGTGAAAACTTACATTGTGGTCTTATAACGTACATTCTTGAGATGCAATTAACGAGTCTTTCTACCTCTGTATGATTATGATATATCTCCTATTTTTTCTTTCGTATGGTGGCAATAATAGTGGTAATATATATTGGAGGGAAGGGAAAAGCAGGGCACTGTTATAGCGTTATAGCATTATTATATTCAATATATTACTGACTTGTGAGCTAAGTTTATATTCAACTTTGTTTCCTATATATACTGTAACAGTGTCCTGTGTCCTCTTCTTCGATATATTACTACCCCAGCATTCAACTAGTTGTGACTGAGGCCACTGAGGGAGCCGTGAAAACTTCAGTCAAGATAGTCGGCAATTTATGAAAGATGCCCGTCAATCATCTCTTGAATGCACTAATGCGTGTTTTAAGTTATATTTAAGTTGTTTTTTTTCATATTCAATATGATGTCATATAACTAAAAAAATATATATATAATATATACTATTTTAAATATATAACAATATTTAAATAGAAGTTGGTTGGTTGGTATTTTGGGGCAATTGACACATTTTGGTCATGTATGCCCCCATTTAAATAGAGATTAACCTCTGTTCTGCAAGTATTATATATATATATATATATATATATATATATATATATATATATATATATATATATATATATATATATATATATATATATATATATCTTGTAAATTTTTAATAAAGTATTTAAAAAAAATATTAAATGATATTATATAATTATGGACTACATATACACATATTATTATAAATATATTATATTTAAATTATTTATTTATTTATTTTTTATTTTGGAACTTCTTTTTGGTTGTACAAGACAAACATATCTATTTATGAAATATTAGGATAAAAAACGTTTGAACTTTACTGTACGTTTGCACTAAACTTAAGGATGTATAAGGTGCATTACTAACTATTCATATATATAAAGGTGGTTTTATATAATCAATTTTATTCACAAATCGATGTGACGTGAATATTACGCACGTGCAGTACTTATTTTAAAATTTAAAGCTGCAAATTTACTTGCAACTAGTGTTCTAAAATCACGTCGTGTCGCACTTGTTCTTGCGTAATTCATTTTTATGTATGTATATTAGTCACGCTAATGAAATCTAAGCATGCAGCGTCAAGTCGTTCGTGAGCCGT
Organism: Siphlonurus alternatus; assembly: GCA_949825025.1. Taxonomy (NCBI): domain Eukaryota; kingdom Metazoa; phylum Arthropoda; class Insecta; order Ephemeroptera; family Siphlonuridae; genus Siphlonurus; species Siphlonurus alternatus. The sequence continues at coordinate 61,388,555 of OX463788.1, read as the reverse complement.
GCTCTTAAAATTCTGACTGCCAGTACAGACAGACATACGTCGTTCAGTTTCTCTACACAGGATCGTCCTGCGTAGGTAAGAGTCCTGTTTCTCCTTAATACATTTAATTAAGAATTAACCTTTTCGTGTACGCTGAACGTCAAATTTAACAATATATAGTTAATCTATTAATGTTGACGTAAAATGCAATTTTTATCTCATTGTATTCTGTATTCTGATGACATAACCATAATTATGTGTTGTATTTATATACAATAAAGTGTGTTTTGTTAGGATGAGCCTTTTTGATATTTTTTAAATATAGGAGAAAGTCTGTAATACAGACTCAAATTTATATATAAAACAAAAGACCATGCATTATGCTCATAGTTTAATTTGTACATATTTAACTTTCTGTTTTATTAAAAGAGGAAGAGGTCCGTAAATCCAAAAATGTTGTAAAATTGTTTCTTAATTAATTTAAAAGCGTTTTTGTTTGTTTGTTTGTTTGTTTGTTTGTTTGTTTGTTTGTTTGTTTGTTTTTATATATAGTGTGCGTGTACAGTACGTACGTACATTAATGTTAAATATTTACTGAAGTAGTTAGTGCTGTGTTTTTCTTATTTTTTTTTTTGTGTGTCCTTACATAATTATTAAATTATGTATTTGTTTTAAATAATGTGTCTTCCCCATGCATGATACCCGCATATGTGATATGTGCATAATGACGTGCTAGCTCCACAGTACTGTACATTCAGTATACTTACAATGAGTTAAAATAAACAATACTTATGATTTGTTTTATACCGGTTATTAATACGTATACTTCAGCCTGCTTACATCATGCCATAAAACTTTCGTAATAGTCATAAATTAATTTTTTAATTTTATATGAACATTGAATATAATTATAATTATTATATTACAAAAAAAAAAACGATTATACAAAAATTAGCAATTATGTATGCATGTTACATTGTACTTTTGTATATATAATTTGTTGATATAGTTTTTATTCATATTGTAACTGGCTGAATTGTATGAGCCTCTTTTCAATTACCATGACTATTAAATTACTGTAATACAATAAAATTGTCTATCTCAACTGATTCCTTCATTATAATTTAATTATAATTTAATAACATTATTACTGTTGCTTATAATATTATGACATCATGGAGGACTTTTATAAGTTACAATTTATAAATTAACAATACACAGTTAAATAATATTCACACTGAAAGGTTGTAGCTGAAAATTTCCAGCTTCCCAATGTATTTTCTATTTTTGTTTTTTCAATATTGTATATAATAACAGTAGTAAAAAAGCATAATGCTGCTATTTTATTTTAAAAATTTCTGCAATATATATTATATTTTAAATTACGTAGGAAAGCTTTATTAGCAAGACTTTGATATTCCACCTACTTTATTAGCCTTATTTTGATTGTCAGGTAGACCTGAGTAAGCTGCTTTCCTCAACCAGAACGAACTTTTTGATGGCTGAGGAGCGACAGAGCATCTCACCACTACCTGCAATGTCCTCATCAGCACCACACCTGGACCAGTACACCTTCCCGCAACAGACAGCCCCTGCTGGTGAGTAGAGTCACACAAGGGGTGGGAGTGTTATATATTTAATTAGTTTAATTATAATTTGGGTGACTGAATATTATGTGAATGGGATATCCTTTTTTTAGACAGTGTTGTTTATACTAATGTATGTTGTTGTTTTTTGTATTTTGTATTTTGTGATTCTGCTCATTAAACACGATATATTATTATAATTCAATTAAATTCTTAATTGTTGATTTTCAAAACATACATTAATCTTTATTATTTTTATTAATTAATCTACCATTTGCGTTTCTTATCAGTTTCATTTTTTTAATCAATTATTTAAATATTCAGTAATTGCAATGAATAAAATCCAGTTATAAAATTCAGTTATTTAGTCCCTTAAAATTTTATGTACATTGTTATACCTTTTAAAATGTCAATAAAGTATAAAGCTTAAAAAGAATTAAAATAATATATAAATAAATAATATTGACAGGACATTTTAACGTGCAAATTTTTTTGAAGTATAAAAAAATAATAACAATAAAATAAAAAATGTCAGCAATATAACAGATCATCTTCAATATACATCATTATATACTGTATAAAACAATAAAACTATTTTCTTTATAAATAAAATGCTTTTGAGAGCACTAAAATATATTTTTTTTATTTGCCACCAAAAGCTCTATTTATAAGGTTGATAAAGGTAAATAATTAAAATAAAAGTACCCATAATATCAGTGATTATGTTTTTAAAACATGCAGCGTAATGTACACCTCGGGACAGCACGAACGTCACCCGTCTGCGCTGTTTGTGGACTTTGTCACGCAGGAAATGGAGACGTGGTAGTGAAGTTTAACTTTTTTCGGAACTTGCTAAAGGTGTTCTTCTTACCTCTCCCAAAATTGTTGATCTCGTTACTACTTGCAGCTCCAACAAATAACATTCGTGCTATCCTCAGTTGTACTGTGAAGAAAAATAAAATTATTAAATAGTCTGTTATTATTGTTTTAGTTATTTCAAAAACAGTGTTAGCAAATTAGCTAGTGTGTTTTTTCCTACTTATTGATTAATTTCAAGAAAAACTATTTACAAATATGGAAGTCATTTAGCTTTTTCACTAATCACGTTTAGTCCCAGCCAAAATGAATGGCATTGCACTATATATCCGCGCGGTTAGTGAGAAAGCTCCTTCATGAATCACTCTATTCATTATGGTCAGAACTGAAAAATTGTTATTTTATTTGTGCAGTGGACCGACGAGCAGCAATGCACTGTGAAGCGATGTCACTGGAGGCTGCATCAGACACCACAGGAGCATCCATCATGACTGGTGGCGAGGCCTTCAGTCAGCAACAAAATTTGACCCGCCAGAAACCCGATTATTCTCGGGACAGTACCAACATAGAAGAGCACAGTGAAAATTGTACATGGCAATGTAAAAACCATTGCTATGCATGCAAATTGTTTAAAATAAAAAACAATATAGAATTGGAATTTAATCCCTGGCAACAAAGCGAGAGAGGTTGGTATGATAAATAAATAAATAAATAAATAAATAAATAAATAAATAAATAAATAAATAAATAAATAAATAAATAAATAAATAAATAAATAAATAAATAAATAAATAAATAAATAAATAAATAAATAAATAAATAAATAAATAAATAAATAAATAAATAAATAAATAAATAAATAAATAAATAAAAATATATATATACGTGGATAGAAAGGAAGGCATTTACAAGGACTGAAATCCCACTTTATCCTGTCTTTAATGAAGTAATAAACGTAGTATTATTTGGGCTAAGCATACTGTACATGGTATACTGATCTAAAAATGTGAAATAAATGCGATGTGCTAACACCATCTCTATGTAATACTGCTTAGCACAGAATTAACCCTGCAACTTTTGCAACTTTTTTAGGGTTATGTTTTGCACCACATGTAACGTTTGATTTAACTTGTAAGGATAAACAAAAAAAAATCTGGATAAAGTGAGTCTAAAGTCTTTTGTGAATATTCCCTCGCCCCCCCCCCCCCCAATTATCTTATGTAATGGACAAACTATATGATATTTTTTATTGCGTTATATTTGAATACAGCACTTGGAGTTATGTATTGTCAATATTATATAACACACGGTATATATATTTTTTTGAACCATCTATATGACTATAATCTTGCTTCAAAACGCTGTGACGTCATAGTCATGCCCATATTTAACACGCAAGCATAGAGAAAAACGTTACATGAATAAGACGTCACAGCGTCTTTCCCTTCGATTTTGAGGGTGTTACAGGGTAAAAAAAAAAAGTGAACAATTCATATGATACAAATATTACAACAGTAAAAAAAAAAATCATGAATGTTGTCTATTATGTATAACAATTCCCTGCATGAGTAAGTTGCATTAATCGAATTATAAATGTTCTGTGATTTAAACCATTACTTAAATCCTATCGTATCGCTTCTCAGTTGCAGCTGCCAACACATACGAGGAGACCCAAGGTACGACCCAAGGTATAACATCAAAACAGGGAGTGGCAGAGGATAAGGGGCAGCAAGAAATGGGAGATGCAGACTGCAGTCAGCAATATCAACAGCAGCGACGTCATAGGGGAGCTCATAACAATGGGGTTCCTCCTCAACCAGTAGACTCATCTGAGTCATTGCGTAATATTTTGTATCTGCTGGACATCAATACATCGGAGGGTGAGTTTTATTTATCTACCTTGAATAAACTTTTGTCCGAATTTAATTTAAAATAATTAAAGAAATGTAATTTGCTGCAGTAACATAATTTCTATATAAATTAATTATATCCCTTTCATAATATTCAATATAAATGTGATATCTTATAAAACTATAATAAGAGACTATAATATAATATCCAGACTATATAATATGCTGGAAAATTAGTAATAATCATATATGGCAACTTTACCTCCTTATCAATGGAGTATTGTCCTCAATTTTTTTTATTGCAAAAATGGATAGAGCGTGCAAATTTATGCTACCCTGATTTTTTTCAGATTTTTTAGAGCCCGGGAAGTATTTTTAAAAAATTATTGAAAGTCCTTTTTGTGACGTCACGCGGCGACAAGTCGTATCTTTTTCTTAAGGAGCGGCGTCTCGTGACGTCACAAAAATAACTTTCAATCATTTTTTAAAAATAGTTCCCGGGCTCTAAAAAATCTGAAAAAAATCAGAATAGCATAACTTTGCACCTTCTATCCATTTTGCAATAAAAAAAATTTAGGTCAATACTCCATTGTTGTGTTTGTATTGTTTAAGTTGTTCTTGCTTGGGGCAACACAAAACATGTAAGGGTTGCTCTCCTTAAACGACACATGAGTATAAGACATTATTACTATAATATGAAATGATTTTGCTGTTGAATATTTTAAAATTAATGCAAGCATTGAACAAAACAAGTAAAAAAAAAAAATGTATTATAATTTTTAACAATATATTTTTAAGCTTATATTTTGATTTTATTTGAATATTAAAATTAAGTATATTTGGTCTACATATAATATATGGTTTTACAGAGCATGATGTTCACACCAATAATCTTAATCTAATTGGGAGTTCTAACAATCTTTAAGTTTAAAGTTTACTTAAACTATTTTGTTAAAGGTATACAGGCCTCAAATTACAAATTAGACAGACATTAAGTGTTGCTCAAGTTTATAATCAACATTCGTATTATTTTTACCTGCGCGCGGTGCGTCTGTGCGAAGTCGCGCTGTAAAGAAAGTTCTTGCTGACGTCACAACTCACAGCTGGCACCGATTAGCATTGAGTTGTGACGTCATCAAGGACTAAATTTCTTACTTTGAACTGCGACTTCGCACGGATGCATCACGCGTGGATAAAAATGATGCGAATGTTGATTATATACTCTAAACCCACTTGGTGACTGTCTAATTTGTATTTTGAGGCCTGTATGCCTTTAAATGTTAATTTGTTTGCATTCAAATTCCAGTCTCTCTGTCTCTCGCTCATTTGTCTACATATTTTTTTGCAGATGTTTGGAAAGGAATTACGTACAACCGGAATCCAGGTTTCGTAGGCTTCCTTGGCCCCACGTGGCCCTACTTCTTCTCCCCCTCAATGAAGCACCCACAATTTTACTGTCGGTGTAAGTTGAATGCCTTAAGGTTCGTAAAATTTCATATAATTATATTAGGATGATTAAATATATACACTTCCTCTATATTTCAAACAAAAAATTAATAACGCTGTTGAAGAATTAAACCACATGCATGCAGTCACAATCATAAAGTGTTTTCCTTACTTTGATGACCACCTTGTCTTCAATTTCCATCTATAAAATTTAAATATAGTATACACTTTAATTCTGGTTGAACTTGTTTCACCTCGATTTTGACTTGCTGTTAGAAGCGACAAAATAATTGGAATAAAATTTGTAACATAAATAAAAAATAGTATAAATTTTAATACCATATATAACATATTAAACTAAAATTCAGGAATTTTACATGACATTTTTAGAAATACTGACATAAAAAGAAATTTTAAATTTTAACATAAATGTTAACATCACACGTATTGCAGTTAATAATTAAGGAAAGTATACATCTATGAATTTTGAAACTGAAACAAAAACAAGAAGGCCAGAAGCCTTATACTTCAACCGAAATATAATTTAAATCACCCTATATATTTTCATTGATTTTTATAAAGTATAATATTATACACTTTAAATTTTTATACTGGTAACATTATTATTTATAATAAATAAAATTATAATAATATTGTGTTACTTTTATATAGTTATTAATTTTAATATGTTTTATATTTTAATAAGGTTTATGCGTGTTTGGTTTACTTTGCAGACTAGGCTTCAAGGTACATGTCCCATACCTATCCAGCAACCTCACGCTCCTCCACATGTTCTATGGTCTCCGTCCTGACAAATGCCCCAAGAGGGACGTCACTAACGAGCTGTAAGTAAAATTAAACACGTCTGCATGCATTACACAGACCATGCAGTATTTCAAATTTAATGTATTAATGAAATTATAAATAAGTTTATGTATAACAATCTGTTAATATATATATTATATTAATTTATAATGCATGTTCATAAGTATCTTTAATGTAACATAATTATAATTAATGTTGTTAAGCAAATCCTATAACAAAAGTATGAATATTGATTAAATAATATTTGATAATTTTTTATAATATACAAATTTTAATTTCAAATGAACTTGAAATTAATTCTTTTTATTTGACCCTGTACTGTATTCATACACCTTTTTTCCCTAACTCAATCGCTTCCGAACCGGTGTGGCCGTATAGCAATTCGTCCCAGTATTTACATGGTTGAGATTGAGGTAACCATGGAAACCTTAGTTAGCATGGTCGGCAATTGATGGAAGTCCCGCCGGTCTCTCGGATGCACGAGTTGTTATGCTTGGATTTTGGTTGGTGTTTCAGTTTCAGCCGCGGCTGGAAGTACATCCGTTCACCCGCGGTGTGGATCAACAAGGCGCCTGGCTGTACCTTCTTCTACGAGAACGGCACTCATCTGAGAGGTCTCTTCCACATGTTCGACACGCAACTCGACAAGATAATTTTAATCGAACTCAAAGTTGCATTTGCCCATTTAGAGTGTACACTCATGGGCCCCAACTGCATGTGAGCCCTGGTGGCATGTTTCTTTTATTCGAGCAAGTCGAATGTTTCTTTTGCCGCCAACCATAGGGAGTGTGTAACCAGAGCGAACTTGATTAGGAGGCCAAAGCACGACCGCGCCCACTTTTCAATAGCCGTCCTATACTGAGCAGCAGGTTTGCGTGTAATCAAATGGGAGAGGGCTTCACTTTGGTCGCGGTTTACGACAATTACGCTGTATGCTAGAGTTTTCAAAATGAAACAAGTTTAACTCTAATATAGTTTAATCTTACTGGACAACCTTTTTTTTGACGCAAAAACAATATTAATACACTTAAATTAAACTTTTATGAACCCGACTTTTGCTACTTCTGTTACATCTGCGCATGCGCCGGCATGCGCGAAGTAATAAAAGTCAGTGTACTGGCGATGACGTCATATGAACATTGAAAGTCTTTCTTCATAGCGAGTGACTTTCACTTTACTTAATTGCATTTTCTATACTTTGTATATATCAAGTAAAGTTATTTACTACATCGAAAATAATGTATGAAAGTTGATTCAAGTACTTTTGTATTTTCAATATTTCGTGACGTCATGATACATTACTAAAGCTTGGAAGATAGAACCAAGTTCCCGCCCTAACTTTACCGTCTTATTTCTCAAGAAGTATGATATTTATGAACTAAATAAAATAGCAAACGGGAGACTACATTGAAGTATTATCGCACTACAAGACACCTTCATTAATATCAAGTAAATATTTAAAAAAAAATGTTTCCTCCCGATTACATTGCATGTTATTTTTTTAAATTCCGGACGGCTAATGTCTCGACAGATGACGATCGCGCCGGCTGGGTTGTGGCCTCCTACTCAAGTACGCTCTGGTGTAACCTAATATCTTAAAAAAAAGAGGGGCAGTTAAGTGCAATCAAGTCTTTGAGTGCAATTTAAAGCCGCTCTCACCATAAAAGTGTCAGTGCAATATATTACAGTGTGTGCAGTTAATAAAGACAATATTATCTACGAAAGAAAAAAAATAAAAACTTATTTAATATAATCGAGCAGAACATTTCCTATTTAAACTGAAATTATGTTTCATATATATGTATTTTTTATTCAATGAATAATAATGTTTTGTTTTTTTATGGTTGATCTGGTTAAAAAGTCTTGTACTTAAACCCAAACTTGTATTGTAACATGTGTTTTCTGAATAAAAGCCTTTTGAATCTGAATCTGAATTTGTTCGGCCAAATTGTCTTTAAGGTAGATATATAATGTTATTAATGTTAATTTTAGAGGCAAAATCAACAACAACAACATTCCCTTGAGAGCTCTGCTGCACAACTGCTCGAAGCTCACCTATTTAGAGCTGAGCAAGGAACTTGTTATCAAGGAGGAGCAGGAGCGTTTCAAAATTTTCGTTACAAGTTGTAACGTTAATATTTATTAAAACAAAAATTTGACTTCAAATTTTGGTTTATGAAATAAATAATTTTAGTTTTTCTTAAAATTTTTTGCTTGTTTATAGTAAAAAATAAAATACAATAAAAAAAATAAAAATAGAGAAAAGGAAAAAAATATAAATTCTGTACATTCAATACTGTGAAATAGCAAAAAGTCTGAGAATATTTTTAATCTTCAATTCTTCCATTACTAAAGTTGTAAATTTTATTCTGCAACTTCAATCAATTGTATATATATATATATATATATATATATATATATATATATATATATATATATATATATATATATATATTATATATATATATATACTTATTAAAATTAACATTTTATAATGTATCCAGCTATGTATTTAAGCAACTATTAATACTATTATAGTGCTATAAATACACTGATAATACTAAAATATAATTATCTTCAAGTAAGCATAGAGTATAAGGAATACATGCATGCACGAAAAAAAATTGCCATGATTTCTTGTTGTTGTTGTTATATTTAATAATAATAATAATAATAATAATAATAATAATAATAATAATAATAATAATAATAATAATAATAAATAGCTTTATTTATAAAAAAGGCGTAGTCAGGACTAGACAGTCCTATCAACTAAACCCAAAGCATCATATAATACAATACATTACATATATTATGAGGCTTTGAAAAGGAAGTTAAGAAAATAAACATGCAGTAAAATTTATTTGCTAAGCATAGATTTTACCAAAAGCCAGTTAAGCCAGTATAACTTGTAACCATCCTTTTTTGTTATTCTTTTATTAAGCATATATATAAGATATTTAAAGAGACTCCATATTGGTATAATTATGCTTCTTTCTATTAATATTTGCAAAATTTCATCAGCCTAAATTATCATCATGACCAAATTATATTAGCCAATAGGCCTCACCAATCAATCAAAATTTTACTAACTTGTTTTGAAATTGTTATTTTACCTTTTTCATGGTGGAATTTAATTTGTCATGCAACTTTTTAGAGAAAAAATTGTAGCAATTAACCATTAACTTTATTGGTCTGTTAATTTTATCTGCACTTATTTCTATGATTATTATCCATTAGCTTAATAATTTAGAATATATGAAATAATAATTTTACTTCTATATATTATATAATGATTATAATATTATAATATGTAAACCACTTCAACAATAAAACAATATTTTGAACCGAATTTAGATATGCTTTATTATTAATTTTATATTAAATTTATATGCCTGTAGTTATATATTATTCATATAAAGCAATATAATTACCATTCTAATTCTAAAATAGTAACGGTGTCAATTTTCAATAATTAATAAATATTTAAACAAAAATTAATATATATTGCATCAAATTATTTAGAATAAAACGATTGGGGCTTTCAAATTAGGAGAATCTATAATAGTTTACTTGAATGAAGCTGAAAGGCGCGCGGAGTTGCATATATTTAATGTTATCCATTTACCAATTATAAGTACAAAATTTGTTTAATCAAATTGCAATAAAAAATTATAAAACTAAAGCTATAATTTAAGAAACGTTCAAACAAACATCTTAATTAATATGATAATTTACTATGTAACACAAGGTGGTTAATTTATATACCCACCTTGATTATCTATTATAAAATAAAAATTAAACAATTTTAAAATAATCCAAAATTTATACAAAAAGTAAATTATGTAATAACTATAAAATAATAGCCAATAATCAGCCAATAAGATTTTAACCTGGTTGGAAGCTAATGTATTAAATAAAAATGTATTATATAATAAAAAAATTACTTATATTAATTAAGCTATAGTTGGGGAATAATAAAATTTTGGCAACGACTGAAAGTAAATGGATACATTAAAATTAGTTAGATTGCCTTTAATTTAATTTTTAATTAGATAACAAATAGAATTTAATTTGCTGATTTGAAGATATATTTTTTTTGTATTTTTCATTGCATTTAAAAATATATATTCATGCTTCATTGATTTAACTACCATTTATTTATTTATTTATTTATTTATTTATTTATTTATTTATTTATTTATTTATTTATTTATTTATTTATTTATTTATTTATTTATTTATTTATTTATTTATTTATTTATTTATTTTTTTTTTTTTCAGCGCGAACTTTATTCGTTACGGAGGGAAAGAAAATTAATTGGCTAAGATTTTAGCTTTCTTATTTATTTTATCTGTGGATGCTGGATGGCTGTATTATACCCAGTGCTGTTAGCCTCGCAACAGGTAGTTTGCCGCCACAAGTAGCCTCAAAGCAGGCCGCAAAATCTTTTCTCAGCCAGTGAGTGTTTTATTAATATATACGTATAGTCTCAAGGCTGTTGCATGGCATGGTTGTGGCCTCCTTACTATACTTGCAATGCAGCATTTTAAGAAACTGTGGGAAAAGGAGTTAGTATTAAAATTCCCAAATGTTATAAAAATTAGCACTAATATATATATATATATATATATATATATATATATATATATATATATATATATATATATATATATATATATATATATATATATATATATATATATAATATTTGATGTACTCTAGTGAGTCTAGTGCTATAAAACAAATTATCTAGTCCCTTGCAATTTAATAATTTGAAATAAATTATAACAATATGAAAAAGAAATAAATAAAATTCTTAGATAAAATGCCTTGCATTAAATGTTGTGAATATACTTCCTAAAAGTCATGAACGTTTCTTTATTTCTTAATCTCGTTATTAAAAAACATAATTATTTTCTATAAACTATAAATATAATATATATTATAATACAATAAATACATTATTATATTTATAAACATTTCTATATATTACCTCCTTAAAATAAAAAATAAAACCATAAAAAGACAAGAGAGTACCAAATTTTTAGGCTTCATTATACAAGAAAGTCTATAGATTGGAAACTTCATATTGATGCATGCTATAACAAAAAAATTAAATTCTGGGAACTTTGTATTATATTCCATAAGGGATCAAATATCTTTACAATCATTGCTTTCAATTTATTAATATGCACGGAAATAAATTCTCACAAAGAGGTTGTAGAATTTTACCGACTTAGCTCGAGCTAAAACCCATGAACCAAGTAAGTCGGTAAAAACTCCCTATCCAACATTGTAATTCAAATCATACAAACGGGTCGGTAAAAACTACAACCTTAATGTGTTAACACGAATCTACACATTAAGTCGGTAAAATATTAAAGATTTCGAATAGTAAAACTATTCTACTTAGACGTGTAAAATTTTACCGACTTGATTTTGCTATTTGAATTTTCTACCGACCTAATGTCCCAAGTTTTACTATCTTGTATCCTCTAAAGTTAACTCTTTAATTGGGTGAAATTTTGCCTACTTTATTTGTAGCTATTACTATTTTCATACTTGTAAATTTTACGTTGAATAATTTGCTTACATTGAAATATAATGAATATGAAATGACATTATACACTGTAACATTGATAGAAAATATTAGTATTATTACAAAAGAACTACAATGCATAAAAAATTATAAATTAATATGTAAAAATTACTTTGTGAAATTATTTCACACATGCACTCTCGATCTATACCAGATTTCATTATATTTTATTACACTCTTTAACTCAAATAAACTTAAATGCTTCATCATGGAATATATAGTTGATAAATAAAAAGGTATCATAAAATTTGTTTCATATTATGTAACATATTTTTTTTATTTACGACAGCATACAAATTAGGTAATAATATATATTATATATATATTTTTTTTTCAAGAGAGAAAAAAGCAAGTATCAAGAGATTTAAATGACTATAAAAAATAGCAGTTAATAGTTGTATAAAAGTCACTTCAGTTTTAAGAATCACTTTCAACTTTCAAGTCGAACACCGAGAATGATTATCACCTTGCTACAGTACACAGACCGATGATAGTCCCATCCTTTGGAGTGAAGAGGCTTGATGCCTTTCGTTGACGTAATGGTTTGAGGAATAACTTTTCCAATCGTGGTGTGTTAATGCAGAGATGCATCGCGGATGCATAACGGACAATGATGAGTCGATCGTCCACAGCACCCAGACACCTTCGGTAGGCGCGTCATTGCTGTAAATATTTGTTATTAGAGCTAGCAAGGTGCACGCAATATTCTATGAGAAAATACTCAAAATACAATGTTACTTTTAAAACCAACTGAAGCGAAAAATAATAAACCAATGTTAAAACCTCTTGTAACACGTATACCATGTATTTATTTATAATTAATATACGGCAAAATTAGTATGAATATGAATTGATTCGGTAAATTTATGTTAAATTGTGCAGGGCATTCATGAATGATATTTTAGAAATGGTTAATAATTTGCATAGCGCCATAGTAATCATAGTAATCGAAAACACTTCGCACTAAGATTTATTTTCTTAAATTCATAATATTATCCTGTATATAGTCACTAGAGGATACATGTGTTTAAGAAAATAAATACTGACAGAGAGACGCAGAAAGAGAAATCGAGGAGATAAATATAATCAAATAATCATATGAGTAACTGACACTATGAATTTATGCTTACCTTAATATGATATTCACGGCGATGAAGTAATGACGAAAAATCTTGACGATACTTAATTGTAGTGAAGAACTATTTAAATTAAACGTATTAAACACGGTAGCCCAACTTTCAGCACAACCTCACTCATCAAGGACGCGTCAAAAATGTGAGGAAGTTTGCTTAAATTTAACGGACATTTTTGAATAAAACAACTAAGTTGGTAAATTTTAAGAACGTAATGGGCTAGATTTGCAAAGTTTGAAGTTGCAAAAAGGAAGCGTGCTAAAATCACAGATTTAGGTTGGTAAAAATGGCATTGCAAAGCAAAAATGTTAAACTTTTACCAACACTCTTCAAAAACCATTTTACAATCCTTTGTCTTCAGTTTTTACAGAATACATTGTAATAATGTCGGTAAAATATTACAAACGTCCTGGTAAATGGCGCTTTTACCGACCTTTACTATTAAAAATTTTTGTCCGTGTGCATATATTTACTCCCACTTGTCATATGGTTTGATTTTTTATGGTGCGTATGAACAATCTATTAATAAAGATTGTTTGTGGCCCAGAAAAGAGCACTCAGGACAATATTGAGATTCAAAAAGAGAGACTCTTGTGTATCACACTTTAAAAAATATAACAAGCTTACATTACCTTCTTTGTATATTTTAAGTTGTGCCTTATTTAGAAGGAAACACCCACAATATTTTGAGTGTCATAATCATATATTTTATATAAAATTAGAAATAAGCAGAAAAGTGTAATAATAAGTCATAGGTCCGCTCTATTAGAAAAAAGTCCACTATATCAAAGCGCAAAAATTTAAGATTTTTTGCCAGCTTGTATCAGAAATATTGAGAGCGACCAGTTATTTAAAAGTAAAATGCTTATAAAGAGTTTTATTCAGTGAAAATGTTTTTTTCAAATAAACTCTTAGAACAGTGTTTAAAGGATTTATGAAATTTGTTGTATATTTATGTTTTTATCACGTTTTTTTTTTTAAATATGTTTTTTTTTTATGTTGACTTGTACAACCAGAATTGAAACAAAATTATTATTATTAAACTTCTGGAAATATACAATATACATGACAAGGTAAATGCGAGGAGAAAAAAAAAATAATAAAAAGGTATATCTGATTTGAACGAAGTAGCTGTAAAATATTTTAACCAATGTTAAAAAAATTTAACAAAATTTCAAATTTTCCCGACAAAATATATTTTGAAAGGCATACAGGCCTCAAATTAAAAATTAGTCAGTCACAGAGAGTTGCTTGAGTTGACAATCAACATTTGGATAATTTTTTACATGCGCGATGCAGCTGCATGCATGAGCGGGGGCTGCATAGTAAGGATGCAGGTCCTTCATGACGTCAAAAACATGGCGGCGTATGTATGGTTGTGCGTTGTGACGTCATCAAGGACCTGCATCCTTACTTTGCAGCCCCCGCTAATGCAGCTGCATAGCGCAAGTAAAAAATGAACCGAATGTTGATTGTCAACTCAAGCAACTCTCTGTGACTGTCAAATTTTTAATTTGAGGCCTGTATATCTTTGAATAAATAATAATAATGATTTCATTACTTTGTTCCTGGATTAAATGTTTGGACAAATAATTTGTGAGAAAGGTGAATAATTATTTCATATTTATAAATAGTCGGGTAGGCGAGTGGTATAATATATGTATTTTATTTAGAATAATCGACAATGATAACATAAAACATGAATTATATGATGTTAATTTAAATTACATGTTTAATTAATAATTAAATTTCAATACAATACGTAATTATTCAACTTCCTCAATTATATACTATATTTAATTTTTGTATAATACAAAGACAATTGGTAATAAATATAGTGATACATAAAATATAAATTTATTACATATTTAATATTATATTGTCAACGAAATTGCATTTTATAATTTAAATTACACTATAATTAATAATTAGTAATTAAATTTCAATACAATACGTAATTATTCAACCTCCTTAATTACTATATAACACAAAATTTGAGTATAGGTTCAATGCCCTCTGAAACTGCAGGTCCAAGTATATAATTAATTCTTAGAGCTATCCTTGCGGTCTGGGACACGTCAGTTCACACCAAGATGATATATTATATAGAGGATGACTTGATGGATCGAAGACAGGCCGCCACACCGCTCGTCTCACGGTGATGTCATCATGTCGTGTTTTATGAGTACACTTTTTTATTGGCTAGCTTCAGAATTTTATTTTCCAAAAAATCTGTGCTGTAGTTGAAATTTAAGCTTTATACGGATATGTTTGCAAAAGTAAATTCTCGTGTTTATATAGAGAGAGATGAACAGCATGATGGCTGACTTCGGTAAAGGGGAGGGGATAGTGCCATGCTACCGTGAATAGCCTCACATCAAGGTGCAAGAAAAAGGCAAACAAACAGTTAGGCCACGCCTCCCTTAGTTCCTAGAAGTGGGTAACAGATGCCAAAGCCTATAATTAATTAATAATAATAATATATTTCCATATAAGGAGCGTCTGGGCAAGCAGCCGGCTTGGCTACAGCAGGCAGCAAGCATACTTTCATCTAGACTTTGCAAACGCTCCGTCCTTATCAAAGGTCGAACAAAGGACACTTAGAGGTGAAAGATAATGACGACACGTGTCATCAACTGCCCACTCCACCAAGGCCTGCACACTGCGAAGCACGCGAACAAAAACAGTAGTCCACCCCATTTGCTATATTATAGCATTGTAAAATTCAAAAATTAAATCCAACAGAAATAAATTTTTCTTGATATTTTCACACCTCAGGCATAATTTCTAAACCCCATATCTTGCCGTGTGTTAGGTTTCAAAATTTTAGAACCACTCCTTCCATGAAAATTTCTGGGTCAAAATTGCATATAACTCAATGTAAAATTGAGAATCTAGGACTAATATTTCAAAAAAACAATCGAGATCAATATTTTCAATTATCAATAGTGCGCATTATACTTCTTATACTGTTCTTATACATCATATCAAATTGAATATAATAATTATTTTAATTATAATGTATAATTTTTAGGCCGCGAATCTCAACGACTAGAGTAAATAGTTCTTGCGCGAATCTCAAAGGAAGATATCCATCAAACCACGTTTCTCATGCATGCATGAATATAGCCATGAATGTTTAACTTTTAGTGTGATATGTGATTGAGCTAGGTTGGCGCAATCCATACGTTATAATGGACAATTTGCATGACATTTTTTATTGCAGAAATGGATAGAGGGTACAAATTTATGCTTATACTCTGAATTTTTTCAGATTTTTTTGAGAGCGGGAACTATTTTAAAACAATTATTGAAAGTCAGTTTTATGACGTCACGGGCGTTTAGTGCCTATCCTTTTCTTAAGGACAGACTCCTCGTGACGTCATAAAATCGACTTTCAATTAGTTTTTAAAAATATTTCCCGGTCTCTAAAAAATCTGAAAAAAATTCAGAGTAGCATAACTTTGCACCCTCTATCCATTTCTGCAATGAAAAAATGTCATGCAAGTTGTCCATTATTTAGCTAGGAATCGGAAGTGAAAATAAGTAGAAAAAGTGTCACTTCCGGAAAATTTTAGGCGTGAACTTACTCTCGCTTGTTAGACTGTAAGACCATTATTTGTCTTTGACGTCACGAGCCTTTGTCGTCCAATGTAATTCTAATGGGAGGGTCGCGTGACGTCAAACCAAAGATAAATGGTCCCGACGTTAGTTAAGTGTTTGCAGAGAAAGTGGGTGGAGGGGTAATAGGGGGGTGGAGAGCAAGGAGGAGGTAATTGTCGTTTGCTGGTTCTCACTGGTCGAGAGAGTTTGAGAGGGGGAGAAAGAGTAGGAGTGGAGGGAAACAAAAAGGAGTGGGAGAGATTCTGAGAGATGCTGGAGCTGTGCTGGAGGCTGCGTGCGTCACTTATTCGCGATAGTTGCAAAGTTGAAGTTGTGATTTGCCAACCTACAGAACCGTCTACTTTTTTCTAATATCACATATTACCACTAACTATACTGTGCTATCCTGACCAACGGAGCCCAGACCCTTCTTAATCAGTGCTTACCGCGCGACCCTTCAACCTTAAATTCAGTGCCCTCCAAATCACCTGAGCTTCGCAGCGAGCAGACGAAGCCACCCGCCTTCTGCCACGTCCCAGGTAAGTACAAAACCTCACCTCTTGTGACCTATTTCCTTTAATTAATTTTGTATAGAATCTTGTGTCTATGTGTACCACAGTTAGTTTTTTTTTTTTTTGTATGTTCTCGGCTCTCGTATATGTTTGACACGTCCCATGATAGAAAGGCCACGTCCCTTATTATTAATGGAATCATGGATGGACACGTACCGTGCCACGTCGATATTAATGACGTCATCAGCGTCATAATGACGCCATTTTTATTTACCGTGTGTAATGTAACCTAACTATGCAATTAAAATCCAAATTTTTATTTGATCGTTGGCTTTACAGCATAGATCACGTCAGAGTTGTTACATAGATTATACATAACAACATAACAGATACTTAATTCTAATTAACATAGCACTTAAAAAAAAACATACATAAATATGTTTTTTATGTATTAATTAAATAGTGCATTAAAAAATTATAAAACTTGGATGTCGATCCTGTCTATAATCTTTTTTTATTAATATGGTCGAAGTTTTGTTGGCGATTTTTTTTTTTCGTTAGATTTCTTTATGCAATTGTACACCTGAAGTTGGTACACCACGAGTTAAACCCCTACTCTGCTCGTGCATGGGCACTGTCACGCAGATAAATATGCAGGGGGTGTGGTGAACTGAACGACTTCGGTTGGGTGCTCTTCTTACCCTAAATTTGCGTTTCTTTGTCTTTTGGAGCTTCAGCAAATTATGCTGGGGTAACGTTCCCGCTGTCGATTAGCGCAGAACTTTTTATATATTTTGACCATCTGTATATTATTACTATAATTATTGTATAATTGTATGCGGTTAACTTCTTCATCATTTTTTTGCGTTGTTCTTTTCTCCTTTTTAATTTATTTTATTTTTTTTTTTAGTTTGATATTGGAGTTGCAGTGATTCGAAGTTTAACATTCAATAGGTTGCTTAATTAAGCTTCATGTTTTTTAATTATTAAATTAATTTGCAATAACTAGAAACGTGTTTACCCTCAACAGTTACTTATAAGCTCTACAGTAGCACAACGTTGAAATATTTTTTTATATATTTGTCCGGAAGTATTTGACAACTAATTATGGTGTTGCCATTTCTATAAAATTATGCTGTGGCTGCTGACAGAGCATTTACATGATTTTACAATGTTAAGGGTAAGGTAACGCCACCAATGTTAAAAAAAATCCCTCTCACAAAAATTCTGAAAAAAATTTAAAATGTTCTCCTCTATACCCTCTATCAGTACCTAAAATATCAGGTATACAAATACGATCTAGTTTTTGAGTTATAAATTTTTAAAGTTGACTACTTTATTATGGAGAAATGAAACTCTCATGTTAAATTGGTAACTTTAAAAATTCATAACTCAAAAACTAGATCGTATTTGTATACCTGATATTTTAGCTACTGATAGGGGGTGTAGAGGAGAACATTTTAAAATTTTTTCAGAATTTTTGTGAGAGGGATTTTTTTTAACATTGGTGGCGTTACCTTACCCTTAATCATATACAGCAATCCTCGCCAGACGCACGTAATTCCAGCAGTTACCACTAGGTTTGCACTAACATTATGACGCCAATTAGGTATATACTTTTGAATAGAAAATTATATACAGTTTCCTTTACCAAAGAACTCGGTGAAAAATGCAGTTGAATTTATATGTTAAATTTAAAATAGGAACAAACCGACGAAAAAATAAAAATTTTAAAATTCCTGCTCTAAGCTCTCGCTCATTGGGTTCATTGTTTTGAAACTTTGCAAGCCTTTAATTATTAGATACAGTTCTGTTTTACAATTCGACGGTTGTTCGTCCACTCTTTTATGTTACAATATTATAAAATATGTTGGCCTTTTGTTAATTTAAATGTCATAATGATAAAATAGAATTTTCTACTTTAATTATTAATTTGTGCTATAATATATAGAATTAATTCATAGTATTTTACAAATCCCAATGGGTTAATTGCTTTTCTATTTCCTAATATAATATAAATTATCATCTAATATAAGTTAAATAGTAATTTTATAATAATTGTCTAAAATTGTAACAACGAAATCAAATTATTCATTAATCTTCCTAATTAATGTAAGAATATAAAAAAAATTAGACGCATACAGCATAATTTCAATATTTACATTTTAGTTTTTTCAAAATCAAAATATTTTGTTAATTCTATGTATATTTTCAGCCTATATTTTCATGCAATGTGCCGTTTATGTATGTTATATATTACATATTATATTATGTTAAGGTTTCTTATAAATTTTATTATTTTATAATTTATAATAATAATAATTTATTTATATATTTTATGGGGTCAGGTAATTCACAAAGGATCCCTTCTTATACATCATATTTAATCTACATTAAATAGGGGTAATAACATTCTTCACATTTCTATAATTATCATATAATGTATGTAATGAACTTCATGTTGCTTGAAATCTGACATATATTCTATTTTTTTTCACACACTTTCCATAATGAATATTCTAAAATGCAAAGGTGTTTTAAATGCCATTTAATATTTTCACAATATTTTTACACAAAGAGGTCACTTTATAACAAAGATCATGAGACGTATAAATTAAAATTTAAGACGAGCATAAATTATAAAATAAATTATACATATATGCACCAATAAATAAATAAAAGAATTTATTTATTTAAACGTCTTTAACATGGCGAGAGTTAAGGCATGAATGCCTTTTTGTCTCTAGCCAATAGTTTTACAATATTATTACATTAGATGTAAGAATGTAAGAATAATACAAAAAGTTTGAAACAATTTCAGTGATTAGTTGCTAAAAGTTACTATTAACAATTACTTGAATTGAATAAAATAAATTATAAAGTTGAAAAATTTATATGCACTGATTCATTATATTTGTATTTTTTTTTATATGTTTTGTTTTATGTTTTGTTTTTTTTTGTGGCCCCAACAGATAACAACGTATTTAAAAAAAATAAATAAATAATTAAATAAATAAAGTAAAAAAAAAAAAAAAAAGGAATACAAATTTGAAAAATACAAAGATATGAAGCACTCACTCTATTTAACATTCATGTCTCCAGTTCTCTAATTATATACAAACATTACACGGGAAAACTTTTTGCCAACAAAATCTATATGCATGGTCTATATCTAAATATTATATATTGTACATTATACATATATGCACTGCAAATTTGTATAAATTATAATACCCACAGAAATTGAGTGTTATTTATTAGTTTATTATAGGTTTATAGATTATCAACTATAAAACAGATTCAAGAATAGGATTTTTATTTTTATCATTTTGAACCTGAATTATTTCTGTCTTTTTTATATTTAAAACAAAACTTAAGTGGGATTTTACTTTTGACTTTAAATTAAAAAAAAAAATCATGATTTCAACAATACTTGAATATTTATAATTGCAAAAGTATTGATCAGAAATAAGGTCTGTTAAATAGAAAATAACTGAAAATAAATAAATGACTTTAAATAATAATATCTTCAGCGCTTGTTAACCGCGTGTTTAATTTCGATCGGCGTTGTAAACACTAAACAATTAAGCTACACGTTAAACCCTATATAGGAATGGGCCTATATGCATATAACTATATGCGCAGTGCAGCACTATATATCGTCCATTGCACATTACACACACCGTCCAGACCAAAGATACGGAGAAATCTGATAATCATATATAATCTGAGAAATCTTCAGATTATATATGGATGGAATCTGCAAGTGTTTCGTTTTGATCGACGCCCTGTTTTATTACTGCCATGCTGCCATGATTTCTACAAAATAATCTATACGTTAAGCCCTTCATATATTGATCTATCCCTATATATAATAACCAGTTGGCCAGTCCTGAAATAGTCAGTAAGCCTAAATTCAGGAGAAATCGCTGCAACGTGTGCAAACGTCCACATAAATTGCATAAACTTTTTGAGATTCTTGCTGTTGACTGTGTCTAAATTTCCAACCGCGCAGTTCATGCAGTGGTATATGCGCATCCGATTCGTAATCAGAAAGTGCATCATGGGTTCGATCTCATGCAGGCAACGCCGAATTATTCCACGGTGGCGCTTGCTAAAGAACACCCATGCATCACACCAGTGCAACCGGGAGGTGGTTAGTGGCATATTCATCGACCATCCTTAAACTTGTAACCGTTAGTTCTGTTCTTTTGTTCTTCAGCCTTGAAAATCCTTTAATACGCCGCTTCAAAGAAAATACTTTACATCCATTGTAATTTTTTTTACAATGCTAAATCTAATGCGAAAATCTCGATGAAGCAACTCTATGTTTGTAACAGTTGACAGTGTGGCGACATTTGATGTTGTTTATGAGTTAATTGCACTTTTATTAGCTGCATTGTTTTCCCCAAAAAGCGCAGAAAAATCAGTAACTCGTAAACAACATCAAAGGTCGCCGCCTCGCTTTCTATCCTCAACTAGGATCAACTTGAGTGTTATATTTAACTCTTTTCTCAAACAAGTGTAATAAAATTATAACAATTATACACAGTAAACCTCTATATATATATACTTTACCATTATGATAAAATATAATTTTTGTGAGCCTCTTTTGAGTAAGTTATTAATTATTTTCTTAGTTACTTTATTAATTAATACATGTGCGCAACTGCCAGAATGATTTTCTACTGAAATGTGCTTCGTTATATATATTATATTAAGGTAGAGATAATACGGATCAGCTGGCCCAATGCTAAAAAAATCCCATTCATAAAAATTATGAAAAAAAATTAAAAATGTTCTCCTCTACATTCCCTATCAGTATATAGGTAAAATATCAGGTATACAAAAAGAGCTAGTTTTCAAGCTATGAATTTTTAAAGTTGACTATTTTAACATGGAAGTTCCATTTCTCCATGTTACATTAGTCAACTTTAAAAATTAATAACTCGAAAACTAGCTCGTTTTTGTATACCTGATATTTTACCTATTGATAGGGGATGTTATAGAGGAGAACATTTTAATTTTTTTTCATAATTTTTATGAATGGGATTTTTTTAGCATTGAGCCAGCTGATCCGTATATATTACGTCTCTACCTTAATATACTGTCAATAATTTCATTCACAAAAGCATTTGAATTGATTTTTTTATTTAATTTTTTTAAATGAAAAGTAGCATGGCGAATATTTTGGAAGTCACGTGGTCTTAGTGTGAAAAGTTGACATGCAATCAAATCAACTTTTTATTAAAACACATTTTTTTTTTTTTTTTTTTTTTTTTTTTTGATTCAACTGCTCAACTGCATTTCTGTAGCACAATAACCCGCAGCAATCTCACTTTTCAGCAGAATTTGTTTAATGTATTATTTTATTTTTACAGGAAAAATTAAGCAATGCCAACTCAATTTGACTTAATGCTTGAATTAGTAATTATTGCTAAAAATAGTTCGAATTAGCGCTCCTCCATATGGAGCCGAAGTTAAAAAGATAAAGAAAAAAAAGGTTAAAAGTGTTCCATAGAATTGGCCATATTTATGTTTCTCCAGGAAAAAATTCCGAAGTCAGAGAAAACGTATATCATGGCATTTAACATGGGGCCTTAATTGCCTGACAAAACCCCTCAATTTACTCGAAGAAAGTTCGTTGGCGGTACGAGACGAGCCACCAATCCACGATTTTTTTGGGGGGCGATCGAGGGGTTTTGACAGTTAATACCCCATGTTAAATGCCACATCAATTATTAAGAACACTGACAATACCCTTATTATATTTAGTACAAAATTAGCTGTCTATCCGCCAGGGGCCCCGGGCCCGAACATCTTTGTAAGCTAATCATTAATGTTAATGGTGTTTGAAAAAAAAAAAATAATAAAAATAACACGAAAATAGCATAAAAAATAAACGCCAATTTTTTTAAATGTCTGCAAAAATGTTAAATTATTTTCAATATTTTTATTTTTCCGTACTTTTCTTTTTCTTCCTTTTTCTTCTTTTATATTTTTATTTTGCAAAGGCCCGTGGGGCCCGACACGGCTGGGGCCCGGGCCAGACCGACCCTGCCTCCCGCGGCTGCTGCACCCTCCTTGCACACTTTTACTAAGAGGATAATCGCTGCACTCTTCTCCCTCTTCTCTGGAGATCAGTGTCTCAGGATGATGCAAGTGTCTTGATTAAAATTAAAAAATATCCATCTGTAGGCTTGTATGATAATTAGTTCCTGACTGTGTGTGTCAGTAGCAACTCTCACAAACAATATATATAATATGAATTTATTAATCTTCTCTCAATTAGGTATAGTGACATTATTATCAATGAGTTTATATTGTAAAATCTCTGTTATCATGTGGTAATGGTAAAAAATAAAGAATAAAATTCATGATAGGCTAGAATTACATCGTTGTGTACAATCGAAAAGCAACAAAATAATTAAGTAAAATTATCACAATTTACATGATAGAGATTGGTGAAAAATATGGTTGGCTACTAACTTGTTTCTCAACATTATTTAATATTTACAGTGCTCTCTGGTGCTCCTATTAATACCCAGTCTGCACGCCATGCATGCGCCCAATATACCATTTCGTATATTGGGGCACGTATAATGTTGTATGTATTATTACAACATTTCTCGATACAGACTAATACAGAGCTCATCCGGCGCCGCGGAATATATTTTAAGACATCCAAAATTGCCTCCTTCCTCCTATATACATATCAACTCCGTATTATTCTTTGTTTCTAATGGTGCATAATTATTTGTTCTAAAAAAATAATTACTACTGTTAACTCTCAGTTGTCCATTATGCATACTACACAAACAATGTTTTCAAATTGGGTGAGAGGGTACTGAGTTACGGACCATAGGGTAGATTCGTATATATATATATATATATATATATATATATATATAGAAGGTCTCTCGGTTGTATCTTTGCCGTGGAAGGTTGCGGGGGGAAGATCGCCGAGAGTCGAACCCGCGGCCACCATTTAGGGTCGCCCTTTCTGGTGTGGCTGCCGCTTGATATGCGTGGCTGCCGGCTGATGTGCTTGGCGGGAGACCGCAGTGCTGCAGCGTATAACAGCTGACACTCGCAGGTCACCCCCGTGTTACCAATGTCACACGCAGCTAAACTAAGAAACTACGATATTATGTTTACAACCCATGCAAGCAGCAGATAACTCGAACGTTACGACGCGTGACCTGATGGAGTGAGAGCAGCGTGCTTGTCTGCAGAGGTCGCTTTTAATTGGTGACTGAACCGATTGCTACTTTGCTTGTCAACCATGGATATATACCTGCCAACTATAATAAAGTGCAGAAAGATGAGTCTTGATAGCTTTCCAAATCCAGGTTCAAAAGTGATCTAAAGAAATATTGTTGATGTATTAGCTGAGGCTCGAAAATTCAATCCCAGTTTGGCTTGGATATGAGCTGCATGGTTTGATCCTAATGGCCTTTATTTAAATTTTAATTTTGCTCGTTGATAATTAAGTGTAAATATATATACTATATCATTATGACGATGTAAATTGTTCAAATTATAAGATAATAATAAAGAAACTAAGAAATAAAATAAAAAAGTAGACAAAATTAATTCTCAATATTATATTAATTAATCAACAAGTAATAATTTAATAACGAAAGAAATTGTTGGATAGTTTCATCCCGACACAAAAAAACAATTTTATTGTAAATTTTGTTTTAGGTAGAAGTAAAAATAATGTCAATTAGTGATAATGTATTGATTATAATATTATGCCGATTATGCGGATATGCGCTGTCCGAAAATTGTAAAAGTTCAATTTATATTATAGTATATTATACGTCATATCGCCAAAAACCTAAGAGGAGCGACTAATAGATATATAGCTTCATGATTAAAGGAATATCAAATTAATATGCGTCTTTAGTAAACGTTAGTAATACGACGAAATATTATATATAGCTGCTAGCCATTAATGACGTCATACGTCTGTTGCCATGCAGTTCTCAGGCTCAGATTTTGGCGTCGCCGATTAGAGTCCAGACACGCGGAACGATGCTGCTACGAGAGAGCCTTGAGAGAGAGGCTATAGGTAACAAGAGAGCGGACGAGCGCATAGTTATACGTCACACATATATACATCAGCGGGCTGGGCTGGCAGGCAGGCAGGCAGGCTTGGCGAGCTGCAGCGGCTGGCTCAGGGCATGCATGCAGGGTTCCAGCGGGCAGAGGCAGGTGGTTGTGCTCCATGTAGGTGGCGGCAGCACCATCCATCTCTGGTGCTCCGCTCTCTGTGCTCACACCCCCCCTACCATAATAAGAATGGACTAGACCCTACTTGCATTGCAAGATCATGCAGCCACAGTGCATTATGCTTTATTATTCATATTTTACGTCTCCTATTAATTAATGCAGGTTAAAAAAATTAATTTGTAAATTATTGTTTATTTCATCAAGATAAACTAAAATAACTTTTGCTTTATAATGAACAACGGCACATTATTATTCGTGAAATGAACACTCACTTTTAATTAAGTCAAAGCAAACTGTAACAAATTATGTTTTATTATCTCTGGCGTTTTTGTTCGAAAATTGTTGTTTTTTTTATAAGTATAAGGGCCATAACGCTTGACTTTTCAGCTTTGCTTAAATTTCATTATTATGTTTGTGTTTTGCTGGCCAGTATGATGTCATACTTTTAGGACCAACGTTTTAGCTGACGGAGCGTGAAATTAGTTTGGTGCATATTTCCGCGGTCAGAGGTCAAGGAGAGGCGTGATATTCGTTACAGTGGTCATAACATTCTGTCCGTCTTCATGCAGTGAATCATAATATATGTCTCGAACATTTTCTTTGTTTTAAAAAATGTAGAAGTTTTATATGTTAGTGTAAAGTTGTGTCGAGTCGTCATTCTGCATGAGCAAAAGTTAGTAAATGAAATAACTTAATATAAAACTTAATTCTTGGAAATTAAATTAATATTTATTTTTTGCTATATAGTTTTATGACACATGACACGCTTCATAAATATTGCTTGATTGGAAAATAAAAATTAATAAGCTTGTTCTAAAAAGAAAATAAATCTTTTTTATTGGTTGTGTAATAAATTTTAATGTCATAAAATTCTGAATGGTTTGGTTGTTCACCGTTTTTTGTCTCCAGTCTCATTGCCACGCACGTGTTCTATGCTTTCTCAACTGATTGCGTGAATAGAACTGCATGGGCCATGAAATTGAGCGGCAAATGTTTGCTTGATTGATTGGTTGGTATTTTGGGGCACTTGACACATTTTGGTCATGTATGCCCCCACGGCAAATGTTTGCTTGCTGGCAACTTTCCTTACTCTCGGTGCGTCACAGTGTACACCTCGAGACACCCCGAACGTTACGTTATGGGTGTTGCCACGCAGTCTATAGAGGAGTTGTGAACTTGATTTTTTCGGGGTGTCTAGACTGGGTGCTCTTCTTACTCTGAAATGGTAAGCATCCACTTGTTGATTTGGTCACTAAAAGAAGTTCGTTCTGATTTTAACGCGAAAATTTTTGGACTTTTTTAATAAGGTATATTTGTTACACAGGTGGTTATGTAAGGATTTGCAAATTATAAATATTTTTCTCGTGTTTCTTCTAATATATTTGCAATATATATAACATTTATACCTACAATGCTATATATTATTATGCGTTACATATAAATGGATTGACCTCCATTGTCGTCTCTGCCCCGTGCAGTGTATGTTACTTGCCATACATCCAGGTAATGAGGCACACCTGCAACAGAATCACAAAGTAATAATTTTCCCTGCACGGTGTGGTCCATACTGTGCAGGGAAAATTATTACTTTGTGATTCTGTTGCAGGTGTGCCTCATTACCTGAATGTATGGCAAGTAACAGTATGGTTATAATATTATAGAGATTATATTACATAATTGCTTTGAATCCTAACTTATTATATTATCTGAATTTGAAATAAGACTGATTCTGTATTCTGAACCTTATTAAGTCAGATAAGTTAAAATGTTATCAAATACTTTTTTAGATTTAAAGTTCGTAGACAGGATGTTATCTGGTTATATCTATCAGATGACGTTTGTTTAATTAATTCCATGCAATGTGCTTTTTCCGTCATCGGTACGTATCATAAAAGTACAATTATAAGCGTTCGAAAGAAATTCCCGGCGGAGTTCACTCTTTTCTTTCGAACGCTTATACTTGTACTTGTATGATACGTACCGATGACGGAAAAGGCACACTGGAATTAATTATAATGTTATATTATACGTTATAATACTGTATTGTAATATCTTAGGACATCACCCGTGCGCGGTCGTGATGGCATTTTTGCACTGTTTCTCATCTTGTTGAATTTTGGTCCGTCTCAGACAGGGGCGTATACAAAAGGAGAGGGGGTTGTAACTCCCCCCCAACCCCCTTTCCTTCCTTGAGAGCTGAACCTTAGTAAATCTAAAAAAAATATCGAAAAATGATACTCGTCAGATAAAATTTAAAATATATATATATATTTTTTAAATTACCTTCTAATTATATCTTACACTGATTTAAATTGCATCCAATATTATATGATTATAATTTGAGCATATACTATATAACATTATATATAATCAAAATACTGCACATATTATTTGACCTGAATAATTCGCATGATGCAGCAGTACAGATTTATTTTTAATTACAATTTTCTACGAGCAATTATTTTTTATTCAGTTTTCTGTAATACTTAAAAACTTAAATGACTTGAATTGAATGGAATTATTAAATAATTGTCAAATAATTAAATGACGAAGTGCGTGAGGGTACTGAAGTATTAAGGTAGAGATAATACGGATCAGCTGGTCCAATGCTAAAAAAATCCCATTCATAAAAATTATGAAAAAAATTTAAAATGTTCTCCTCTACATCCCCTATCAGTAGGTAAAATATCAGGTATACAAAAACGAGCTAGTTTTCGAGTTATTAATTTTTAAAGTTGACCAATTTAACATGGAAGTTCTATTTCTCCATGTTAATTTAGTCAACTTTAAAAATTAAAGGTGTACTGAAGGGAACACTTTTTTAATATCATCTTATCAATAAAAATAAGACCGATTCACTGGTAATAATCATTTTCTTGTTCAGGCCCCCAAATTTGAATTCCAGTGACCAACAGCTAAAAAGTGAAGTTGTGACGTATCGGTCTGGTCACACGCGATGTCCAGTAGCAATTTTATGGCGAGATGAGAGCAGAAGCGGCGATACCGGATGTTGGCTGTCATTAAAATAAACACAAATTTTCAACGTCTATATGAAATCATCTTTCGTCTTTTTCAACGATTGGGATGAAATCACAATTCAATTCCCTATCTAGCGGTACAAAAATTATTTTTCTGTGATGATTAGAACAATTTATAGTAAAGTGCAATTGCATGAAAATGCATTGATGCAATTCTCAATCTCAGCTAATATGCATCGCACAAGAATGAAATTTATACTAATCGATTGGAAATTTTATCATCAGTTACGCACTATCATTAAAAATTACGAAAATTGATAATTAACAAAAGATAAAATTTTATATTTTTATTTTATTGCCATGAATGTAGTAATATGGGAAAAAAATTGGAGTGGCGATGGTGATGGTAGCCGTCGCCGGAGTCGCCGCGCTTCACCGGAAATCATAAATCTAACTGATGTCAATAAAATAAATTTAATAAATACAAAATTTCAACTTTTGTTAATTATCAATTTTCGTAATTTTTAATGATAGTGAGTAACTGATGATAAAATTTCCAATCGATTAGTATAAATTTCATTCTTGTGCGATGCATATTAGCTGAGATTGAGAATTGCATCAATGCATTTTCATGCAATTGCACTTTACTATAAATTGTTCTAATCATCACAGAAAAATAATTTTTGTACCGCTAGATAGGGAATTGGATTGTGATTTCATCCCAATCGTTGAAAAAGACGAAAGATGATTTCATATAGACGTTGAAAATTTGTGTTTATTTTAATGACAGCCAACATCCGGTATCGCCGCTTCTGCTCTCAACTCGCCATAAAATTGCTACTGGACATCGCGTGTGACCAGACCGATACGTCACAACTTCACTTTTTAGCCGTTGGTCACTGGAATTCAAATTTGGGGGCCTGAACAAGAAAATGATTATTACCAGTGAATCGGTCTTATTTTTATTGATAAGATGATATTAAAAAAGTGTTCCCTTCAGTACACCTTTAATAACTCGAAAACTAGCTCGTTTTTGTATACCTGATATTTTACCTACTGATAGGGGATGTAGAGGAGAACATTTTAAATTTTTTTCATAATTTTTATGAATGGGATTTTTTTAGTATTGGACCAGCTGATCCGTATTATCTCTACCTTAAGTTTTTTTTTAGATTTTTCATTTTTTATAGTAATTTTTTTTTCCCATTATTTTACGTGGGTTAATTATTGGGGGACTACGCCCCCCGTCGGGCCCCGTCCCTTCCAGAGAAGCGTTCTCGATCTTCTTCCTTAGAAAAAAAGAAAATAAACTTCAGCAAATTCTGGATACATCACTGTCTCTTGTCTGCATTCCTATAATGCTTGCATTATGATTATAAACGCGATAAAATAATATTCTTTAAATTGTTTTATGAGTGAAATAAATAAATAAAATTTTATTGAGAGGAGTGCATAGATATAAAAATATAATTTCATTCAGAATATTCATAACTTGCTTATATAATAATAAAGTGCTTGTTTACTGCAGAATCATAATCATCAATAGCATCCTCCTGGTATATGGTATATACATACCTCCTTCTCCAAGAAAATTAGAACAGGATCCACCCTTGCCAGTCCGTCTTCATCTTAAAAAATACTTTTTGTTGAACGAAAAGAAGCAAAAGTTGTGAAACGGTCACGCTTCCGCTTCCAGGTGCACCCTCAAGTCTGGCAGATCCGTCACCTCCCAACCTAGCAACTCCCCGCCTGCGTTGCGGTCACGTTGTGAGTGCAGTGGACCACAGGTTAGCCGCGCAAGAGATGCACCCTACCCCGCACACAGGTCTAGTTCTTATAATTGGGATAACTTGTTAGACAGATTCTGTCTAACAAGTTTGACACTTGTTAAAGAATTACGTTTGCAGGGAAATACTCTTTGACTCCAGCAGTAACTTACATTATATATTAACTGCACAAAGAATGAAGAGGAATAGATGCAATTTGCATATTGCAACTACTATCAAATCAAATCAAATGCAAGGAGGGGAAGTGAAAGGAGGGCGCGCGGGGTCGCTCAGCATCTACAGCACACTACCGATGCGACAGTGCGGCAGCTTGCAAGCGGCGGCTGCGGCGAGTCACCGCGGCTCGCAAGCGGTACAAAAATGCAATGTTGCTCCTCTTGCTAAGATAGAGATAACACGTCCAATGTTAATAAAAATCTCATTCATGAAAATTGTGAAAAAAAATTAAAATTTTCTCCTTTACATAACCTTATCAGTAACTAAAATATCAGGTACACAAAAACCAGCTAGTTTTCGATGTATTAATTTTTAAAGTTCACTAATTTAACATTAAGAAATGGAAATTCCTCGTTAAATTAGTCATCTTTAAAAGTTAATAACTCGAAAACTAGCTCGTTTTTGTATACCTGATATTTTAGTTACTGATAAGGTATGTTAAGGAGAACATTCTAATTTTTTTTTCATAATTTTCATGAATAAGATTTTTATTAATTTTGGGCGTATTATCTCTACCTTCTACTCATCCTCAAATTTGAACAAGGTTTTAAAAATTATTAGTTACTCTAATTGGTACTGTCGTTTACTTGTTTTGTCACTTCAGTCGCTTTTGTATTCCCGCCCCTTCTTAATTTCTCCCCCACTCCAAGTGGTGGGATTGATGCTCCAATCGTAGCGACCGCGCACACCTGAGATGCGAGCAGCAGGTGCAAGTCGTCCCTGCCTGCCATCTATAGGCCACAAAAGGAAATTAGCTGTACTAAATAAATTTTACGGTTATATAAAATATCTTTTTAAAAGAGTAATTTCAGTCAGGTGATTATGATTTTGACATTGGCTCCCTTGAATTCAACAAGATTGCAGGGGACTTTGAACTCGCCATCAATAGGTGGCATACAAATTTTGAAATGACTAACAAAAGTTTTAAGCCCTA
This sequence comes from Siphlonurus alternatus, assembly GCA_949825025.1. NCBI lineage: Eukaryota > Metazoa > Arthropoda > Insecta > Ephemeroptera > Siphlonuridae > Siphlonurus > Siphlonurus alternatus. The sequence continues at coordinate 61,357,049 of OX463788.1, read as the reverse complement.
TCAGTTATCAGTGATGTGAAATTTGAGGTTACAGAAATTTAACAAGGATTACACGGAGCCCTATATATTGGCAGAAACTGAAAGTAGAGCTGTTGTGAGAAAACCGCACCTTGAATTTGCTCCAAACATAAGCATGATTACTTTTAAAACATAATATTGAAGTATTAAAATTAATTTCATTCCATTCCTTTGCCCTTCATAAAAAATATCATTTATAATGGTCTTCATGCAGTCTTTAGTGTTATATATTTTTATAGGTCCTTGACATTTTATGTATATAATATGGAGATATTTTGATAGCAAGGATCCTGCCATGATAAGACGCACTGAACCAACTAATGATTGAAGCGGGGGAGGGGGCGTTTTCTCAAAGGTGAGAGGTTTTTAACTTTTATCTTATGTACTTCTTATTTTCCAGCCTATTATAAGCCCCCTCAATCCTCGGTATAATACATTTATCTACGCATTGATAATATAAGACGAGCAATTAGTCTGTCCGCCAGTCCCGCCTCCATTGTCATCTCTGCTGCCCCGTGCAGTTTATGTTATTTGCCACGCATGCAGGTAATGCGACAAACCTGCATGCAAGTTAGGAAGTTAGTAAGGACAACCGGCTTTGTTTGACTTATATACCCTTTGAAAGAGTTACATTACGCCCTCTTTCAAACCCGAGGAAACACACGTCCTGAGATTAAAGGCAAGATATCTGAATCTTATTATATAAATCGGTCACATAAGTATTAATTTAAATATTAAAAATCTATTAAAAGCAACATTATTGTTGTTTTTATTATCATGCTCAAATACATGAAGCATCTTGCACCCCCAAATTAAGTGATTTATTATGTGCAATGCAAGAATATCTCCGAATATGAACGTTAATTGACGTTGATAGCTGCATATAATTATTAATTATTATGTTTGCTCTCTCGTTTGCACTATATAGGTAGAGGAATAGATATGCAATTTGAATATTACAACAATATATAACAAAAAAATGAAATGCAAGGAGGGGAAGCGAAAGGGGTAAGGAAGGGGAGGGCGCGCGGGGTCGCTCAGCATCTACAGCACACTACCGATGCGGCAGTGCGGCAGCTTGCAAGCGGCGGATGCGGCGAGACACCGCGGCTTGTTAGTGGGCGCTGAAAAGGTTAAAAGTTGAAAATTAATTAAGGCATACTGCAGTATTTTATATGTAAATTAATAATAATGGTAATGGTCTCATGTTATAATATAGGATTCTTATCGTAGATAAAAGTATAAAATATTTAATTATGCTAATATATAATAGTTATAATAATTATAACCTTTTAATTGGTCCAAATATATTTTGCGCCGAAATTTACAAATAATGATATTGTACTATAATATATTGTAAATTAGCTAGATAGATTGTGTTGCAATCTTCTTACAGATTTTTTTATTTATAGTCTGATTGATTTAATTTATTAATATATTGACTTTAGGGTCATTATAATTGTCTATATGAGGATAAATTGGGGATAGGTAATAAAATTCTTTGGATATTTATAAATAAAAATTACACTAGCGTCGTTAAAGCCGTTAATGGTCGTTTTTTTTTTTTTTTTTTTTTTTTTTTTTTTTGAGAAATTTGAGTATATTATACTTATACATAATGTGCATATAAATAAATTAAAAATGTAAAGATATAATTATATAATGAATTCGAAATTGAGCTCATTCGATACTTTTTAATGAAAACTGTGTAGTATTTTACGATAGAAAATTCACCTCCTGGTGCTGATGCTTGGCCCGGCCTGCATGGCCTTGACGGCGGGCGAGTGGGTCCAGCTTGAGGCTGGTATTTACTATTTATGTTGGTGCATGTGACGTCACAAACAATATTTCACAGCGAGCACTTAGTGGGTGCTGCAGACATTTAGTTACGAAATAAGCACCAAGTATAATACTTCGTCTAAAATGCAAATGTAAAATTTGAATATTTTATTGCTATATAAATTTGCAGTTTTTGTCACACACAAAAAAGAGCGCCTTGAACAATATAAAAAATTAGAGTAATTGTCAATTGGTATCTTAGTTAAAGAAAAAAAAAAGAAAAGGCAATATTTATATCAAGTTTCTTCCTGACTTCTATAATCAATGTTCTGTGATATAATTTAACTGGATCATTGAAATTTGTTGTATATATTTCTATCTTAATTATTTCTATACTGTATATTTCTGTCAGCATGTTCGATCAGTATTATATTTAATTTGTAGTAATTAACTTTATGTCTTTCATAGTAAATTCTATTATGGATAATTTGACGTGGTTCTCGTGCTGAGCGTGTTTGATGATAAAGATTTGAATAGCTCTATTTATGCCGGAAAGACTCGTTTTTTTCTTTCTTTTTTTTTTTTTTTTTTATAAATATATTTAAGTTTCGTGCAGTATATATATTTTTTTTAACTAGCTGGCCTGTTTTGCTGTACAGCATACATAGACCTGGTCAATTTCCTCAGGATTTGTGGTATTAAGGTCAGCAACCTTATTTATTTCTTACCATGATTAAAATTAATTTGAGATGCATCTTAAAGTGATTTTAAGAAATACTTGTTTTTATTATTATTATAATTATTATTATTATTATTATTTTTTTGCTTCAACTGAACCCTAGTACAGGGTACTTGCCACAATTAAGTGACTGAAATTAACCTCCCGGCTCTTCGTAGACCCTACTTTTGTGAGTCCCTTCCAAACCGGGGCGGCCATGGCCTAAGCAATCCAACCCAGCATTCGCCTGGTTGTAACTGAGGGAACCATGGAAACCTCAGTCAGGATGGTCGGCAATTGATGGAGGATGCTATCAATCACATACTGGATGCACGAGTGGTTGTTCTTTAGCAACCGCCACTTGTGAAAAGTTTGGCGGTACATGGCTGGGATCGAACTCACGACCATCCGATTATGAATCAGAGGCGTATAAGAAATACTTATACATCATACATACAATATGCCATATATTATGCATACACGTTGAATTATAATATATGGTAATTATTTCTTCAGAAATATTTTATTCAATTATTTCGAATTGGGTCGGTGTAAGTCATGTCATGTATATATATTATTATAGACTATAATCAGAGCTTTAATTTTAGTTCTATGGCCGGTTGTTAAATTGTAAGCTGCATGCCTTTCCCTGCATGTAATATATTATATAATGTATATTATAGTATTATATATTTAAATTATGTCTAAAATTTTCAAGGTAAAATCAGATCAGGATCGGAAGCACGTTTTGCAGTACGTGGTATATATAATATTATATATAATATTATAGTTATTATATATAATATATTATATAAAATATTATAATTATTATATATGATATATTATATACATGAATTGCTGCATGCATATTATATAATATTTCGGAATGAACACACACACCATACACCCTCTCCAACATATATAAACATATATTTATACAAATATATAAATATTCTGACAACATTACTTTTTTATTGCTTATATATAAGTTTTAATATAAATATATATACATGGACATATTATTATCATTATTTAATTATTATTATTTACATTTGACAATACATTGAGGCTTATAATTAATCAAACTATATATAATAATGAAAGTGTTTCTTACCCTTATGCATATATTATATAATAAAATTTGGGTATTTGTAAAAAAATTGTTAATAGAAATTATCAAACGGTAACCACCCAGTCCTTCTTCTGTACATCTTTACGACTCGATAATAATTAATTGTTAATAAATTCAAGTGACAACTTTGCAAAAACAGGAAATATCTGTATAGAGAAATTTAATGAGGAGTTAATTCTGCTTTATTTATTCACTATTAGTTTAATTAATTTTATATGTATTTCTATAATATGACATAGATATCCGTAATAGAAAATAATGAAAATATAAATTTTATAAAATTATTATATGCATGGTGATGTTTATATTAATATACGTATTTTAGTAAATATGATATATTTAGTTGCATGGCCATGCGATGAAATATAATTTTTAGCAACGTATGACATCAGAGACACTATAGCGTCTCTCATCATATAAGTCTGTTGCCACGCCATCAACCATCAACAGACTTCGCTCAATTCAAGACAGACGCTGACGCCAAAGAGGTAGCGATTAGCTTTCGCGTGGTCGGTGCTGCGCGCCCTCTCTACTCTGTCAGCAGAGCTATTAGATGCTGATGAGCTGGTTCCTGAGCGCGCAGGCTATGCAACAGGCCTGTCTGCTGCCCGCCCGCCCGGCCTCCTAGCTGCGGCAACAAACTTGCATCTCGGCTGCTGCGTTCCCCTACAGAAACTGCAATAATGGCCAATTTCTTGAAGTCATTTTATTTAATATTTTTCTTTGTATTGTTTTAAATTAATTAAAAATAAAGAATATTTTTGCGCGCGCCAGCCACAATATATACGTTTATGCCATTTACGCTCGTACTGAGAGTAAGGAAAATTACCAACAATCCAACAGGTCGTTAATTTCATGGCTCATGCATTTCTCTATGCAATGACAAAGTATGAAGAAGTATCATAAAAATTTACCGATGTTAATTTTTATTTTGCCCGTTCAATTTTATAGCTTTTTAGCACATTAAAATTTACACAAATATGATGAATATAACCTTATTTAAATTTTAATAACTTTTTGAAGTATGTATATTTTAATTATAAATATGACATAAAATAAAATAGATGTTTAATATTTTTTCTAAGAATTCATTAATATATTGACACTACATTTTTTATATTCCTTTTATTTTTTTTTATGATATACAGACTATTATATTAATTTAACGATGAAACATCGTTGTAAGAAATCAAATCTGCTTGACAGTTATTATGACAACTTCTCAAAGACTTTTTTAAAGCACAGCTGTCTGTGGTGGTCTCGGACCACACACACTTCAACATAATTGTACTTCCTAACTTCCTTTCATTGACAACTATACTCTTCTTCGAGTTTTTTTTTTTTTTTAAGTGTCGCATGAGGCCGAATTTTTTTAATAATGATAGAACGGTAATTCTAATTGGTAATGTTGCATATAATATAAAATTATATTATTATTCATGTAAAATCCTGCACTCTCTGCATGTTAGTGATTTATTGAATTATGTGCCGTCTGAAAATTGTAAAAGTTCAATTTAATGTATATTAATTTATACGTTATATCGCCAAAAACCTAAGAGGAGCGACTAATAGATATATAGCTTCATGATTAAAGGAATATCAAATTAATATGCGTCTTTAGTAAACGTTAGTAATACGACGAAATATTATATATAGCTGCTAGCCATTAATGACGTCATACGTCTGTTGCCATGCAGTTCTCAGGCTCAGATTTTGGCGTCGCCGATTAGAGTCCAGACACGCGGAACGATGCTGCTACGAGAGAGCCTTGAGAGAGAGAGGCTATAGGTAACAAGAGAGCGAGCGAGCGCATAGTTATACGTCACACATATACATCAGCGGGCTGGGCTGGCAGGCAGGCTAGGCGAGCTGCAGCGGCTGGCTCAGGACATACATCCAGGGTTCCAGTGGGCAGAGGCAGGTGGTTGTGCTGCATGTAGGTGGCGGCAGCACCATCCATCTCTGGTGCTCCGCTCTATGTGCTCACCCCCCCCTTTCTATAATAAGAATGGACTAGACCCTACTTGCATTGCAAGATTATGCAGCCACAGTGCATTATGCTTTATTATTCATATTTTACGTCTCCTATTAATAAATGCACGTTAAAAAAATTAATTTATAAATTATTGTTTATTTCATCAGGATAAACTAAAATAACTTTTGCTTTATAATGAACAACGGCACATTATTATTCGTGAAATGAACACTCACTTTTAATTAAGTCAAAGCAAAGTGTAACAAATTATATTTTATTATCTCTGGCGTTTTTGTTCAAAAGTTTTTTTTTTTTTAAGTATAACGGCCATAACGCTTGACTTTTCAGCTTTGCTTAAATTTCATTATTATGTTTGTGTTTTGCTGGCCAGTATGATGTCATACTTTTAGGACCAACGTTTTAGCTGACGGAGCGTGAAATTAGTTTGGTGCATATTTCCGCGGTCAGAGGTCAAGGAGAGGCGTGATATTCGTTACAGTGGTCATAACATTCTGTCCGTCTTCATGCAGTGAATCATAATATATGTCTCGAACATTTTCTTTGTTTTAAAAAATGTAGTTTATGTTAGTGTAAAGTTGTGTCGAGTCGTCATTCTGGATGAGCAAAAGTTAGTAAATGAAAATACTTTTTTACCATCTTTCCTGCTTTAAAATTGTTTCAATATTAAACAAAAAAAAATATTAAAAAAATTGTCACTTAAAATATTTTGTATAATAATACTTTGGAGTAGTTTGGAGTAAAATGACACTTAATTCTTGGAAAGGAAATTAATATTTTTGCTATATAGTTTTATGACTCGCTTCATAAATATTACATAATTAGAAAAACAATATAAAAGTTAATAAGCTTGTTCTAAAAAAAAGAAAATAAATCTTTTTTATTGGTTGTGTAATAAATTTTAGTGTCATAAAATTCTGAATGGTTTGGTTGTTCACCGTTTTTTTGTCTCCAGTCTCGTTGCCACGCACTTGTTCTATGCTTTCTCAATTGATTGCGTGAATAGAACTGCATGGGCCATGAAATTGAGCGGCAAATGTTTGCTTGATTGATTAATTGGTATTTTGGGGCACTTGACACATTTTGGTCATGTATGCCCCCACGGCAAATGTTTGCTTGCTGGCAATTTTCCTTACTCTCGGTGCGTCACAGTGTACACCTCGAGACACCCCGAACGTTACGTTATGGGTGTTGCCACGCAGTCTATAGAGGAGTTGTGAACTTGATTTTTTCGGGGTGTCTATATAGACTGGGTGCTCTTCTTACTCTGAAATGGTAAGCATCCACTTGTTGATTTGGTCACTAAAAGACGTTCGTTCTGATTTAACGCGAAAAATTTTGGACTTTTTTAATAAGGTATATTTGTTACACAGGTGGTTATGTAAGGATTTGCAAATTATGAATATTATTCTCATGTTTCTTCTAATATATTTGCAATATATATAACATTTATACCTACAATGCTATATATTATTATGCGTTATATATATATATATATGGATTGACCTCCATTGTCGTCTCTGCCCCGTGCAGTGTATGTTACTTGCCATACATCCAGGTAATGAGGCACACCTGCAACAGAATCACAAAGTAATAATTTTCCCTGCACAGTGTGGTCCATACTGTGCAGGGAAAATTATTACTTTGTGATTCTGTTGCAGGTGTGCCTCATTACCTGAATGTATGGCAAGTAACAGTATGGTTATAATATTATAGAGATTATATTACATAATTGCTTTGAATCCTAACTTATTATATTATCTGAATTAGAAATAAGACTGATTCTGTATTCTGAACCTTATTAAGTCAGTTAAGTTAGAATGTTATCAAATACTTTTTTAGATTTAAAGTCCGTAGACAGGATGTTATCTGGTTATCTCTATCAGATGACGTTTGTTTAATTAATTCCAATGTGCTTTTTCCGTCATCGGTACGTATCATAAAAGTACAATTATAAGCGTTCGAAAGAAAATTCCCGGCGGAGTTCACTCTTTTCTTTCGAACGCTTATACTTGTACTTGTATGATACGTACCGATGACGGAAAAGGCACATTGGAAATTAATTAGAATGTTATATTATACGTTATAATACTGTATTGTAATATCTTAGGACATCACCCGTGCGCGGTCGTGATGGCATTTTTGCACTGTTTCTTATCTTGTTGCATTTTGGTCAGTCTCAGACAGGGGTGTATACAAAAGGAGAGGGGGTTGTAACTCCCCCCCAACCCCCTTTCCTTCCTTGAGAGCTGAACCTTAGTAAATCTAAAAAAAAATATCGAAAAATGATACTCGTCAGATAAAATTTAAAATATATATTTTTTTTTAAATTACCTCCGAAATATATTATATCTTACACTGATTTAAATTGCATCTCATATTATGATTATAATTTAAGCATATACTATATAATATTATATATAATCAAAATACTGCACAAATTATTTGACCTGAATAATTCGCATGATGCAGCAGTACAGATTTATTTTTAATTACAATTTTCTACGAGCAATTATTTTTTATTCAGTTTTCTGTAATACTTAAAAACTTAAATGAATTGAATTGAATGGAATTATTAAATAATTGTCAAATAATTAAATGACGAAGTGCGTGAGGGTACTGAAGTATTAAGTTTTTTTATAAGATTTTTCATTTTTTATAGTAGTTTTTTTTCCATTATTTTACGTGGGTTAATTATTGGGGGACTACGCCCCCCGTCGGGCCCCGTCCCTTCCAGAGAAGCGTTCTCGATCTTCTTCCTTAGAAAAAAAGAAAATAAACTTCAGCAAATTCTGGATACATCACTGTCTCTTGTCTGCATTCCTATAATGCTTGCATTATGATTATAAACGCGATAAAATAATATTCTTTAAATTGTTTTATGAGTGAAATAAATAAATAAAATTTTATTGAGAGGAGTGCATAGATATAAAAATATAATTTCATTCAGAATATTCATAACTTGCTTATATAATAATAAAGTGCTTGTTTACTGCAGAATCATAATCATCAATAGCATCCTCCTGGTATATGGTATATACATACCTCCTTCTCCAAGAAAATTAGAACAGGATCCACCCTTGCCAGTCCGTCTTCATCTTAAAAAATATTTTTTGTTGAACGAAAAGAAGCAAAAGTTGTGAAACGGTCACGCTTCCGCTTCCAGGTGCACCCTCAAGTCTGGCAGATCCGTCACCTCCCAACCTAGCAACTCCCCGCCTGCGTTGCGGTCACGTTGTGAGTGCAGTGGACCACAGGTTAGCCGCGCAAGAGATGCACCCTACCCCGCACACAGGTCTAGTTCTTATAATTGGGACATATCTCCCGAAGGAGCACCACGAAGAACTATTCCCTTCACGTGTGCGGGTGCATAGACATCCTCTGCCCGACCCACAAGCCTGAGAGCAGCCTCAGCATTCCACATTTCCTTGCCTCCAGGTAGCTGGATTACAGGAGTGCGCCACTACTCCCAGCGATGGAAGAAGGTCAAAATATTCATATTTAAAGGCGATGTATTTTAATAACTTTTTTATGATTCCTTGCGTTCAATTAAGAGTCACTAATGAGCTGCAGGAATTAATTATACACATCATTAACGAAGAAACATGAATTAATTATTAATAATATTAATTATTCGCTTCAGAATCATCATCATTATCATTGACGAACCAATGAGATTACGTTCTTTTATCAAGCCTTCCTCATTGGACTAACGAGTTTACTATATTGCCGATAGATAACACTAGTTGTTTGATTCGGATTTATTGTGGTTTCGAAACAGCCGGTTAACTTTTGAAATCACAAACTTTGCGACCTGCGGTTGCTCAATCTCTACAATGACATATTATTGTACTCGGACTATGACACATTATATAATATTATGCAATATGCGTACAATAAACCTTAATATTTGTGGGCTGGCCAACATAATATAATAATGAACCTATTATGCCTTTGTTCTAAAAGCTTTGGAGATTTGAGTATATAGTATAGAAGTATAAATTAATACTGCTCCATATATGGCATATAATATTAAACTGCAGCTATAATATGGAGTGTATCGGTTATGCTGTACGTCTGTATAATTTTCTTTTGTCTGTCTAACAAAAGTTTGACACTTGTTAAAGAATTACGTTTGCAGGGAAATACTCTTTGACTCCAGCAGTAACTGACATTAATCATTAACTGCACAAAGAATGAAGAGGAATAGATGCAATTTGCATATTGCAACTAAATCAAATGCAAGGAGGGGAAGTGAAAGGAGGGCGCGCGTGGTCGCTCAGCATCTACAGCACACTACCGATGCGACAGTGCGGCAGCTTGCAAGCGGCGGCTGCGGCGAGTCACCGCGGCTCGCAAGCGGTACAAAATGCAATGTTGCTCCTCTTGCTAAGATAGAGATAACACGTCCAATGTTAATAAAAACCTCATTCATGAAAATTGTGAAAAAAATTTAAAATTTTCTCCTTTACATAACCTTATCAGTAACTAAAATATCAGGTATACAAAAACCAGCTAGTTTTCGATTTATAAATTTTTAGAGTTCACTAATTTAGCATGGCATGGAGAAATGGAAATTCCACGTTAAATTAGTCATCTTTAAAAATTAATAACTCGAAAACTAGCTCGTTTTTGTATAAATGATATTTTACTTATATATTATACTAATAAGGTATGTTAAGGAGAACATTCTAATTTTTTTTTCATAATTTTCATGAATGGGATTTTTATTAACTTTGGGCGTATTATCTCTACCTTCTACTCATCCTCAAATTTGAACAAGGTTTTAAAAACTATTAGTTACTCTAATTGGTACTGTCGTTTACTTGTTTTGTCACTTCAGTCGCTTTTGTATTCCCGCCCCTTCTTAATTTCTCCCCCACTCCAAGTGGTGGGATTGATGCTCCAATCGTAGCGACCGCGCACACCTGAGATGCGAGCAGCAGGTGCAACAAGAAGGCTACAGTTAGGAGGTGCCACGCTCCGTGCTGCCCTCAAGCGGATAGCGCAGAACTAGCGAATGCAGATGACAGTCTGATTTCTGAAACAGATTTTGTCCGCGGAAAATTCAAACGGTGTAAATTAAATCCGTCAACATCGGGCCGATGATCCATTAAAATTCTTTTAAATTAAGTCTATCTTCTTCAGAATTTAACGTAGAATTTATTTCTATCACAATTTTACCCACATTTGTACTGTAAATAAGACTTTTGCTGGCTTTTATAGTTCCATCGTTTGAATTTTTCGCGGACAAAATCTGCTTCAGATATCAGACTGTCATCTGCATTTGCTAGTTCTGCGTTATCCGCTTGGGGGCAGCACGGAGCGTGGCACCTCCTAACTGTAGCCTTCTTGGGTGCAAGTCGTCCCTGCCTGCCATCTATGGGCCACAAAAGGAAATCAGTTTTACTGAGTAAATTTTACCGTTATATAAAATATATTTTTAAAGGAGTAATTTCAGTCAGGTGATTATGATTTTGGCATTGGCTCCCTTGAATTCAACAAGATTGCAGGGGACTTTGAACTCGCCATCAATAGGTGGCATACAATTTTGAATTGACTAACAAAAATTTTAAGCCCTATCAGTCATCAGTGTTGTGAAATTTGAGGTTACAGAAATTTAACACGGATTACACGGAGCCCTATATATAGACAGAAACTGAAAGTAGAGCTGTTGTGAGAAAACCGCACCTTGAATTTGCTCCAAACATAAGCATGATTACTTTTAAAACATAATATTGAAGTATTAAAATTAATTTCATTCCATTCCTTTGCCTTTCATAAAAAAGATCATTTATAATGGTGTTCATGCAGTCTTTAGTTTTATATATTTTTATAGGTCCTTGACATTTTATGTATATAATATGGAGGTAATTTGATAGCAACGATCCTGCCATGATAAGACGCACTGTACCAACTAATGATTGAAGCGGGGGAGGGGGCGTTTTCTCAAAGGTGAGAGGTTTTTAACTTTTATCTTATGTACTTCTTATTTTCCAGCCTATTATAAGCCCCCTCAATCCTCGGTATAATACATTTATCTACGCATTGATAATATAAGACGAGCATTTAGTCTGTCCGCCAGTCCCGCCTCCATTGTCATCTCTGCCCCGTGCAGTTTATGTTATTTGCCACGCATGCAGGTAATGCGGCAAACCTGCATGCAAGTTAGGAAGTAAGTAGAGGACAAACGGCTTTGTTTGACTTGTATACCCTTTGAAAGAGTTACATTACACCCTCTTTCAAACCCGAGGAAACACACGTCCTGAGATTATAGGCAAGATATCGGCAAGAAATCGGTCACATAAGTATTAATTTATATATTAAAAATCTATTAAAAGCAACATTATTGCATGTTGTTTTAATGTTTTTATTATTATGCTCAAATACATGAAGCATCTTGCACCCCCAAATTAAGTGATTTATTATGTGCAATGCAAGAATATCTCCGAATATGAACGTTAATTGACGTTGATAGCTGCATATAATTATTAATTATTGTGTTTGCTCTCTCGTTTGCACTATATAGGTAGAGGAATAGATATGCAATTTGAATATTACAACAATATATATATAACAAAAAAATGAAATGCAAGGAGGGGAAGCGAAAGGGGTAAGGAAGGGGAGGGCGCGCGAGGTCGCTCAGCATCTACAGCACACTACCGATGCGGCAGTGCGGCAGCTTGCAAGCGGCGGATGCGGCGAGACACCGCGGCTTGTTAGATGGCGCTGAAAAGGTTAAAAGTTGAAAAGGCATACTGCAGTATTATATAAGTAAAATCAAAGTAAATTAATAATAATGGTAATGGTCTCATGTTATAATATAGGATTCTTATCGTAGATAAAAGTATAAAATATTTAATTATGCTAATATATAATAGTTATAATAATTATAACCTTTTAATTGGTCCAAATATATTTTGCGCCGAAATTTACAAAAAATAATGATATTGTACTATAATATATTTTAATTAGCTAGATAGATTGTGTTGCAATCTTCTTACAGATTTTTTTATTTATAGTCTGCATGATTGATTTAATTTATTAATAATATTGACTTTAGGGGCATTATAATTATCTATATGAGGATAAATTGGGGATAGGTAATAAAATTCTTTGGATATTTATAAATAAAAATTACACCAACGTCGTTAAAGCCGTTAATGGTCGTTTTTTTGTTTTTTTTTTTTTTTTAGAAATTTGAGTATATTATACTTATACATAATGTGCATATAAATAAATTAAAAATATAAAGATATATTATATAATGAAGTCGAAATTCAGCTCATTCGATACTTTTTAATGAAAACTGTGTAGTATTTTACGATAGAAAATTCACCTCCTGGTGCTGTTGCTTGGCCCGGCCTGCATGGCCTTGACGGCGGGCGAGTGGGTCCAGCTTGAGGCTGGTATTTACTATTTATGTTGATGCATGTGACGTCACAAACAATATTTCACAGCGAGCACTTAGTGGGTGCTGCAGACATTTAGTTACGAAATAAGCACTAAGTACTACGTCTAAAATGCAAATGTAAAATTTGAATATTTTATTGCTATATAAATTTGCAGTTTTTGTCACACACAAAAAAGAGCGCCTTGAACAATATAAAAATTTAGAGTAATTGTCAATTGGTATGTTAGTTAAAGAAAAAAAGAAAAGGCGATATTTATATAAAGTTTCTTCCTGACTTCTATAATTAATGTTCTGTGATATAATTTAACTGATGAATCATTGAAATTTGTTGTATATATTTCTATCTTAATTATTTCTATACTGTATATTTCTGTCAGTATGTTCGATCAGTATTATATTTAATTTGTAGTAATTAACTTTATGTCTTTCATAGTAAATTCTATTATGGATAATTTGACGTGGTTCTCGTGCTGCTTGTTTGATGATAAAGATTTGAATAGCTCTATTTATGCCGGAAAGACTCGTTTTTTTCTTTCTTTTTTTTTTTTTTTTTTTTTATTATTATTAGTCTTTTATTAAACACAGAAAGTGTACATATTAACAGCACTAGAAACATACATTATAGAAAAACATTACAATAGAACACATAAAACATACATACAAAACATATATAATAGTTACAGAATAATAGAACAATAGAAAATGATAATAAAACAATATAAAATAAAATAACAGATGATACTAACAGCCTGTTACATCATAATAATAATATATCATATATATAATCACATATATATAAGACAAAATATGACATAGAAAATAGATAGAATAAAAAAACTTATTGCTTCATTGCTATTCAAAATCTATAGACTATATGAAATCTCCCCTGGCATAATCGCTAATAGACTTAATTCTAGATTTACAGATATTTAAATGATATTGGCTACAATATTCATTACATAATTTACATACACAAGATTGTTCAGCTTTATGATAACCAGAAGATTTACAAATTAGATAGTGGAAGCCGTGAACAGCCTGGCGAGTTAAAACATTTCTAACATTGGATCTATCCAATTGGGGCAGACACCAATATTTACATGTCATAGCATCAGTGCTGTAAAACTCAGGATTAATATCCTGAGCTTTTTGATTCCTGACAGCTATAAAATTGGAATATTGATCTGTCGTTGGAAGTTTAAACATTTCTTTGATTTCTGTAATAAAATAATTGGAATCTATCAGTTTATAGGCCAGTCTAGTTTCGGTAAATTTTGACAGACACAGTAATCTTTTAACAAACATGGCTTTTACTGATTCTAATTTATCAAAATCGGATACAGATAAATGAGGCCATACAATTTCAATACCATAAGTAGCCACAGGGGCGACTTTTAAATTGAATAGTTTGAGCCCTGTTTTGACGGATAGACCAGACAGCCCTGAGATAGTGTACATAACAGTGATAGCGTTCTTACATCTTTCTGTTATATGTTTAGAAAAAGAAAGCCCTGTCATTTGAAGTATTATGCCAAGATATTTAAATGAATTTAGAAATTCAATCTTTTGACCGTCACAATAAATTTCATCGTTTTTGCATAACGGTCCGCCTCTTCTAAACTTAACAACCTTGGTTTTCTCTGTGTTAATTTCTAGACCATTTGTTTTGGCCCAGATGGATAGATTATTTAGCGCTTTTTGTAGCTTGACTTTGCTCTTTGAAATAATAGCAAGATCATCTGCATATAAATTTAGTACGACTTGATCATTTTCATTTTCACAGTTTATATCTTTTGTAATCTCAGTTATATCTGCAGTAAAAAGATTGAAAAGAAGAGAGCTGCTCGGGTCTCCTTGCAAAACTCCGTTAGATTGAATAATATTACTAGAACATGATAAGCGATCTTGAACACATACATAATTGATATTTAGAATAACAGCTAAGATATTCAAAATTTCAGAAGGAATTACTTTAAATGACTTCAGCTTTTCAATGAGCAAATTCCTATTGACCGAATCAAAAGCTTTTCTGAAGTCTACAAAAGCAATATATAAATGACCCTTTGGCTTCTCCAATGCTAGTTTAATTTGATTATATACTGTGGATACAGCTTGTATTGTGGAACGTCCTGGCATAAAGCCGTATTGCTCTTTTGGAATAAGATAGTGGGTGGAATCAAAAAGCCTGTTTGCAATTAATCTCGAGAAGAGTTTGTACATGGTATCACCATGGATAATACCTCTGTATGAGTCGGGTGACATAATGTTACCCTTCCCTTTGTATAATACCATTAGGTAGGCGATCCGCCACAATTCCGGAATTGTAGCCGTTTCAATACAGAGGTTAAACATATTGGTGATTGTTGGGGTTAACGACTTGCTTACTAGCTTCAAATGTTCATTCGTAATAAAATCTGGGCCCGAAGCTTTATTGTTTTTTAGGCTTTGCATACAATTATAGACTTCAAATTCATTAAGAGGAATATAATTTGAGTTACAATTATAGTCTCTTGTTAATGATAAAAGATTGAGAGTTTGGTCGGATTGTAATTTATTTGTATTTAAGATATTTGTAAAATAGTTTTCCCATTTGTCTATGTTAATTGGGCATGACTTAGTTGGTGGTCTATCTTTCCTAAGATATGTGTATGGTTCTAGCTCTGCGTCTTTAATCATTTTATCTTCCGATTTAATTTTAAATTCTAATTCTTTCTGCTTCAATAAAGCCTTATAACAGCTTCTTGCCTGAATAAATTGCTCATGCAAATTTGGGTTTTTGAATAAATATAATTTGCTGGCATGAAATTTTGATAGAAGATCTTGCCTTGATAGATAACATTCGCTATTAAACCAGGGTTTAGATACTCTTTTATTATTTTTCTTTGCAATAGTAGAATGTAGAATGACATTAGTAATTAAAGTATTTAGACTATTTACATCTTTATTATTGATATGAGTAATTATGGTATCACCATAAGTATAAATTTGGTCATTATAATTTCTAATATCAATTTTGTTTGAATAATTTGATCTGTAAAAAAGTTTTTTATTGGGAGGATTGCTAGGGGTAAATTTTAAAATAATTTCACCGGGTAGATGACTCTTTAACAGTGACGAGTTTGTCTCAGAAATAATGACATGTTTTATTAATATAAAATTTTTAGGTTTATAAAAAAGCAGGTCGATTGTACTTGAACCATTTGCGTTTACAAAAGTTTTTTCTAGGGGGCTATTAGAGAGTAAGTAGCCATTTGAATTTAAAATGTCTAATAGAATATCTGTCTTGTTTCGTAGATATTTCGGGACATTTGAAAGGTCAATTCTACAGTTAAAATCGCCCGTGAAAATTACATTAGCATCATTTTCTGTGAGGCTTATTGCATATAGTACTACCTCCATTAGTTCGAGAACTGTAAAATATGGATTAAGGTACATGGCAATGACTGTAAAAAATTTAGTTTTGATGATGATAAAATCTTTAAGTTTTAAGAAATTTAAAATTGGACCATGTTTTGGGTTTATGAAGCATGAGATGCCTCCAAACGGTCTCCCTCTCTGCCATTTGAAAGCAAGGTTGTGGAAGGAGTAGTAGCCATTTATGTCAAGTGATTCAAGTAAGAAGGTCTCTGTGAATACAATAATATCTCGGTTCTCAAGAATATTGTCTGAGATTAAAGGTATTAGCTTTTTCAGGCCTTCCACATTCCATAAGAGAATATTTAGCCTTAGTGGTGAGTTTGAGACTACCACCTCGTCAACTTTGGACGGGGTGGAGCAGAGAGGGTTGCGCGAAAATGCGGGCTCGGATTGGGCGAGCTGATTATATGTTGAGGCGGGTTAATATAAATATATTTAAGTTTCGTGCAGTATATATTTTTTTTTTAACTAGCTGGCCTGTTTGGCTGTACAGCATACATAGACCTGGTCAATTTCCTCAGGATTTGTGGTATTAAGGTCAGCAACCTTATTTATTTCTTACCATGATTAAAATTAATTTGAGATGCATCTTAAAGTGATTTTAAGAAATACTTGTTTTTATTATTATTATAATTATTATTTATTTTTTTTTTTTTTTTTGCTTCAACTGAACCCTAGTACAGAGTACTTGCCACAATTAAGTGACTGAAATTAACCTCCCGGCTCTTCGTAGACCCTACTTTTGTGAGTCCCTTCCAAACCGGGGCGGCCATGGCCTAAGCAATCCAACCCAGCATTCGCCTGGTTGCAACTGAGGGAACCATGGAAACCTCAGTCAGGATGGTCGGCAATTGATGGAGGATGCTATCAATCACCTACTGGATGCACGAGTGGTTGTTCTTCAGCAACCGCCACTTGTGAAAAGTTTGGCGGTACATGGCTGGGATCGAACTCACGACCATCCGATTACGAATCAGAGGCGTATAAGAAATACTTATACATCATACATACAATATGCCATATATTATGCATACACGTTGAATTATAATATATGTTAATTATTTCTTCAGAAATATTTTATTCGATTATTTCGAATTGGGTCGGGGTAAGTCATGTCATGTATATATATTATTATAGACTATCAGAGCTTTAATTTTAGTTCTATGGCCGGTTGTTAAATTGTAAGCTGCATGCCTTTCCCTGCATGTAATATATTATATAATGTATATTATAGTATTATATATTTGAATTATGTCTAAAATTTTCAAGGTAAAATCAGATCAGGATCGGAAGCACGTTTTGCAGTACGTGGTATATATAATATTATATATAATATTATAGTTATTATATATAATATATTATATAAAATATTATAATTATTATATATAATATATTATATACATGAATTGCTGCATGCATATTATATAATATTTCGGAATGAACACACACCATACACCCTCTCCAACATATATAAACATATATTTATACAAATATATAAATATTTTGACAACATTACTTTTTTATTGCTTATATATAAGTTTTAATATAAATATATATACATGGACATATTATTATCATTATTTAATTATTATTATTTACATTTGACAATACATTGAAGCTTATAATTAATCAAACTATATATAATAATGAAAGTGTTTCTTACCCTTATGCATAAAATATATTGTATAATAAAATTTGGGTATTTGTAAAAAAATTGTTAATAAAAATTATCAAACGGTAACTAATACCCAGTCCTTCTTCTGTACTTCTTTACGACTCGATAATAATTAATTGTTAATAAATTCAAGTGACAACTTTGCAAAAATAGGAAATATCTGTATAGAGAAATTTAATGAGGAGTTAATTCTGCTTTATTTATTCACTATTAGTTTAATTAATTTTATATGTATTTCTATAATATGACATAGATATCCGTAATAGAAAATTATGAAAATATAAATTTTATAAAATTATTATATGCATGGTGATGTTTATATTAATATACGTATTTTAGTAAATGTGATATTTAGTTGCATGGCCATGCGATGAAATATAATTTTTAGCAACGTATGACATCAGAGACACTATAGCGTCTCTCATCATATAAGTCTGTTGCCACGCCATCAACCATCAACAGACTTCGCTCAATTCAAGACAGACGCTGACGCCAAAGAGGTAGCGATTAGCTTTCGCGTGGTCGGTGCTGCGCGCCCTCTCTGTCAGCAGAGGTAGATGCTGATGAGCTGGTTCCTGAGCGCGCAGGCTATGCAACAGGCCTGTCTGCTGCCCGCCCGCCCGTCCTCCTAGCTGCGGCAACAAACTTGCATCTCGGCTGCTGCGTTCCCCTACAGAAACTGCAATAATGGACAATTTCTTGAAGTCATTTTATTTAATATTTTTCTTTGTATTGTTTTAAATTAATTAAAAATAAAGAATATTTTTGCGCGCGCCAGCCACAATATATACGTTTATGCCATTTACGCTCGTACTGAGAGTAAGGAAAATTACCAACAATCCAACAGGTCGTTAATTTCATGGCTCATGCATTTCTCTATGCAATGACAAAGTATGAAGTATCATAAAAATTAACCGATGTTAATTTTTATTTTGCCTGTTCAATTTTATAGCTTTTTTTCACATTAAAATTTACATAAATATGATGAATATAACCTTCTTAAAATTTTAATAACTTTTTGAAGTATGTATATTTTAATTATAAATATGACATAAAATAAAATAGATGTTTAATATTTTTTCTAAGAATTCATTAATATATTGACACTACTTTTTTATATTCCTTTTTTTTATGATACAGACTATAATATTAATTTAATTTTAAGACGAAACATCATTGTAAGAAATCAAATCTGCTTGACAGTTATTATGCCAACTTCTCAAATACTTTTTTGCAGCACAGCTGTCTGTGGTGGTCTCGGACCACACACACTTCAACATAATTGTACTTCCTAACTTCCTTTCATTTTGACAACTATACTCTTCTTCGAGTTTTTTTTTTTTTTTAAGTGTCGCATGAGGCCGAATTTTTTTAATAATGATAGAACGGTAATTCTAAATGGTAATGTTGCATATAATATATATTTATATTATTATTCATGTAAAATCCTGCACTGTCTGCATGTTAGTGATGTATTGAATTATGTGCCGTCTGAAAATTGTAAAAGTTCAATTTATAGTACATTAATTTATACGTTATATTGCCAAAAACCTAAGAGGAGCGACTAATAGATATATAGCTTCATGATTAAAAGAATATCAAATTAATATGCGTCTTTAGTAAACGTTAGTAATACGACGAAATATTATATATAGCTGCTAGCCATTAATGACGTCATACGTCTGTTGCCATGCAGTTCTCAGGCTCAGATTTTGGCGTCGCCGATTAGAGTCCAGACACGCGGAACGATGCTGCTACGAGAGAGCCTTGAGAGAGAGGCTATAGGTAACAAGAGAGCGAGCGAGCGCATAGTTATACGTCACACATATATACATCAGCGGGTTGGGCTGGCAGGCAGGCAGGCTACATAGGCGAGCTGCAGCGGCTGGCTTAGGGCATGCATGCAGGGTTCCAGCGGGCAGAGGCAGGTGGTTTTGCTCCATGTAGGTGGCGGCAGCACCATCCATCTCTGGTGCTCCGCTCTCTGTGCTCACACCCCCCCTACCATAATAAGAATGGACTAGACCCTACTTGCATTGCAAGATTATGCAGCTCAGTGCATTATGCTTTATTATTCATATTTTACGTCTCCTATTAATTAATGCAGGTTAAAAAAATTAATTTGTAAATTATTGTTTATTTCATCAAGATAAACTAAAATAACTTTTGCTTTATAATGAACAACGGCACATTATTATTCGTGAAAAGAACACTCACTTATTTTAATTAAGTCAAAGCAAAGTGTAACAAATTATATTTTATTATCTCTGGCGTTTTTGTTCAAAAAAAAATTTTTTTTTATAAGTATATAAGGGCCATAACGCTTGACTTTTCAGCTTTGCTTAAATTTCATTATTATGTTTGTGTTTTGCTGGCCAGTATGATGTCATACTTTTAGGACCAACGTTTTAGCTGACGGAGCGTGAAATTAGTTTGGTGCATATTTCCGCGGTCAGAGGTCAAGGAGAGGCGTGATATTCGTTACAGTGGTCATAACATTCTGTCCGTCTTCATGCAGTGAATCATAATATATGTCTCGAACATTTTCTTTGTTTTAAAAAATGTAGAAGTTTATGTTAGTGTAAAGTTGTGTCGAGTCGTCATTCTGGATGAGCAAAAGTTAGTAAATGAAAATACTTTTTTACCATCTTTCCTGCTTTAAAATTGTTTCAATATTAAACAAAAAAAAAATATTAAAAAAATTGTCACTTAAAATATTTTGTATAATAATACTTAGGAGTAGTTTGGAGTAAAATGACACTTAATTCTTGGAAAGGAAATTAATATTTTTGCTATATAGTTTTATGACTCGCTTCATAAATATTACATAATTAGAAAAACAATATAAAAGTTAATAAGCTTGTTCTAAAAAAAGATAAATCTTTTTATTGGTTGTGTAATATAATTTAGTGTCATAAAATTCTGAATGGTTTGGTTGTTCACCGTTTTTTTGTCTCCAGTCTCGTTGCCACGCACTTGTTCTATGCTTTCTCAATTGATTGCGTGCGTGAACTGCATGGGCCATGAAATTGAGCGGCAAATGTTTGCTTGATTGATTAGTTGGTATTTTGGGGCACTTGACACATTTTGGTCATGTATGCCCCCACGGCAAATGTTTGCTTGCTGGCAACTTTCCTTACTCTCGGTGCGTCACAGTGTACACCTCGAGACACCCCGAACGTTACGTTATGGGTGTTGCCACGCAGTCTATAGAGGAGTTGTGAACTTGATTTTTTCGGGGTGTCTAGACTGGGTGCTCTTCTTACTCTGAAATGGTAAGCATCCACTTGTTGATTTGTTCACTAAAAGAAGTTCGTTCTGATTTTAACGCGAAAATTTTTGGACTTTTTTAATAAGGTATATTTGTTACTCAGGTGGTTATGTAAGGATTTGCAAATTATAAATATTTTTCTCATGTTTCTTCTAATATATTTGCAATATATATAACATTTATACCTACAATGCTATATATTATTATGCGTTATATATAAATGGATTGACCTCCATTGTCGTCTCTGCCCCGTGCAGTGTATGTTACTTGCCATACATCCAGGTAATGAGGCACACCTGCAACAGAATCACAAAGTAATAATTTTCCCTGCACAGTGTGGTCCATACTGTGCAGGGAAAATTATTACTTTGTGATTCTGTTGCAGGTGTGCCTCATTACCTGAATGTATGGCAAGTAACAGTATGGTTATAATATTATAGAGATTATATTACATAATTGCTTTGAATCCTAACTTATTATATTATTTGAATTTGAAATAAGACTGATTCTGTATTCTGAACCTTATTATGTCAGTTAAGTTAGAATGTTATCAAATACTTTTTTAGATTTTAAGTCCGTAGACAGGATGTTATCTGGTTATCTCTATCAGATGACGTTTGTTTAATTAAATCCAATGTGCTTTTTCCGTCATCGGTACGTATCATATAAGTACAATTATAAGCGTTCGAAAGAAAATTCCCGGCGGAGTTCACTCTTTTCTTTCGAACGCTTATACTTGTACTTGCATGATACGTACCAATGACGGAAAAGGCACATTGGAATTAATTAAAATGTTATATTATACGTTATAATACTGTATTGTAATATATTAGGACATCACCCGTGCGCGGTCGTGATGGCAAGATGAGAATTAAACAGTGCAAAAATGCCATCACGACCGCGCAGTCAGACAGGGGCGTATACAAAAGGAGAGGGGGTTGTAACTCCCCCCAACCCCCTTTCCTTCCTTGAAAGCTGAACCTTAATAAATCTAAAAAAAATATCGAAAAATGATACTCGTCAGATAAAATTTAATATATATATATATATATAATTATATATATATATATATATTTAAATGACCTCCGAAATATATCTTACACTGATTTAAATTGCATCCCATATTATGATTATAATTTAAGCATATACTGTATTATATAATATATATAATCAAAATACTGCACATATTATTTGACCTGAATAATTTGCATGATGCAGCAGTACAGATTTATTTTTAATTACAATTTTCTACGAGCAAATATTTTTTATTCAGTTTTTTGTAGTACTTAAAAACTTAAATGAATTGAATTGAATGGAATTATTAAATAATTGTCAAATAATTAAATGACGAAGTGCGTGAGGGTACTGAAGTATTAAGTTTTTCATTTTTTATGGTAGTTTTTTTTTCCATTATTTTACGTGGGTTTTTGGGGGACTACGCGCCCCGTCGGGCCCCGTCCCTTCCAGAGAAGCGTTCTCGATCTTCTTCCTTAAAAAAAAAAGAAAATAAACTTCAGCAAATTCTGGATGCATCACTGTCTCTTGTCTGCATTCCTATAATAATTGCATTATGATTATAAACGCGATAAAATAATATTCTGTAAATTATTTTATCTGTGCTGTAGTTGAAATTTAAGCTTTATACGGATATGTTTGCAAAAGTAAATTCTCGTGTTTATATGGAGAGAGATGAACAGCATGATGGCTGACTTCGGTAAAGGGGAGGGGATAGTGCCATGCTACCGTGAATAGCCTCACATCAAGGTGCAAGAAAAAGGCAAACAAACAGTTAGGCCACGCCTCCCTTGGTTCCTAGAAGTGGGGAACAGATGCCAAAGCCTATAATTATTTAATAATAATATTATATTTCCATATAAGGAGCGTATGGGCAAGCAGCCGGCTTGGCTACAGCAGGCAGCAAGCATACTTTCATCTAGACTTTGCAAACGCTCCGTCCTTATCAAAGGTCGAACAAAGGACACTTAGAGGTGAAAGATAATGACGACACGTGTCATCAACTGCCCACTCCACCAAGGCCTGCACACTGCGAAGCGCGCGAACAAAAACAGTAGTCCACCCCATTTGCTATATAGCATTGTAAAATTCAAAAATTAAATCCAACAGAAATAAATTTTTCTTTATATTTTCACACCTCAGGCATAATTTCTAAACCCCATATATCTTGCCGTGTGTTAAGTTTCAAAATTTTAGAACCACTCCTTCCATGAAAATTTCGGGGTCAAAATTGCATATAACTCAATGTAAAATTGAGAATCTAGGACTAATATTTCAAAAAAACAATCGAGATCAATATTATCAATTATCAATAGTGCGCATTATACTTCTTATACTGTTCTTATACATCATATCAAATTGAATATAATTATTTAAATTATAATGTATAATTTTTAGGCCGCGAATCTCAACGACTATAGTAAATTGTTCTTGCGCGAATCTCAAAGGAAGATAGATATCCATCAAACCACGTTTCTCATGCATGCATGAATATAGCCATGAATGTTTAACTTTTAGTGTGATATGTGACTGAGCTAGGTTGGCGCAATCCATACGTTATAATGGACAATTTGCATGACATTTTTTATTACAGAAATGGATAGAGGGTACAAATTTATGCTTATACTCTGAATTTTTTCAGATTTTTTTGAGAGCATAAACTATTTTTAAACAATTATTGAAAGTCAGTTTTATGACGTCACGGGCGTTTAGTGCCTATCCTTTTCTTAAGGACAGACTCCTCGTGACGTCATAAAATCGACTTTCAATTAGTTTTTAAAAATATTTCCCGGTCTCTAAAAAATCTGAAAAAAATTCAGAGTAGCATAACTTTGCACCCTCTATCCATTTCTGCAATGAAAAAATGTCATGCAAGTTGTCCATTATTTAGCTAGGAATCGGAAGTGAAAATAAGTAGAAAAAGTGTCACTTCCGGAAAATTTTAGGCGTGAACTTACTCTCGCTTGTTAGACTGTAAGACCATTTGTCTTTGACGTCACGAGCCTTTGTCGTCCAATGTAATTCTAATGGGAGGGTCGCGTGACGTCAAACCAAAGATAAATGGTCCCGACGTTAGTTAAGTGTTTGCAGAGAAAGTGGGTGGAAGGGTAATAGGGGGGTGGAGAGCAAGGAGGAGGTAATTGTCGTTTGCTGGTTCTCACTGGTCCAGAGAGTTTGAGAGTGGGGAGAAAGAGTAGGAGTGGACAGTGATGTAGTCCTCGCATATTCGCGGCGAATATGTGCGCATAATCGCATATTCGCACATATTCGCGGGCAATCTGCGGCCGCATATGCGCGCATAATCGCAAATATTGAAATTTGACTTTCCTGCCACAAAAATAGTAATTTTAGACTGGTTAAAGCTACAGTAAATGCTACAGAGAGTCTTTTCTTATTTTTCTTGGTATAATCCCTTGCTTAATTAGTGTTTGGATTAAATTAGAGTTAATTAGTAATGGAATTAAAGCAATCGGCCTTTCAGGCTGCCGAGGTGCTCACGTGATTTTTATTGCGCGCGGCCGCCATCTTGAAAGTATCTTTCACGCATATGCGCGCATTTGCGCGCATTTGCGCGCATATTCGCATGCGCATATTCGCATGCGCATATTCGCGCATATTCGCATGCGCATATTCGTGGACCAATCTTCGCGCGAATTTCACATCACTGGGAGTGGAGGGAAACAAAAAAGAGTGGGAGAGATTCTGATAGATGCTGGAGCTGTGCTGGAGGCTGCGTGCGTCACTTATTCGCGATAGTTGCAAAGTTGAAGTTGTGATTTGCCAACCTACAGAACCGTCTACTTTTTTCTAATATCACATATTACATATTACCCTTATACTGTGCTATCCTGACCAACGGCGCCCAGACCCTTCTTAATCAGTGCTTACCGCGCGACCCTTCAACCTTAAATTCAGTGCCCTCCAAATCACCTGAGCTTCGCAGCGGGCAGACGAAGCCACCCGCCTTCTGCCACGTCCCAGGTAAGTACAAAACCTCACCTCTTGTGACCTATTTCCTTTAATTAATTTTTTATCTTGTGTCTATGTGTACCACAGATAGTTTTTTTTTTGTATGTTCTCGGCTCTCGTATATGTTTAACACGTCCCATGATAGAAAGGCCAGAAAGGCCACGTCCCTTATTATTAATGGAATCATGGATGGACACGTACCGTGCCACGTCGATATTAATGACGTCATCAGCATCATAATGACGCCATTTTTATTTACCGTGTGTAATGTATAATAACCTAACTATGCAATTCAAATTCAAATTTTTATTTTGATCGTTGGCTTGACAGCATAGATCACGTCAGAGTTGTTACATAGATTTTACATTTTTAACAGATACTTAATTCTAATTAACATAGCACTTAAAAAAAACATACATAAGTATGTTTTTTTATGTATTAATTAAATAGTGCATTTAAAAATTATAAAACTTGGATGTCGATCCTGTCTATAATCTTTTTTTATTAAAATGGTCGAAGTTTTGTTGGCGATTTTTTTTTCGTTAGATTTCTTTATGCAATTGTAAACCTGAAGTTGGTACACCACGAGTTAAACCCCTACTCTGCTCGTGCATGGGCACTGTCACGCAGCCTACATATGCAGGGGGTGTGGTGAACTGAACGACTTCGGTTGGGTGCTCTTCTTACCCTAAATTTGCGTTTCTTTGTCTTTTGGAGCTGCAGCAAATTATGCTGGGGTAACGTTCCCGCTGTCGATTAGCGCAGAACTTTTTATATATTTTGACCATCTGTATATTATTACTATAATTATTGTATAATTGTATGCGGTTAACTTCTTCATCATTTTTTTGCGTTGTTCTTTTCTCCTTTTTATTTTATTTTATTTTTTTTTTAGTTTGATATTGGAGTTGCAGTGATTCGAAGTTTAACATTCAATAGGTTGCTTAATTAAGCTTCATGTTTTTTAATTATTAAATTAATTTGCAATAATTAGAAACGTGTTTACCCTCAACAGTTACTTATAAGCTCTACAGTAGCACAACGTTGAAATATTTTTTTATATATTTGTCCGGAAGTATTTGACAACTAATTATGGTGTTGCCATTTCCATAAAATTATGCTGTGGCTGCTGACAGAGCATTTACATGATTTTACAATGTTATAATAATAATAATAATAATTGTTTATTGGGTTTAAAAATACAAAGTATAGAGAAAATATTAACAAATAAACATATACAAAACCCAACTGGTGAATGCAAAAGACGAAAGTCCATACACAAAATGCGTACATTAACCCAAGGAAAATAATATAAATCAGACAATGATATTGTAACTACTTCGTCAATATAATAAAATGAAATGTTAAACAATTAATAAAACAACAAACACATAATTGATATATATGCAAAAGCATATCACACATCAGGCAAATGATACCTTGCAGAGTGAGGCAAGGGAATTGTACATACGCCCTGACTACACGGGGAAAGAAGGAAGCGAGGTAAGCAGACTTTCCCATATAGGTGTAGAGAGCACAATCTGGCTAACACGCAGTCCAGGTCTACGCTCCTTGACTGACACCCTCTCAGTGCTGAACACATTCAGATCATAACGACCTGACAGACACTTATTAAAAAATGACATCATATACAGCAATCCTCGCCAGACGCACGTAATTCCAGCAGTTACCACTAGGTTCGCACTAACTTTTTGACGCCAATTAGGTATATTATACTTTTGAATAGAAAATTATTTACAGTTTCCTTTACCAAAGAACTCGGTGAAAAATGCAGTTGAATTTATATGTTAAATTTAAAATAGGAACAAACCGACGAAAAAATAAAAATAATAATTTTAAAATTCCTGCTCTAAGCTCTCGCTCATTGGGTTCATTGTTTTGAAACTTTGCAAGCCTTTAATTATTAGATACAGTTCTGTTTTACAATTCGACGGTTGTTCGTCCACTCTTTTATGTTACAATATTATAAAATATGTTGGCCTTTTTTTAATTTAAATGTCATAATGATAAAATTGAATTTTCTACTTTAATCATTAATTTGTGCTATAATATATAGAATTAATTCATAGTATTTTACAAATCTCAATGGGTTAATTGCTTTTCTATTTCCTAATATAATATAAATTATCATCTAATATAAGTTAAATAGTAATTTTATAATAATTGTCTAAAATTGTAACAACGAAATCAAATTATTCATTAATCTTCCTAATTAATGTAAGAATATAAAAAAAAATTAGACGCATACAGCATAATTTCAATATTTACATTTTAGTTTTTTCAAAATAAAAATATTTTGTTAATTCTATGTATTTTCAGCCTATATTTTCATGCAATGTGCCGTTTATGTATGTTATATATTACATATTATATTATGTTAAGGTTTCTTATAAATTTTATTATTTTATAATTTATAATAATAATAATTTATTTATATATTTTATGGGGTCAGGTAATTCACAAAGGATCCCTTCTTATACATCATATTTAATCTACATTAAATCGGGGTAATTACACTCTTCACATTTCTATAATTATCTATCATATAATGTATGTAATGATCTTCATGTTGCTTGAAATCTGACATATATTCTATTTTTTTTCACACACTTTCCATAATGAATATTCTAAAATGCAAAGGTGTTTTAAATGCCATTTAATATTTTCAATATTTTTACACAAAGAGGTCACTTTATAACAAAGATCATGAGACGTATACATTTAAATTTAAGACCAGCTTAAATTATAAAATAAATTATACATATATGCACCAATAAATAAATAAAAGAATTTATTTATTTAAACGTCTTTAACATGGCGAGAGTTAAGGCATGAATGCCTTTTTGTCTCTAGCCAATAGTTTTACAATATTATTACATTAGATGTAAGAATGTAAGAATAATACAAAAAGTTTGAAACAATTTCAGTGATTAGTTGCTAAAAGTTACTATTAACAATTACTTGAATTGAATAAAATAAATTATAAAGTTGAAAAATTTATATGCACTGATTCATTATATTTGTATTTTTTATTTACATGTTTTGTTTTATGTTGTTTTTTTTTGTGGCCCCAACAGATAACAACGTATTTAAAAAAAAAATAAATAAATAATTAAATAAAATAAAGTAAAAAAAAAAAAAAAGGAATAAAAATTTGAAAAATACAAAGATATGAAGCACTCACTCTGTTTCTCAACATTATTTAATATTTACAGTGCTCTCTGGTGCTCCTATTAATACCCAGTCTGCACGCCATGCATGCGCCCAATATACCATTTCGTATATTGGGGCACGTATAATGTACGTGTTGTATGTATTATTACAACATTTCTCGATACAGAGCTCATCCGGCGCCGCGGAATATATTTTAAGACATCCAAAATTGCCTCCTTCCTCCTATATACATATCAACTCCGTATTATTCTTTGTTTCTAATGGTGCATAATTATTTGTTCTAAAAAAATAATTACTACTGTTAACTCTCAGTTGTCCATTATGCATACTACACAAACAATGTTTTCAAATTGGGTGAGAGGGTACTGAGTTACGGACCATAGGGTAGATTCGTATATATATATATATATATATATATATATATATATATATATATATATATATATATATATATATATATATATATATATATATATATATATATATATATATATATAGAAGGTCTCTCGGTTGTATCTTTGCCGTGGAAGGTTGCGGGGGGAAGATCGCCGAGAGTCGAACCCGCGGCCACCATTTAGGGTCGCCCTTTCTGGTGTGGCTGCCGCTTGATATGCGTGGCGAATCGCGGAAAAAAAACCCTCGGAAAAAAAACCCTTGTATTAAAAAACCCTTGAAAAAAAACCCTAGGAAAAAAAACCCTCGGGGATAAAAAACCCACGGAAAAAAAACCCTTCGCTGAAGGAGCAGCCCCAAGGAGCATTCGTGGCGTAGTAGCGCGGTAGCGAGGTTTCACGGTGTGGGGAGCTCGTCAAAATGTAGAAGTCTACGCGGCGATGTTGTGGAAGTTAACTATTATCTGTATTGTGTATAGTAATTCCAACTGTGTTTTTTGTTAAAAATTATTTTAAAAACATTTTTTCTAACTTCGAATATTATATATTGGATATAAAATAATTAAAATAAAAGAGTAATAAAACAAAAAAAGTCGTCGTCCTACTCGTATTATTATTATATAACATATTATAGACATAAAATGAACATTTGAAAATTATAATATCTAATAGGTTCAGTGATTCAATAATTATTGTTAATACATGACTAATGAGACTAATCAGATATATGATATCTTATGTATAATATATATTATTGGAACATATATAATGATAATCTGTCAAAATAGGAAAAAAAAAATAAAGATTATAGGCAAGCTTTAACTTAAAAATGCCGCAGCGCCGCATTCTGACATCGCTTCGTCCGTAAGGTTTGTTAGGAGAAAAATCTTATTTATTTTTTCATTCAAATTCTATGCTGCACAAAATCTCGAATATTTTTTACTACGCCACGAATGCTCCTTGCAGTCCTTGCAGCGAAGGGTTTTTTTTTCCGTGGGTTTTTTATCCCCGAGGGTTTTTTTTCCTAGGGTTTTTTTTCAAGGGTTTTTTAATACAAGGGTTTTTTTTCCGAGGGTTTTTTTTCCGCTTACCATGCGTGGCTGCCGGCTGATGTGCTTGGCGGGAGACCGCAGTGCTGCAGCGTATAACAGCTGACACTCGCAGGTCACCCCCGTGTTACCAATGTCACACGCAGCTAAACTAAGAAACTACGATATTATGTTTACAACCCATGCAAGCAGCAGATAACTCGAACGTTACGACGCGTGACCTGATGGAGTGAGAGCAGCGTGCTTGTCTGCAGAGGTCGCTTTTAATTGGTGACTGAACCGATTGCTACTTTGCTTGTCAACCATGGATATATACCTGCCAACTATAATAAAGTGCAGAAAGATGAGTCTTGATAGCTTTCCAAATCCAGGTTCAAAAGTGATCTAAAGAAATATTGTTGATGTATTAGCTGAGGCTCGAAAATTCAATCCCAGTTTGGCTTGGATATGAGCTGCATGGTTTGATCCTAATGGCCTTTATTTAAATTTTAATTTTGCTCGTTGATAATTAAGTGTAAATATATATACTATATCATTATGACGATGTAAATTGTTCAAATTATAAGATAATAATAAAGAAACTAAGAAATAAAATAAAAAAGTAGACAAAATTAATTCTCAATATTATATTAATTAATCAACAAGTAATAATTTAATAACGAAAGAAATTGTTGGATAGTTTCATCCCGACACAA
The DNA here is from genome assembly GCA_949825025.1 of Siphlonurus alternatus. NCBI lineage: Eukaryota > Metazoa > Arthropoda > Insecta > Ephemeroptera > Siphlonuridae > Siphlonurus > Siphlonurus alternatus. Next base: position 61,326,317 of record OX463788.1, on the reverse strand, counting down.
AAAAACAATTTTATTGTAAATTTTGTTTTAGGTAGAAGTAAAAATAATGTCAATTAGTGATAATGTATTGATTATAATATTATGCCGATTATGCGGATATGCGCTGTCCGAAAATTGTAAAAGTTCAATTTATATTATAGTATATTATACGTCATATCGCCAAAAACCTAAGAGGAGCGACTAATAGATATATAGCTTCATGATTAAAGGAATATCAAATTAATATGCGTCTTTAGTAAACGTTAGTAATACGACGAAATATTATATATATAGCTGCTAGCCATTAATGACGTCATACGTCTGTTGCCATGCAGTTCTCAGGCTCAGATTTTGGCGTCGCCGATTAGAGTCCAGACACGCGGAACGATGCTGCTACGAGAGAGCCTTGAGAGAGAGGCTATAGGTAACAAGAGAGCGAGCGAGCGCATAGTTATACGTCACACATATACATCAGCGGGCTGGGCTGGCAGGCAGGCTAGGCGAGCTGCAGCGGCTGGCTCAGGGCATGCATGCAGGGTTCCAGCGGGCAGAGGCAGGTGGTTGTGCTCCATGTAGGTGGCGGCAGCACCATCCATCTCTGGTGCTCCGCTCTCTGTGCTCACACCCCCCCTACCATAATAAGAATGGACTAGACCCTACTTGCATTGCAAGATCATGCAGCCACAGTGCATTATGCTTTATTATTCATATTTTACGTCTCCTATTAATTAATGCAGGTTAAAAAAATTAATTTGTAAATTATTGTTTATTTCATCAAGATAAACTAAAATAACTTTTGCTTTATAATGAACAACGGCACATTATTATTCGTGAAATGAACACTCACTTTTAATTAAGTCAAAGCAAACTGTAACAAATTATGTTTTATTATCTCTGGCGTTTTTGTTCGAAAATTGTTGTTTTTTTTATAAGTATAAGGGCCATAACGCTTGACTTTTCAGCTTTGCTTAAATTTCATTATTATGTTTGTGTTTTGCTGGCCAGTATGATGTCATACTTTTAGGACCAACGTTTTAGCTGACGGAGCGTGAAATTAGTTTGGTGCATATTTCCGCGGTCAGAGGTCAAGGAGAGGCGTGATATTCGTTACAGTGGTCATAACATTCTGTCCGTCTTCATGCAGTGAATCATAATATATGTCTCGAACATTTTCTTTGTTTTAAAAAATGTAGAAGTTTTATATGTTAGTGTAAAGTTGTGTCGAGTCGTCATTCTGCATGAGCAAAAGTTAGTAAATGAAATAACTTAATATAAAACTTAATTCTTGGAAATTAAATTAATATTTATTTTTTGCTATATAGTTTTATGACACATGACACGCTTCATAAATATTGCTTGATTGGAAAATAAAAATTAATAAGCTTGTTCTAAAAAGAAAATAAATCTTTTTTATTGGTTGTGTAATAAATTTTAATGTCATAAAATTCTGAATGGTTTGGTTGTTCACCGTTTTTTGTCTCCAGTCTCATTGCCACGCACGTGTTCTATGCTTTCTCAACTGATTGCGTGAATAGAACTGCATGGGCCATGAAATTGAGCGGCAAATGTTTGCTTGATTGATTGGTTGGTATTTTGGGGCACTTGACACATTTTGGTCATGTATGCCCCCACGGCAAATGTTTGCTTGCTGGCAACTTTCCTTACTCTCGGTGCGTCACAGTGTACACCTCGAGACACCCCGAACGTTACGTTATGGGTGTTGCCACGCAGTCTATAGAGGAGTTGTGAACTTGATTTTTTCGGGGTGTCTAGACTGGGTGCTCTTCTTACTCTGAAATGGTAAGCATCCACTTGTTGATTTGGTCACTAAAAGAAGTTCGTTCTGATTTTAACGCGAAAATTTTTGGACTTTTTTAATAAGGTATATTTGTTACACAGGTGGTTATGTAAGGATTTGCAAATTATAAATATTTTTCTCGTGTTTCTTCTAATATATTTGCAATATATATAACATTTATACCTACAATGCTATATATTATTATGCGTTACATATAAATGGATTGACCTCCATTGTCGTCTCTGCCCCGTGCAGTGTATGTTACTTGCCATACATCCAGGTAATGAGGCACACCTGCAACAGAATCACAAAGTAATAATTTTCCCTGCACGGTGTGGTCCATACTGTGCAGGGAAAATTATTACTTTGTGATTCTGTTGCAGGTGTGCCTCATTACCTGAATGTATGGCAAGTAACAGTATGGTTATAATATTATAGAGATTATATTACATAATTGCTTTGAATCCTAACTTATTATATTATCTGAATTTGAAATAAGACTGATTCTGTATTCTGAACCTTATTAAGTCAGATAAGTTAAAATGTTATCAAATACTTTTTTAGATTTAAAGTTCGTAGACAGGATGTTATCTGGTTATATCTATCAGATGACGTTTGTTTAATTAATTCCATGCAATGTGCTTTTTCCGTCATCGGTACGTATCATAAAAGTACAATTATAAGCGTTCGAAAGAAATTCCCGGCGGAGTTCACTCTTTTCTTTCGAACGCTTATACTTGTACTTGTATGATACGTACCGATGACGGAAAAGGCACACTGGAATTAATTATAATGTTATATTATACGTTATAATACTGTATTGTAATATCTTAGGACATCACCCGTGCGCGGTCGTGATGGCATTTTTGCACTGTTTCTCATCTTGTTGAATTTTGGTCCGTCTCAGACAGGGGCGTATACAAAAGGAGAGGGGGTTGTAACTCCCCCCCAACCCCCTTTCCTTCCTTGAGAGCTGAACCTTAGTAAATCTAAAAAAAATATCGAAAAATGATACTCGTCAGATAAAATTTAAAATATATATATATATTTTTTAAATTACCTTCTAATTATATCTTACACTGATTTAAATTGCATCCAATATTATATGATTATAATTTGAGCATATACTATATAACATTATATATAATCAAAATACTGCACATATTATTTGACCTGAATAATTCGCATGATGCAGCAGTACAGATTTATTTTTAATTACAATTTTCTACGAGCAATTATTTTTTATTCAGTTTTCTGTAATACTTAAAAACTTAAATGACTTGAATTGAATGGAATTATTAAATAATTGTCAAATAATTAAATGACGAAGTGCGTGAGGGTACTGAAGTATTAAGGTAGAGATAATACGGATCAGCTGGTCCAATGCTAAAAAAATCCCATTCATAAAAATTATGAAAAAAATTTAAAATGTTCTCCTCTACATCCCCTATCAGTAGGTAAAATATCAGGTATACAAAAACGAGCTAGTTTTCGAGTTATTAATTTTTAAAGTTGACCAATTTAACATGGAAGTTCTATTTCTCCATGTTAATTTAGTCAACTTTAAAAATTAAAGGTGTACTGAAGGGAACACTTTTTTAATATCATCTTATCAATAAAAATAAGACCGATTCACTGGTAATAATCATTTTCTTGTTCAGGCCCCCAAATTTGAATTCCAGTGACCAACAGCTAAAAAGTGAAGTTGTGACGTATCGGTCTGGTCACACGCGATGTCCAGTAGCAATTTTATGGCGAGATGAGAGCAGAAGCGGCGATACCGGATGTTGGCTGTCATTAAAATAAACACAAATTTTCAACGTCTATATGAAATCATCTTTCGTCTTTTTCAACGATTGGGATGAAATCACAATTCAATTCCCTATCTAGCGGTACAAAAATTATTTTTCTGTGATGATTAGAACAATTTATAGTAAAGTGCAATTGCATGAAAATGCATTGATGCAATTCTCAATCTCAGCTAATATGCATCGCACAAGAATGAAATTTATACTAATCGATTGGAAATTTTATCATCAGTTACGCACTATCATTAAAAATTACGAAAATTGATAATTAACAAAAGATAAAATTTTATATTTTTATTTTATTGCCATGAATGTAGTAATATGGGAAAAAAATTGGAGTGGCGATGGTGATGGTAGCCGTCGCCGGAGTCGCCGCGCTTCACCGGAAATCATAAATCTAACTGATGTCAATAAAATAAATTTAATAAATACAAAATTTCAACTTTTGTTAATTATCAATTTTCGTAATTTTTAATGATAGTGAGTAACTGATGATAAAATTTCCAATCGATTAGTATAAATTTCATTCTTGTGCGATGCATATTAGCTGAGATTGAGAATTGCATCAATGCATTTTCATGCAATTGCACTTTACTATAAATTGTTCTAATCATCACAGAAAAATAATTTTTGTACCGCTAGATAGGGAATTGGATTGTGATTTCATCCCAATCGTTGAAAAAGACGAAAGATGATTTCATATAGACGTTGAAAATTTGTGTTTATTTTAATGACAGCCAACATCCGGTATCGCCGCTTCTGCTCTCAACTCGCCATAAAATTGCTACTGGACATCGCGTGTGACCAGACCGATACGTCACAACTTCACTTTTTAGCCGTTGGTCACTGGAATTCAAATTTGGGGGCCTGAACAAGAAAATGATTATTACCAGTGAATCGGTCTTATTTTTATTGATAAGATGATATTAAAAAAGTGTTCCCTTCAGTACACCTTTAATAACTCGAAAACTAGCTCGTTTTTGTATACCTGATATTTTACCTACTGATAGGGGATGTAGAGGAGAACATTTTAAATTTTTTTCATAATTTTTATGAATGGGATTTTTTTAGTATTGGACCAGCTGATCCGTATTATCTCTACCTTAAGTTTTTTTTTAGATTTTTCATTTTTTATAGTAATTTTTTTTTCCCATTATTTTACGTGGGTTAATTATTGGGGGACTACGCCCCCCGTCGGGCCCCGTCCCTTCCAGAGAAGCGTTCTCGATCTTCTTCCTTAGAAAAAAAGAAAATAAACTTCAGCAAATTCTGGATACATCACTGTCTCTTGTCTGCATTCCTATAATGCTTGCATTATGATTATAAACGCGATAAAATAATATTCTTTAAATTGTTTTATGAGTGAAATAAATAAATAAAATTTTATTGAGAGGAGTGCATAGATATAAAAATATAATTTCATTCAGAATATTCATAACTTGCTTATATAATAATAAAGTGCTTGTTTACTGCAGAATCATAATCATCAATAGCATCCTCCTGGTATATGGTATATACATACCTCCTTCTCCAAGAAAATTAGAACAGGATCCACCCTTGCCAGTCCGTCTTCATCTTAAAAAATACTTTTTGTTGAACGAAAAGAAGCAAAAGTTGTGAAACGGTCACGCTTCCGCTTCCAGGTGCACCCTCAAGTCTGGCAGATCCGTCACCTCCCAACTTAGCAACTCCCCGCCTGCGTTGCGGTCACGTTGTGAGTGCAGTGGACCACAGGTTAGCCGCGCAAGAGATGCACCCTACCCCGCACACAGGTCTAGTTCTTATAATTGGGATAACTTGTTAGACAGATTCTGTCTAACAAGTTTGACACTTGTTAAAGAATTACGTTTGCAGGGAAATACTCTTTGACTCCAGCAGTAACTTACATTATATATTAACTGCACAAAGAATGAAGAGGAATAGATGCAATTTGCATATTGCAACTACTATCAAATCAAATCAAATGCAAGGAGGGGAAGTGAAAGGAGGGCGCGCGGGGTCGCTCAGCATCTACAGCACACTACCGATGCGACAGTGCGGCAGCTTGCAAGCGGCGGCTGCGGCGAGTCACCGCGGCTCGCAAGCGGTACAAAAATGCAATGTTGCTCCTCTTGCTAAGATAGAGATAACACGTCCAATGTTAATAAAAATCTCATTCATGAAAATTGTGAAAAAAAATTAAAATTTTCTCCTTTACATAACCTTATCAGTAACTAAAATATCAGGTACACAAAAACCAGCTAGTTTTCGATGTATTAATTTTTAAAGTTCACTAATTTAACATTAAGAAATGGAAATTCCTCGTTAAATTAGTCATCTTTAAAAGTTAATAACTCGAAAACTAGCTCGTTTTTGTATACCTGATATTTTAGTTACTGATAAGGTATGTTAAGGAGAACATTCTAATTTTTTTTTCATAATTTTCATGAATAAGATTTTTATTAATTTTGGGCGTATTATCTCTACCTTCTACTCATCCTCAAATTTGAACAAGGTTTTAAAAATTATTAGTTACTCTAATTGGTACTGTCGTTTACTTGTTTTGTCGCTTCAGTCGCTTTTGTATTCCCGCCCCTTCTTAATTTCTCCCCCACTCCAAGTGGTGGGATTGATGCTCCAATCGTAGCGACCGCGCACACCTGAGATGCGAGCAGCAGGTGCAAGTCGTCCCTGCCTGCCATCTATAGGCCACAAAAGGAAATTAGCTGTACTAAATAAATTTTACGGTTATATAAAATATCTTTTTAAAAGAGTAATTTCAGTCAGGTGATTATGATTTTGACATTGGCTCCCTTGAATTCAACAAGATTGCAGGGGACTTTGAACTCGCCATCAATAGGTGGCATACAAATTTTGAAATGACTAACAAAAGTTTTAAGCCCTATCAGTTATCAGTGATGTGAAATTTGAGGTTACAGAAATTTAACAAGGATTACACGGAGCCCTATATATTGGCAGAAACTGAAAGTAGAGCTGTTGTGAGAAAACCGCACCTTGAATTTGCTCCAAACATAAGCATGATTACTTTTAAAACATATATAATATTGAAGTATTAAAATTAATTTCATTCCATTCCTTTGCCCTTCATAAAAAATATCATTTATAATGGTCTTCATGCAGTCTTTAGTGTTATATATTTTTATAGGTCCTTGACATTTTATGTATATAATATGGAGATATTTTGATAGCAAGGATCCTGCCATGATAAGACGCACTGAACCAACTAATGATTGAAGCGGGGGAGGGGGCGTTTTCTCAAAGGTGAGAGGTTTTTAACTTTTATCTTATGTACTTCTTATTTTCCAGCCTATTATAAGCCCCCTCAATCCTCGGTATAATACATTTATCTACGCATTGATAATATAAGACGAGCAATTAGTCTGTCCGCCAGTCCCGCCTCCATTGTCATCTCTGCCCCGTGCAGTTTATGTTATTTGCCACGCATGCAGGTAATGCGACAAACCTGCATGCAAGTTAGGAAGTTAGTAAGGACAACCGGCTTTGTTTGACTTATATACCCTTTGAAAGAGTTACATTACGCCCTCTTTCAAACCCGAGGAAACACACGTCCTGAGATTAAAGGCAAGATATCTGAATCTTATTATATAAATCGGTCACATAAGTATTAATTTAAATATTAAAAATCTATTAAAAGCAACATTATTGTTGTTTTTATTATCATGCTCAAATACATGAAGCATCTTGCACCCCCAAATTAAGTGATTTATTATGTGCAATGCAAGAATATCTCCGAATATGAACGTTAATTGACGTTGATAGCTGCATATAATTATTAATTATTATGTTTGCTCTCTCGTTTGCACTATATAGGTAGAGGAATAGATATGCAATTTGAATATTACAACAATATATAACAAAAAAATGAAATGCAAGGAGGGGAAGCGAAAGGGGTAAGGAAGGGGAGGGCGCGCGGGGTCGCTCAGCATCTACAGCACACTACCGATGCGGCAGTGCGGCAGCTTGCAAGCGGCGGATGCGGCGAGACACCGCGGCTTGTTAGTGGGCGCTGAAAAGGTTAAAAGTTGAAAATTAATTAAGGCATACTGCAGTATTTTATATGTAAATTAATAATAATGGTAATGGTCTCATGTTATAATATAGGATTCTTATCGTAGATAAAAGTATAAAATATTTAATTATGCTAATATATAATAGTTATAATAATTATAACCTTTTAATTGGTCCAAATATATTTTGCGCCGAAATTTACAAATAATGATATTGTACTATAATATATTGTAAATTAGCTAGATAGATTGTGTTGCAATCTTCTTACAGATTTTTTTATTTATAGTCTGATTGATTTAATTTATTAATATATTGACTTTAGGGTCATTATAATTGTCTATATGAGGATAAATTGGGGATAGGTAATAAAATTCTTTGGATATTTATAAATAAAAATTACACTAGCGTCGTTAAAGCCGTTAATGGTCGTTTTTTTTTTTTTTTTTTTTTTTTTTTTTTTTGAGAAATTTGAGTATATTATACTTATACATAATGTGCATATAAATAAATTAAAAATGTAAAGATATAATTATATAATGAATTCGAAATTGAGCTCATTCGATACTTTTTAATGAAAACTGTGTAGTATTTTACGATAGAAAATTCACCTCCTGGTGCTGATGCTTGGCCCGGCCTGCATGGCCTTGACGGCGGGCGAGTGGGTCCAGCTTGAGGCTGGTATTTACTATTTATGTTGGTGCATGTGACGTCACAAACAATATTTCACAGCGAGCACTTAGTGGGTGCTGCAGACATTTAGTTACGAAATAAGCACCAAGTATAATACTTCGTCTAAAATGCAAATGTAAAATTTGAATATTTTATTGCTATATAAATTTGCAGTTTTTGTCACACACAAAAAAGAGCGCCTTGAACAATATAAAAAATTAGAGTAATTGTCAATTGGTATCTTAGTTAAAGAAAAAAAAAAGAAAAGGCAATATTTATATAAAGTTTCTTCCTGACTTCTATAATCAATGTTCTGTGATATAATTTAACTGGATCATTGAAATTTGTTGTATATATTTCTATCTTAATTATTTCTATACTGTATATTTCTGTCAGCATGTTCGATCAGTATTATATTTAATTTGTAGTAATTAACTTTATGTCTTTCATAGTAAATTCTATTATGGATAATTTGACGTGGTTCTCGTGCTGAGCGTGTTTGATGATAAAGATTTGAATAGCTCTATTTATGCCGGAAAGACTCGTTTTTTTCTTTCTTTTTTTTTTTTTTTTTTATAAATATATTTAAGTTTCGTGCAGTATATATATTTTTTTTAACTAGCTGGCCTGTTTTGCTGTACAGCATACATAGACCTGGTCAATTTCCTCAGGATTTGTGGTATTAAGGTCAGCAACCTTATTTATTTCTTACCATGATTAAAATTAATTTGAGATGCATCTTAAAGTGATTTTAAGAAATACTTGTTTTTATTATTATTATAATTATTATTATTATTATTATTTTTTTGCTTCAACTGAACCCTAGTACAGGGTACTTGCCACAATTAAGTGACTGAAATTAACCTCCCGGCTCTTCGTAGACCCTACTTTTGTGAGTCCCTTCCAAACCGGGGCGGCCATGGCCTAAGCAATCCAACCCAGCATTCGCCTGGTTGTAACTGAGGGAACCATGGAAACCTCAGTCAGGATGGTCGGCAATTGATGGAGGATGCTATCAATCACATACTGGATGCACGAGTGGTTGTTCTTTAGCAACCGCCACTTGTGAAAAGTTTGGCGGTACATGGCTGGGATCGAACTCACGACCATCCGATTATGAATCAGAGGCGTATAAGAAATACTTATACATCATACATACAATATGCCATATATTATGCATACACGTTGAATTATAATATATGGTAATTATTTCTTCAGAAATATTTTATTCAATTATTTCGAATTGGGTCGGTGTAAGTCATGTCATGTATATATATTATTATAGACTATAATCAGAGCTTTAATTTTAGTTCTATGGCCGGTTGTTAAATTGTAAGCTGCATGCCTTTCCCTGCATGTAATATATTATATAATGTATATTATAGTATTATATATTTAAATTATGTCTAAAATTTTCAAGGTAAAATCAGATCAGGATCGGAAGCACGTTTTGCAGTACGTGGTATATATAATATTATATATAATATTATAGTTATTATATATAATATATTATATAAAATATTATAATTATTATATATGATATATTATATACATGAATTGCTGCATGCATATTATATAATATTTCGGAATGAACACACACACCATACACCCTCTCCAACATATATAAACATATATTTATACAAATATATAAATATTCTGACAACATTACTTTTTTATTGCTTATATATAAGTTTTAATATAAATATATATACATGGACATATTATTATCATTATTTAATTATTATTATTTACATTTGACAATACATTGAGGCTTATAATTAATCAAACTATATATAATAATGAAAGTGTTTCTTACCCTTATGCATATATTATATAATAAAATTTGGGTATTTGTAAAAAAATTGTTAATAGAAATTATCAAACGGTAACCACCCAGTCCTTCTTCTGTACATCTTTACGACTCGATAATAATTAATTGTTAATAAATTCAAGTGACAACTTTGCAAAAACAGGAAATTTCTGTATAGAGAAATTTAATGAGGAGTTAATTCTGCTTTATTTATTCACTATTAGTTTAATTAATTTTATATGTATTTCTATAATATGACATAGATATCCGTAATAGAAAATAATGAAAATATAAATTTTATAAAATTATTATATGCATGGTGATGTTTATATTAATATACGTATTTTAGTAAATATGATATATTTAGTTGCATGGCCATGCGATGAAATATAATTTTTAGCAACGTATGACATCAGAGACACTATAGCGTCTCTCATCATATAAGTCTGTTGCCACGCCATCAACCATCAACAGACTTCGCTCAATTCAAGACAGACGCTGACGCCAAAGAGGTAGCGATTAGCTTTCGCGTGGTCGGTGCTGCGCGCCCTCTCTACTCTGTCAGCAGAGCTATTAGATGCTGATGAGCTGGTTCCTGAGCGCGCAGGCTATGCAACAGGCCTGTCTGCTGCCCGCCCGCCCGGCCTCCTAGCTGCGGCAACAAACTTGCATCTCGGCTGCTGCGTTCCCCTACAGAAACTGCAATAATGGCCAATTTCTTGAAGTCATTTTATTTAATATTTTTCTTTGTATTGTTTTAAATTAATTAAAAATAAAGAATATTTTTGCGCGCGCCAGCCACAATATATACGTTTATGCCATTTACGCTCGTACTGAGAGTAAGGAAAATTACCAACAATCCAACAGGTCGTTAATTTCATGGCTCATGCATTTCTCTATGCAATGACAAAGTATGAAGAAGTATCATAAAAATTTACCGATGTTAATTTTTATTTTGCCCGTTCAATTTTATAGCTTTTTAGCACATTAAAATTTACACAAATATGATGAATATAACCTTATTTAAATTTTAATAACTTTTTGAAGTATGTATATTTTAATTATAAATATGACATAAAATAAAATAGATGTTTAATATTTTTTCTAAGAATTCATTAATATATTGACACTACATTTTTTATATTCCTTTTATTTTTTTTTTATGATATACAGACTATTATATTAATTTAACGATGAAACATCGTTGTAAGAAATCAAATCTGCTTGACAGTTATTATGACAACTTCTCAAAGACTTTTTTAAAGCACAGCTGTCTGTGGTGGTCTCGGACCACACACACTTCAACATAATTGTACTTCCTAACTTCCTTTCATTGACAACTATACTCTTCTTCGAGTTTTTTTTTTTTTTTAAGTGTCGCATGAGGCCGAATTTTTTTAATAATGATAGAACGGTAATTCTAATTGGTAATGTTGCATATAATATAAAATTATATTATTATTCATGTAAAATCCTGCACTCTCTGCATGTTAGTGATTTATTGAATTATGTGCCGTCTGAAAATTGTAAAAGTTCAATTTAATGTATATTAATTTATACGTTATATCGCCAAAAACCTAAGAGGAGCGACTAATAGATATATAGCTTCATGATTAAAGGAATATCAAATTAATATGCGTCTTTAGTAAACGTTAGTAATACGACGAAATATTATATATAGCTGCTAGCCATTAATGACGTCATACGTCTGTTGCCATGCAGTTCTCAGGCTCAGATTTTGGCGTCGCCGATTAGAGTCCAGACACGCGGAACGATGCTGCTACGAGAGAGCCTTGAGAGAGAGAGGCTATAGGTAACAAGAGAGCGAGCGAGCGCATAGTTATACGTCACACATATACATCAGCGGGCTGGGCTGGCAGGCAGGCTAGGCGAGCTGCAGCGGCTGGCTCAGGACATACATCCAGGGTTCCAGTGGGCAGAGGCAGGTGGTTGTGCTGCATGTAGGTGGCGGCAGCACCATCCATCTCTGGTGCTCCGCTCTATGTGCTCACCCCCCCCCCCCTTTCTATAATAAGAATGGACTAGACCCTACTTGCATTGCAAGATTATGCAGCCACAGTGCATTATGCTTTATTATTCATATTTTACGTCTCCTATTAATAAATGCACGTTAAAAAAATTAATTTATAAATTATTGTTTATTTCATCAGGATAAACTAAAATAACTTTTGCTTTATAATGAACAACGGCACATTATTATTCGTGAAATGAACACTCACTTTTAATTAAGTCAAAGCAAAGTGTAACAAATTATATTTTATTATCTCTGGCGTTTTTGTTCAAAAGTTTTTTTTTTTTTAAGTATAACGGCCATAACGCTTGACTTTTCAGCTTTGCTTAAATTTCATTATTATGTTTGTGTTTTGCTGGCCAGTATGATGTCATACTTTTAGGACCAACGTTTTAGCTGACGGAGCGTGAAATTAGTTTGGTGCATATTTCCGCGGTCAGAGGTCAAGGAGAGGCGTGATATTCGTTACAGTGGTCATAACATTCTGTCCGTCTTCATGCAGTGAATCATAATATATGTCTCGAACATTTTCTTTGTTTTAAAAAATGTAGTTTATGTTAGTGTAAAGTTGTGTCGAGTCGTCATTCTGGATGAGCAAAAGTTAGTAAATGAAAATACTTTTTTACCATCTTTCCTGCTTTAAAATTGTTTCAATATTAAACAAAAAAAAATATTAAAAAAATTGTCACTTAAAATATTTTGTATAATAATACTTTGGAGTAGTTTGGAGTAAAATGACACTTAATTCTTGGAAAGGAAATTAATATTTTTGCTATATAGTTTTATGACTCGCTTCATAAATATTACATAATTAGAAAAACAATATAAAAGTTAATAAGCTTGTTCTAAAAAAAAGAAAATAAATCTTTTTTATTGGTTGTGTAATAAATTTTAGTGTCATAAAATTCTGAATGGTTTGGTTGTTCACCGTTTTTTTGTCTCCAGTCTCGTTGCCACGCACTTGTTCTATGCTTTCTCAATTGATTGCGTGAATAGAACTGCATGGGCCATGAAATTGAGCGGCAAATGTTTGCTTGATTGATTAGTTGGTATTTTGGGGCACTTGACACATTTTGGTCATGTATGCCCCCACGGCAAATGTTTGCTTGCTGGCAACTTTCCTTACTCTCGGTGCGTCACAGTGTACACCTCGAGACACCCCGAACGTTACGTTATGGGTGTTGCCACGCAGTCTATAGAGGAGTTGTGAACTTGATTTTTTCGGGGTGTCTATATAGACTGGGTGCTCTTCTTACTCTGAAATGGTAAGCATCCACTTGTTGATTTGGTCACTAAAAGACGTTCGTTCTGATTTTAACGCGAAAAATTTTGGACTTTTTTAATAAGGTATATTTGTTACACAGGTGGTTATGTAAGGATTTGCAAATTATGAATATTATTCTCATGTTTCTTCTAATATATTTGCAATATATATAACATTTATACCTACAATGCTATATATTATTATGCGTTATATATATATATATATGGATTGACCTCCATTGTCGTCTCTGCCCCGTGCAGTGTATGTTACTTGCCATACATCCAGGTAATGAGGCACACCTGCAACAGAATCACAAAGTAATAATTTTCCCTGCACAGTGTGGTCCATACTGTGCAGGGAAAATTATTACTTTGTGATTCTGTTGCAGGTGTGCCTCATTACCTGAATGTATGGCAAGTAACAGTATGGTTATAATATTATAGAGATTATATTACATAATTGCTTTGAATCCTAACTTATTATATTATCTGAATTAGAAATAAGACTGATTCTGTATTCTGAACCTTATTAAGTCAGTTAAGTTAGAATGTTATCAAATACTTTTTTAGATTTAAAGTCCGTAGACAGGATGTTATCTGGTTATCTCTATCAGATGACGTTTGTTTAATTAATTCCAATGTGCTTTTTCCGTCATCGGTACGTATCATAAAAGTACAATTATAAGCGTTCGAAAGAAAATTCCCGGCGGAGTTCACTCTTTTCTTTCGAACGCTTATACTTGTACTTGTATGATACGTACCGATGACGGAAAAGGCACATTGGAAATTAATTAGAATGTTATATTATACGTTATAATACTGTATTGTAATATCTTAGGACATCACCCGTGCGCGGTCGTGATGGCATTTTTGCACTGTTTCTTATCTTGTTGCATTTTGGTCAGTCTCAGACAGGGGTGTATACAAAAGGAGAGGGGGTTGTAACTCCCCCCCAACCCCCTTTCTTTCCTTGAGAGCTGAACCTTAGTAAATCTAAAAAAAAATATCGAAAAATGATACTCGTCAGATAAAATTTAAAATATATATTTTTTTTTAAATTACCTCCGAAATATATTATATCTTACACTGATTTAAATTGCATCTCATATTATGATTATAATTTAAGCATATACTATATAATATTATATATAATCAAAATACTGCACAAATTATTTGACCTGAATAATTCGCATGATGCAGCAGTACAGATTTATTTTTAATTACAATTTTCTACGAGCAATTATTTTTTATTCAGTTTTCTGTAATACTTAAAAACTTAAATGAATTGAATTGAATGGAATTATTAAATAATTGTCAAATAATTAAATGACGAAGTGCGTGAGGGTACTGAAGTATTAAGTTTTTTTATAAGATTTTTCATTTTTTATAGTAGTTTTTTTTCCATTATTTTACGTGGGTTAATTATTGGGGGACTACGCCCCCCGTCGGGCCCCGTCCCTTCCAGAGAAGCGTTCTCGATCTTCTTCCTTAGAAAAAAAGAAAATAAACTTCAGCAAATTCTGGATACATCACTGTCTCTTGTCTGCATTCCTATAATGCTTGCATTATGATTATAAACGCGATAAAATAATATTCTTTAAATTGTTTTATGAGTGAAATAAATAAATAAAATTTTATTGAGAGGAGTGCATAGATATAAAAATATAATTTCATTCAGAATATTCATAACTTGCTTATATAATAATAAAGTGCTTGTTTACTGCAGAATCATAATCATCAATAGCATCCTCCTGGTATATGGTATATACATACCTCCTTCTCCAAGAAAATTAGAACAGGATCCACCCTTGCCAGTCCGTCTTCATCTTAAAAAATATTTTTTGTTGAACGAAAAGAAGCAAAAGTTGTGAAACGGTCACGCTTCCGCTTCCAGGTGCACCCTCAAGTCTGGCAGATCCGTCACCTCCCAACCTAGCAACTCCCCGCCTGCGTTGCGGTCACGTTGTGAGTGCAGTGGACCACAGGTTAGCCGCGCAAGAGATGCACCCTACCCCGCACACAGGTCTAGTTCTTATAATTGGGACATATCTCCCGAAGGAGCACCACGAAGAACTATTCCCTTCACGTGTGCGGGTGCATAGACATCCTCTGCCCGACCCACAAGCCTGAGAGCAGCCTCAGCATTCCACATTTCCTTGCCTCCAGGTAGCTGGATTACAGGAGTGCGCCACTACTCCCAGCGATGGAAGAAGGTCAAAATATTCATATTTAAAGGCGATGTATTTTAATAACTTTTTTATGATTCCTTGCGTTCAATTAAGAGTCACTAATGAGCTGCAGGAATTAATTATACACATCATTAACGAAGAAACATGAATTAATTATTAATAATATTAATTATTCGCTTCAGAATCATCATCATTATCATTGACGAACCAATGAGATTACGTTCTTTTATCAAGCCTTCCTCATTGGACTAACGAGTTTACTATATTGCCGATAGATAACACTAGTTGTTTGATTCGGATTTATTGTGGTTTCGAAACAGCCGGTTAACTTTTGAAATCACAAACTTTGCGACCTGCGGTTGCTCAATCTCTACAATGACATATTATTGTACTCGGACTATGACACATTATATAATATTATGCAATATGCGTACAATAAACCTTAATATTTGTGGGCTGGCCAACATAATATAATAATGAACCTATTATGCCTTTGTTCTAAAAGCTTTGGAGATTTGAGTATATAGTATAGAAGTATAAATTAATACTGCTCCATATATGGCATATAATATTAAACTGCAGCTATAATATGGAGTGTATCGGTTATGCTGTACGTCTGTATAATTTTCTTTTGTCTGTCTAACAAAAGTTTGACACTTGTTAAAGAATTACGTTTGCAGGGAAATACTCTTTGACTCCAGCAGTAACTGACATTAATCATTAACTGCACAAAGAATGAAGAGGAATAGATGCAATTTGCATATTGCAACTAAATCAAATGCAAGGAGGGGAAGTGAAAGGAGGGCGCGCGTGGTCGCTCAGCATCTACAGCACACTACCGATGCGACAGTGCGGCAGCTTGCAAGCGGCGGCTGCGGCGAGTCACCGCGGCTCGCAAGCGGTACAAAATGCAATGTTGCTCCTCTTGCTAAGATAGAGATAACACGTCCAATGTTAATAAAAACCTCATTCATGAAAATTGTGAAAAAAATTTAAAATTTTCTCCTTTACATAACCTTATCAGTAACTAAAATATCAGGTATACAAAAACCAGCTAGTTTTCGATTTATAAATTTTTAGAGTTCACTAATTTAGCATGGCATGGAGAAATGGAAATTCCACGTTAAATTAGTCATCTTTAAAAATTAATAACTCGAAAACTAGCTCGTTTTTGTATAAATGATATTTTACTTATATATTATACTAATAAGGTATGTTAAGGAGAACATTCTAATTTTTTTTTCATAATTTTCATGAATGGGATTTTTATTAACTTTGGGCGTATTATCTCTACCTTCTACTCATCCTCAAATTTGAACAAGGTTTTAAAAACTATTAGTTACTCTAATTGGTACTGTCGTTTACTTGTTTTGTCACTTCAGTCGCTTTTGTATTCCCGCCCCTTCTTAATGTCTCCCCCACTCCAAGTGGTGGGATTGATGCTCCAATCGTAGCGACCGCGCACACCTGAGATGCGAGCAGCAGGTGCAAGTCGTCCCTGCCTGCCATCTATGGGCCACAAAAGGAAATCAGTTTTACTGAGTAAATTTTACCGTTATATAAAATATATTTTTAAAGGAGTAATTTCAGTCAGGTGATTATGATTTTGGCATTGGCTCCCTTGAATTCAACAAGATTGCAGGGGACTTTGAACTCGCCATCAATAGGTGGCATACAATTTTGAATTGACTAACAAAAATTTTAAGCCCTATCAGTCATCAGTGTTGTGAAATTTGAGGTTACAGAAATTTAACACGGATTACACGGAGCCCTATATATAGACAGAAACTGAAAGTAGAGCTGTTGTGAGAAAACCGCACCTTGAATTTGCTCCAAACATAAGCATGATTACTTTTAAAACATAATATTGAAGTATTAAAATTAATTTCATTCCATTCCTTTGCCTTTCATAAAAAAGATCATTTATAATGGTGTTCATGCAGTCTTTAGTTTTATATATTTTTATAGGTCCTTGACATTTTATGTATATAATATGGAGGTAATTTGATAGCAACGATCCTGCCATGATAAGACGCACTGTACCAACTAATGATTGAAGCGGGGGAGGGGGCGTTTTCTCAAAGGTGAGAGGTTTTTAACTTTTATCTTATGTACTTCTTATTTTCCAGCCTATTATAAGCCCCCTCAATCCTCGGTATAATACATTTATCTACGCATTGATAATATAAGACGAGCATTTAGTCTGTCCGCCAGTCCCGCCTCCATTGTCATCTCTGCCCCGTGCAGTTTATGTTATTTGCCACGCATGCAGGTAATGCGGCAAACCTGCATGCAAGTTAGGAAGTAAGTAGAGGACAAACGGCTTTGTTTGACTTGTATACCCTTTGAAAGAGTTACATTACACCCTCTTTCAAACCCGAGGAAACACACGTCCTGAGATTATAGGCAAGATATCGGCAAGAAATCGGTCACATAAGTATTAATTTATATATTAAAAATCTATTAAAAGCAACATTATTGCATGTTGTTTTAATGTTTTTATTATTATGCTCAAATACATGAAGCATCTTGCACCCCCAAATTAAGTGATTTATTATGTGCAATGCAAGAATATCTCCGAATATGAACGTTAATTGACGTTGATAGCTGCATATAATTATTAATTATTGTGTTTGCTCTCTCGTTTGCACTATATAGGTAGAGGAATAGATATGCAATTTGAATATTACAACAATATATATATAACAAAAAAATGAAATGCAAGGAGGGGAAGCGAAAGGGGTAAGGAAGGGGAGGGCGCGCGAGGTCGCTCAGCATCTACAGCACACTACCGATGCGGCAGTGCGGCAGCTTGCAAGCGGCGGATGCGGCGAGACACCGCGGCTTGTTAGATGGCGCTGAAAAGGTTAAAAGTTGAAAAGGCATACTGCAGTATTATATAAGTAAAATCAAAGTAAATTAATAATAATGGTAATGGTCTCATGTTATAATATAGGATTCTTATCGTAGATAAAAGTATAAAATATTTAATTATGCTAATATATAATAGTTATAATAATTATAACCTTTTAATTGGTCCAAATATATTTTGCGCCGAAATTTACAAAAAATAATGATATTGTACTATAATATATTTTAATTAGCTAGATAGATTGTGTTGCAATCTTCTTACAGATTTTTTTATTTATAGTCTGCATGATTGATTTAATTTATTAATAATATTGACTTTAGGGGCATTATAATTATCTATATGAGGATAAATTGGGGATAGGTAATAAAATTCTTTGGATATTTATAAATAAAAATTACACCAACGTCGTTAAAGCCGTTAATGGTCGTTTTTTTTTTTTTTTTTTTTTTTTTTTTTTTTTTTTTTTTTTTTGAGAAATTTGAGTATATTATACTTATACATAATGTGCATATAAATAAATTAAAAATATGAAGATATAATTATATAATGAATTCGAAATTGAGCTCATTCGATACTTTTTAATGAAAACTGTGTAGTATTTTACGATAGAAAATTCACCTCCTGGTGCTGATGCTTGGCCCGGCCTGCATGGCCTTGACGGCGGGCGAGTGGGTCCAGCCACGGCCAGCTAGATACCCGGCCTCAGTCTCGAAAATTTTATACCTGCGCTAGGAGGTACTTTCACTTTCGGATTGGATGTTAGCTGTGTAAAATTACGTACTTTTGTGAATTAATTACTAAGAAACTAATAACGCTAAAATTTTTAAAATTACTCAATAATTTTTTCCCACATTTTCTCAAGGCTGTCATATTTTTTAAAATTTAATGCAATTATTCTCAAGATAATGTAAAGCTTGAAACTAAAGTGCCTTTTGGTGAAAAAATGTAATGCCTCTTAGCTCTTAGCTACTTGAGGTTGAATATGCTTACAGTTTCCTATACAGTTGTTAGTCGCTGAACTGTTATTTAATTGTTAAATTGATAAAATAATATTACCTTGAAAAAAACTTTTATATTTCAGAGGTTTATAAAATTATAATACTTGTATATAAAAATAAAACAAAAATATTTATGCACTTTTTTTTTTACTAATAAACAATCATGATTTCAAAGTAGTTATTACATAAAAAATATACATAATATATGGAAAAATATAAAAAAATTATACAAATGATTGCTGACGTCAGCAATCCACACTTCAGTTACTCGCTGGGCGTTTATCCTGAGGCACTCGCCACCGGCGTGCGGCATGTATTCATATTCAGTTACAGTAGTGAGTAACTTTTACATAAAAAATACTTATTTTTAAGGTCCCCTGTCCCTTTAAGCAGTATTTCATAAGTAATTATTGACACACAATATCTTATGAATTAACAATACAATATCACATAAAAATTCGTACAAATAATAAAACTAGCTTATTTTGTTTCCATATTTATAGAGCAGTGTTTGTTTTTACAGTAAATCATTTTTCAAAACAATATCAAATTATTTAATAAAAATACACAATACTTAGCATTATCTTACAAACAATTATTTGCGTTTAATTTATTCATTTAATGTAATTTGTACCGTACAGTAATATTTACAATACTAGTTTGCGTATCAAAACTTTGTTCAAAAAATATAATATTATATAATAATGTGTTACAAGGTGGATTTTCATGAGCAATAAAAGCAATGCGGCGCGATTTGACGTTAAAGCTGCGAAATCCTATGCGGCGGCGAATTCGCCGGTAATCACGTTAATTACGATGCTCTTTTTCTTTTAATCGCCCAATATGGCCGCCAATGAATGTTACAGCAAGTGCGCTTTATTCGCGTCGCGTGGCAGGCTGGAAATCGCCCATGAAAATCCACTTTTCTTATATAGAAAACAGTTTAACTTCACTGCATACTAAATATTATTTGTTTATATTCAATCATTATTTTTTTAATACAATAATTGAAATTTTTGTACAACATTTTGTAAATTTTATATATAGAAATTGTTAAAAATTTAATTTTATTCTGTTCAATATTATGAACAATACTATTTTGCCTATCAAAACTTAATTTACATTATTTACATATTTACTTTGCTACTTCTATAGACACAAAAAAATATAACACTTATAACTGCATACTTAACATTAATATTTTATTGCAGATAATATTATAACCCAGCCTAACAAGTAGTGATTTAGCAGTTGGATCACTTTTGCATAGTATCCAATTTCCTCTTTTTTTTTCCTACTTTCTGCTTCCTTTTCTTCTCGGAATGAATTATTTCTGACTTTCGTATATAATTATTCAATAGAATATTTGTAATTGGGGGGAAGCACAGAGATACTAATTGAACTAAATCCAGCCCGCAATGACAGATTTCATTGACAGGAATGCACTCACCTATTTTGGCATTTAAGAGATAAATAATAATTCTCTTTTGATGACCACTTGAAACAAAGTCCTCCTCGTACTGATCAGATAAGAGGACTAGAAATATTTTATACGCAGTAATTATGGCATCAAACACTAATTTTTTCGGTACTTTTAATCCACCACGATCAAGCTCACTTATAGGCAAGTGCATTATAATCAGGATCAAACTCGACATCAAGATTACGGTCGTATGCTAAAACATCCTTACAATTGGTAGAGTTTAATGACTTCTAGTATGTGACAATTTTTGTTATCAAAATAACATTGATTGACAGCATTGATGCACCGCGTCGAGACTGTCTGGAATTCTATTATACTCCGGACCTAGGTGTGGAGATATGTATAGAACTTGCTGGCGACATGAAATTGCGAATACATTTTGTTTCCGCTTTATAATACGTTTAATCTTTAAATACTTCTTTTTTAAATTCTAAAAACATCTGTTAATGCATACTTTATTGCTTCATATATTTAATCTATATACTTTCTGTGTACTGTATTTGATAAATAGATTAAATAGTTCAGCAGTAATTAATATCTTATTAAATTAATATATTATTTAAGCTACTAATTTATATTTATACTGATTTTAATTATTGACTGATTTTACAATTTAATAAACATGCGAGACTTTTCAGTCCTCACTAGTCTCTTTCTATAATATTATTATTTACTCGACAGTTCTAGATACATCACGTATGTATATTATATAATTAATATAACAATAAAAGTATTAATTATAAAAACTATAATAAAAAATAAAGCGAGCACTGATTATAGAGTAACTACTGTTAAATGTAAAAATTACGTTAAATGTGGTATAAGGTAGTGTTATAAGTTATAAGTACTGTCAAAGAAGTCCGACAAATGCGGCTTACTGTCTATCGGTCATTGCGAAAAAATTTGCCGGTATAATGTCTTTTAGTTTTCCCCTTTATATTTTTAATGCATTTGAAAATGGCTCGGTAAACGATAACTAATGGTCATATTTAAGTATAATAAAAACGAGATAAAAGTTCTTGAGACGAACAAAATTATGATATCAATAAAAGTAACATAGTGCATCTCAATTATTCACAAAAAATCATTACATTAGCATTACGTCTTATGAGGGAAAGAAAAAAGTACCTCCTAACTTTCTACCTGCTCGGTGGATGGGGGAGCATGAAGTGGGCCGGGTACCTCTAGCTGGCCGTGGTCCAGCTTGAGGCTGGTATTTACTATTTATGTTGATTCATGTGACGTCACAAACAATATTTCACAGCGAGCACTTAGTGGGTGCTGCAGACATTTAGTTACGAAATAAGCACCAAGTACTACGTCTAAAATGCAAATGTAAAATTTGAATATTTTATTGCTATATAAATTTGCAGTTTTTGTCACACACAAAAAAGAGCGCCTTGAACAATATAAAAAATTAGAGTAATTGTCAATTGGTATGTTAGTTAAAGAAAAAAAAAAGAAAAGGCAATATTTATACAGAGTGAACCACAATTCGCGTGCCAACTTTTTTCGTAAATTTGGTATTGCAAAAATTTTCGTACAGACTTCAAATTTGGTACACTTGTAGCTGAGGGTTGTAAAAATTAGTTCAGGGTGTTGAAATTTTTATTGGACACCAATAACACCCCTTTCAGGGGTGGTTTTTAAAAAAATTATTTTCGCCTTATGGAAATTCAATGTTAAATTCAACTTTTTTTGAAATCATTGGAATTTTGCAGATAAAATTTCTAGCATAGGGTAATCGATCCTCCTGAACTCAGAATTAATTTTAGATTTTTTCCCCGACGCACCCCTGAGGGTGGAGACCTACCCCTAAAATCCATTTTCCTTAAAAAATTGTGCTAAAATTATGAAATTAATCCTCAAGGGGTAATCGACCCTCCTAAACTCAGAAATAATTTTAGATTTTTTCTCCGACGCACCCCTGAGGGTGGAGAACTACCCCTAAAATCCATTTTCCTTAAAAATTGTGCTAAAATTATGAAATTAATTCTCAGGAGGTAATCGACCCTCCTGCACTCAGAAATAATTTTAGATTTTTTCCCCGACGCACCCCTGAGGGTGGAGAACTACCCCTAAAATCCATTTTCCTTAAAAATTGTGCTAAAATTATGAACTTAATTTTCAAGGGGTAATTGACCCTTCTAAACTCAGAAATAATTTTAGATTTTTTCTCCGACGCACCCCTGAGGGTGGAGAACTACCCCTAAAATCCATTTTCCTTAAAAATTGTGCTAAAATTATGAAATTAATTCTCAGGAGGTAATCGACCCTCCTGCACTCAGAAATAATTTTAGATTTTTTCCCCGACGCACCCCTGAGGGTGGAGAACTACCCCTAAAATCCATTTTCCTTAAAAATTGTGCTAAAATTATGAACTTAATTTTCAAGGGGTAATCGACCCTTCTAAACTCAGAAATAATTTTAGATTTTTTCTCCGACGCACCCCTGAGGGTTGAGAACTACCCCTAAAATCCATATTCCTTAAAAATTGTGCTAAAATTATGAAATTAATTTTCAAAGGGTAATCGACCCTCCTGAACTCAGGAATAATTTTAGATTTTTTCTTTGACGTAGCCCTGAGGGTCAACGGCTACCCACCATATCCTAATTTCTTAAATAATCGAGCAGAAATTGTGAATTAATTTTTTTCAGGATTTATCAAAATCTTCCAGAAAAAAAAATCACAGACTCACCCCTTCACTTCCAGCATGACGATGGTTTCACTCAATGTGTCCACCGTTAGTTAGCGTGAAGGCACATGTTGGTCCGCTCAACGAGGCTATGTGTGTAGGTGCATGGCCTCTAACATCTGAGGTGTGACCAAAACCATGCAACGTCTGATCTCCACTTTCAGTTCGTCAATGGTCTCAAATCTCTTCTTTTAAACCTTTTGCTTCAGAAAGAGATTTGAGACCATTGACGATCGAGCTGAAAGTGACAGACGTTATGTGGAATTGGTCACACCTCAGTTGTTAAAGGCACACATAGCCTTGTGCAGACCAAAATGTGCCTTTACGCCATGCAATTTAACGGTGGACATGACACATGATGATGGTGGCATAATGCTGCAAGTGAAGAGTTGAGTCTGTGATTTTTTTTTTCTGTAAGATTTCGAAAAATCTCAAAAAAAATTTAATACACAATTTCTCCTCGATTATTAAGAAATAAGGATATGGTGTGTAGCCGTTGACCCTCAGGAGTGAGTCGGGGAAAAAAATCTAAAATTTTTTCCGAGTTCAGAAGGGTCGATTACCCCTTGAAATTTAATTTCATGATTTTAGCACAATTTTTAAGGAAAATGGATTTTAGGGGTAGGTCTCCACCCTCAGGGGTGCGTCGGAGAAAAAATCTAAAATTATTTCTGAGTTCAGGAGGGTCGATTACCCCTTGAAAATTAATTTCATAATTTTAGCATAATTTTTAAGGAAAATGGATTTTAGGGGTAGTTTTTCACCCTCTGGGTTGCGTCGGGAAAAAATTTAAAAAAATTTCTGAGTTCAGGAGGATCGATTACCCCTTGAAAATAATTTCATAATTTTAGCATAATTTTTAAGGAAAATGGAGTTTAGGGGTAGGTCTCCACCCTCAGGGGTGCGTCGGAGAAAAAATCTAAAATTATTTCTGAGTTCAGGAGGGTCGATTACCCCTTGAAAAATAATTTCATAATTTTAGCACAATTTTTAAGGAAAATGGAGTATAGGGGTAGTTCTTCACCCTCAGGGGTGCGTCAGGGAAAAAATCTAAAATTATTTCTGAGTGCAGGAGGGTCGATTACCTCCTGAGAATTAATTTCATAATTTTAGCACAATTTTTAAGGAAAATGGATTTTAGGGGTAGGTCTCCACCCTCAGGGGTGCGTCGGGGAAAAAATCTAAAATTAATTCTGAGTTCAGGAGGGTCGATTACCCTATCCTAGAAATTTTCTCCGCAAAATTCCAATGATTTCAAAAAAAGTTGAATTTAACATTGAATTTCCATAAGGCGAAAATAATTTTTTTAAAAACCATCCCTGAAAGGGGTGTTATTGGTGTCCAATAAAAATTTTAACACCCTGAACTAATTTTTACAACCCTCAGCTACAAGTGTACCAAATTTGAAGTTTGTACGAAAATTTTTGCAATACCATATTTACGAAAAAAGTTGGCACGTGAATTGTGGTTCACTCTGTATAAAGTTTCTTCCTGACTTCTATAATTAATGTTCTGTGATATAATTTAACTGCCATGGATCATTGAAATTTGTTGTATATATTTCTATCTTAATTATTTCTATACTGTATATTTCTGTCAGCATGTTCGATCAGTATTATATTTAATTTGTAGTAATTAACTTTATGTCTTTCATAGTAAATTCTATTATGGATAATTTGACGTGGTTCTCGTGCTGCTTGTTTGATGATAAAGATTTGAATAGCTCTATTTATGCCGGAAAGACTCGTTTTTTTTCTTTCTTTTTTTTTTTTTATAAATATATTTAAGTTTCGTGCAGTATATATATTTTTTTTTAACTAGCTGGCCTGTTTGGCTGTACAGCATACATAGACCTGGTCAATTTCCTCAGGATTTGTGGTATTAAGGTCAGCAACCTTATTTATTTCTTACCATGATTAAAATTAATTTGAGATGCATCTTAAAGTGATTTTAAGAAATACTTGTTTTTATTATTATTATAATTTTTTTTTTTTTTTTTTTTTGCTTCAACTGAACCCTAGTACAGGGTACTTGCCACAATTAAGTGACTGAAATTAACCTCCCGGCTCTTCGTAGACCCTACTTTTGTGAGTCCCTTCCAAACCGGGGCGGCCATGGCCTAAGCAATCCAACCCAGCATTCACCTGGTTGTAACTAAGGGAACCATGGAAACCTCAGTCAGGATGGTCGGCAATTGATGGAGGATGCTATCAATCACCTACTGGATGCACGAGTGGTTGTTCTTTAGCAACCACCACTTGTGAAAAGTTTGGCGGTACATGGCTGGGATCGAACTCACGACCATCCGATTATGAATCAGAGGCGTATAAGAAATACTTATGCATCATACATACAATATGCCATATATTATGCATACACGTTGAATTATAATATATGTTAATTATTTCTTCAGAAATATTTTATTCGATTATTTCGAATTGGGTCGGGGTAAGTCATGTCATGTATATATATTATTATAGACTATCAGAGCTTTAATTTTAGTTCTATGGCCGGTTGTTAAATTGTAAGCTGCATGCCTTTCCCTGCATGTAATATATTATATAATGTATATTATAGTATTATATATTTGAATTATGTCTAAAATTTTCAAGGTAAAATCAGATCAGGATCGGAAGCACGTTTTGCAGTACGTGGTATATATAATATTATATATAATATTATATATAATATTATAGTTATTATATATAATATATTATATAAAATAATATAAAATATATTAATTATTATATATAATATATTATATACATGAATTGCTGCATGCATATTATATAATATTTCGGAATGAACACACACCATACACCCTCTCCAACATATATAAACATATATTTATACAAATATATAAATATTTTGACAACATTACTTTTTTATTGCTTATATATAAGTTTTAATATAAATATATATACATGGACATATTATTATCATTATTTAATTATTATTATTTACATTTGACAATACATTGAAGCTTATAATTAATCAAACTATATATAATAATGAAAGTGTTTCTTACCCTTATGCATATATTGTATAATAAAATTTGGGTATTTGTAAAAAAATTGTTAATAAAAATTATCAAACGGTAACTAATACCCAGTCCTTCTTCTGTACTTCTTTACGACTCGATAATAATTAATTGTTAATAAATTCAAGTGACAACTTTGCAAAAACAGGAAATATCTGTATAGAGAAATTTAATGAGGAGTTAATTCTGCTTTATTTATTCACTATTAGTTTAATTAATTTTATATGTATTTCTATAATATGACATAGATATCCGTAATAGAAAATTATGAAAATATAAATTTTATAAAATTATTATATGCATGGTGATGTTTATATTAATATACGTATTTTAGTAAATGTGATATATTTAGTTGCATGGCCATGCGATGAAATATAATTTTTAGCAACGTATGACATCAGAGACACTATAGCGTCTCTCATCATATAAGTCTGTTGCCACGCCATCAACCATCAACAGACTTCGCTCAATTCAAGACAGACGCTGACGCCAAAGAGGTAGCGATTAGCTTTCGCGTGGTCGGTGCTGCGCGCCCTCTCTGTCAGCAGAGAGCTGATGAGCTGGTTCCTGAGCGCGCAGGCTATGCAACAGGCCTGTCTGCTGCCCGCCCGCCCGTCCTCCTAGCTGCGGCAACAAACTTGCATCTCGGCTGCTGCGTTCCCCTACAGAAACTGCAATAATGGACAATTTCTTGAAGTCATTTTATTTAATATTTTTCTTTGTATTGTTTTAAATTAATTAAAAATAAAGAATATTTTTGCGCGCGCCAGCCACAATATATACGTTTATGCCATTTACGCTCGTACTGAGAGTAAGGAAAATTACCAACAATCCAACAGGTCGTTAATTTCATGGCTCATGCATTTCTCTATACAATGACAAAGTATGAAGTATCATAAAAATTAACCGATGTTAATTTTTATTTTGCCTGTTCAATTTTATAGCTTTTTTTCACATTAAAATTTACATAAATATGATGAATATAACCTTCTTAAAATTTTAATAACTTTTTGAAGTATGTATATTTTAATTATAAATATGACATAAAATAAAATAGATGTTTAATATTTTTTCTAAGAATTCATTAATATATTGACACTACTTTTTTATATTCCTTTTTTTTATGATACAGACTATAATATTAATTTAATTTTAAGACGAAACATCATTGTAAGAAATCAAATCTGCTTGACAGTTATTATGCCAACTTCTCAAATACTTTTTTGCAGCACAGCTGTCTGTGGTGGTCTCGGACCACACACACTTCAACATAATTGTACTTCCTAACTTCCTTTCATTTTGACAACTATACTCTTCTTCGAGTTTTTTTTTTTTTTTAAGTGTCGCATGAGGCCGAATTTTTTTAATAATGATAGAACGGTAATTCTAAATGGTAATGTTGCATATAATATATATTTATATTATTATTCATGTAAAATCCTGCACTGTCTGCATGTTAGTGATGTATTGAATTATGTGCCGTCTGAAAATTGTAAAAGTTCAATTTATAGTACATTAATTTATACGTTATATTGCCAAAAACCTAAGAGGAGCGACTAATAGATATATAGCTTCATGATTAAAAGAATATCAAATTAATATGCGTCTTTAGTAAACGTTAGTAATACGACGAAATATTATATATAGCTGCTAGCCATTAATGACGTCATACGTCTGTTGCCATGCAGTTCTCAGGCTCAGATTTTGGCGTCGCCGATTAGAGTCCAGACACGCGGAACGATGCTGCTACGAGAGAGCCTTGAGAGAGAGGCTATAGGTAACAAGAGAGCGAGCGAGCGCATAGTTATACGTCACACATATATACATCAGCGGGTTGGGCTGGCAGGCAGGCAGGCTACATAGGCGAGCTGCAGCGGCTGGCTTAGGGCATGCATGCAGGGTTCCAGCGGGCAGAGGCAGGTGGTTTTGCTCCATGTAGGTGGCGGCAGCACCATCCATCTCTGGTGCTCCGCTCTCTGTGCTCACACCCCCCCTACCATAATAAGAATGGACTAGACCCTACTTGCATTGCAAGATTATGCAGCTCAGTGCATTATGCTTTATTATTCATATTTTACGTCTCCTATTAATTAATGCAGGTTAAAAAAATTAATTTGTAAATTATTGTTTATTTCATCAAGATAAACTAAAATAACTTTTGCTTTATAATGAACAACGGCACATTATTATTCGTGAAAAGAACACTCACTTATTTTAATTAAGTCAAAGCAAAGTGTAACAAATTATATTTTATTATCTCTGGCGTTTTTGTTCAAAAAAAAATTTTTTTTTATAAGTATATAAGGGCCATAACGCTTGACTTTTCAGCTTTGCTTAAATTTCATTATTATGTTTGTGTTTTGCTGGCCAGTATGATGTCATACTTTTAGGACCAACGTTTTAGCTGACGGAGCGTGAAATTAGTTTGGTGCATATTTCCGCGGTCAGAGGTCAAGGAGAGGCGTGATATTCGTTACAGTGGTCATAACATTCTGTCCGTCTTCATGCAGTGAATCATAATATATGTCTCGAACATTTTCTTTGTTTTAAAAAATGTAGTTTATGTTAGTGTAAAGTTGTGTCGAGTCGTCATTCTGGATGAGCAAAAGTTAGTAAATGAAAATACTTTTTTACCATCTTTCCTGCTTTAAAATTGTTTCAATATTAAACAAAAAAAAAATATTAAAAAAATTGTCACTTAAAATATTTTGTATAATAATACTTAGGAGTAGTTTGGAGTAAAATGACACTTAATTCTTGGAAAGGAAATTAATATTTTTGCTATATAGTTTTATGACTCGCTTCATAAATATTACATAATTAGAAAAACAATATAAAAGTTAATAAGCTTGTTCTAAAAACAGATAAATCTTTTTATTGGTTGTGTAATATAATTTAGTGTCATAAAATTCTGAATGGTTTGGTTGTTCACCGTTTTTTTGTCTCCAGTCTCGTTGCCACGCACTTGTTCTATGCTTTCTCAATTGATTGCGTGCGTGAACTGCATGGGCCATGAAATTGAGCGGCAAATGTTTGCTTGATTGATTAGTTGGTATTTTGGGGCACTTGACACATTTTGGTCATGTATGCCCCCACGGCAAATGTTTGCTTGCTGGCAACTTTCCTTACTCTCGGTGCGTCACAGTGTACACCTCGAGACACCCCGAACGTTACGTTATGGGTGTTGCCACGCAGTCTATAGAGGAGTTGTGAACTTGATTTTTTCGGGGTGTCTAGACTGGGTGCTCTTCTTACTCTGAAATGGTAAGCATCCACTTGTTGATTTGTTCACTAAAAGAAGTTCGTTCTGATTTTAACGCGAAAATTTTTGGACTTTTTTAATAAGGTATATTTGTTACTCAGGTGGTTATGTAAGGATTTGCAAATTATAAATATTTTTCTCATGTTTCTTCTAATATATTTGCAATATATATAACATTTATACCTACAATGCTATATATTATTATGCGTTAAATATAAATGGATTGACCTCCATTGTCGTCTCTGCCCCGTGCAGTGTATGTTACTTGCCATACATCCAGGTAATGAGGCACACCTGCAACAGAATCACAAAGTAATAATTTTCCCTGCACAGTGTGGTCCATACTGTGCAGGGAAAATTATTACTTTGTGATTCTGTTGCAGGTGTGCCTCATTACCTGAATGTATGGCAAGTAACAGTATGGTTATAATATTATAGAGATTATATTACATAATTGCTTTGAATCCTAACTTATTATATTATTTGAATTTGAAATAAGACTGATTCTGTATTCTGAACCTTATTATGTCAGTTAAGTTAGAATGTTATCAAATACTTTTTTAGATTTTAAGTCCGTAGACAGGATGTTATCTGGTTATCTCTATCAGATGACGTTTGTTTAATTAAATCCAATGTGCTTTTTCCGTCATCGGTACGTATCATATAAGTACAATTATAAGCGTTCGAAAGAAAATTCCCGGCGGAGTTCACTCTTTTCTTTCGAACGCTTATACTTGTACTTGCATGATACGTACCAATGACGGAAAAGGCACATTGGAATTAATTAAAATGTTATATTATACGTTATAATACTGTATTGTAATATATTAGGACATCACCCGTGCGCGGTCGTGATGGCAAGATGAGAATTAAACAGTGCAAAAATGCCATCACGACCGCGCAGTCAGACAGGGGCGTATACAAAAGGAGAGGGGGTTGTAACTCCCCCCAACCCCCTTTCCTTCCTTGAAAGCTGAACCTTAATAAATCTAAAAAAAATATCGAAAAATGATACTCGTCAGATAAAATTTAATATATATATATATATATATAATTATATATATATATATATATTTAAATGACCTCCGAAATATATCTTACACTGATTTAAATTGCATCCCATATTATGATTATAATTTAAGCATATACTGTATTATATAATATATATAATCAAAATACTGCACATATTATTTGACCTGAATAATTTGCATGATGCAGCAGTACAGATTTATTTTTAATTACAATTTTCTACGAGCAAATATTTTTTATTCAGTTTTTTGTAGTACTTAAAAACTTAAATGAATTGAATTGAATGGAATTATTAAATAATTGTCAAATAATTAAATGACGAAGTGCGTGAGGGTACTGAAGTATTAAGTTTTTTTTATAAGATTTTTCATTTTTTATGGTAGTTTTTTTTTCCATTATTTTACGTGGGTTTTTGGGGGACTACGCGCCCCGTCTGGCCCCGTCCCTTCCAGAGAAGCGTTCTCGATCTTCTTCCTTAAAAAAAAAAGAAAATAAACTTCAGCAAATTCTGGATACATCACTGTCTCTTGTCTGCATTCCTATAATAATTGCATTATGATTATAAACGCGATAAAATAATATTCTGTAAATTATTTTATCTGTGCTGTAGTTGAAATTTAAGCTTTATACGGATATGTTTGCAAAAGTAAATTCTCGTGTTTATATGGAGAGAGATGAACAGCATGATGGCTGACTTCGGTAAAGGGGAGGGGATAGTGCCATGCTACCGTGAATAGCCTCACATCAAGGTGCAAGAAAAAGGCAAACAAACAGTTAGGCCACGCCTCCCTTGGTTCCTAGAAGTGGGGAACAGATGCCAAAGCCTATAATTATTTAATAATAATATTATATTTCCATATAAGGAGCGTATGGGCAAGCAGCCGGCTTGGCTACAGCAGGCAGCAAGCATACTTTCATCTAGACTTTGCAAACGCTCCGTCCTTATCAAAGGTCGAACAAAGGACACTTAGAGGTGAAAGATAATGACGACACGTGTCATCAACTGCCCACTCCACCAAGGCCTGCACACTGCGAAGCGCGCGAACAAAAACAGTAGTCCACCCCATTTGCTATATAGCATTGTAAAATTCAAAAATTAAATCCAACAGAAATAAATTTTTCTTTATATTTTCACACCTCAGGCATAATTTCTAAACCCCATATATCTTGCCGTGTGTTAAGTTTCAAAATTTTAGAACCACTCCTTCCATGAAAATTTCGGGGTCAAAATTGCATATAACTCAATGTAAAATTGAGAATCTAGGACTAATATTTCAAAAAAACAATCGAGATCAATATTATCAATTATCAATAGTGCGCATTATACTTCTTATACTGTTCTTATACATCATATCAAATTGAATATAATTATTTAAATTATAATGTATAATTTTTAGGCCGCGAATCTCAACGACTATAGTAAATTGTTCTTGCGCGAATCTCAAAGGAAGATATCCATCAAACCACGTTTCTCATGCATGCATGAATATAGCCATGAATGTTTAACTTTTAGTGTGATATGTGACTGAGCTAGGTTGGCGCAATCCATACGTTATAATGGACAATTTGCATGACATTTTTTATTGCAGAAATGGATAGAGGGTACAAATTTATGCTTATACTCTGAATTTTTTCAGATTTTTTTGAGAGCGGGAACTATTTTAAAACAATTATTGAAAGTCAGTTTTATGACGTCACGGGCGTTTAGTGCCTATCCTTTTCTTAAGGACAGACTCCTCGTGACGTCATAAAATCGACTTTCAATTAGTTTTTAAAAATATTTCCCGGTCTCTAAAAAATCTGAAAAAAATTCAGAGTAGCATAACTTTGCACCCTCTATCCATTTCTGCAATGAAAAAATGTCATGCAAGTTGTCCATTATTTAGCTAGGAATCGGAAGTGAAAATAAGTAGAAAAAGTGTCACTTCCGGAAAATTTTAGGCGTGAACTTACTCTCGCTTGTTAGACTGTAAGACCATTATTTGTCTTTGACGTCACGAGCCTTTGTCGTCCAATGTAATTCTAATGGGAGGGTCGCGTGACGTCAAACCAAAGATAAATGGTCCCGACGTTAGTTAAGTGTTTGCAGAGAAAGTGGGTGGAAGGGTAATAGGGGGGTGGAGAGCAAGGAGGAGGTAATTGTCGTTTGCTGGTTCTCACTGGTCGAGAGAGTTTGAGAGTGGGGAGAAAGAGTAGGAGTGGACAGTGATGTAGTCCTCGCATATTCGCGGCGAATATGTGCGCATAATCGCATATTCGCACATATTCGCGGGCAATCTGCGGCCGCATATGCGCGCATAATCGCAAATATTGAAATTTGACTTTCCTGCCACAAAAATAGCAATTTTAGACTGGTTAAAGCTACAGTAAATGCTACAGAGAGTCTTTTCTTATTTTTCTTGGTATAATCCCTTGCTTAATTAGTGTTTGGATTAAATTAGAGTTAATTAGTAATGGAATTAAAGCAATCGGCCTTTCAGGCTGCCGAGGTGCTCACGTGATTTTTATTGCGCGCGGCCGCCATCTTGAAAGTATCTTTCACGCATATGCGCGCATTTGCGCGCATTTGCGCGCATATTCGCATGCGCATATTCGCGCATATTCGCATGCGCATATTCGTGGACCAATCTTCGCGCGAATTTCACATCACTGGGAGTGGAGGGAAACAAAAAAGAGTGGGAGAGATTCTGATAGATGCTGGAGCTGTGCTGGAGGCTGCGTGCGTCACTTATTCGCGATAGTTGCAAAGTTGAAGTTGTGATTTGCCAACCTACAGAACCGTCTACTTTTTTCTAATATCACATATTACATATTACCCTTATACTGTGCTATCCTGACCAACGGCGCCCAGACCCTTCTTAATCAGTGCTTACCGCGCGACCCTTCAACCTTAAATTCAGTGCCCTCCAAATCACCTGAGCTTCGCAGCGGGCAGACGAAGCCACCCGCCTTCTGCCACGTCCCAGGTAAGTACAAAACCTCACCTCTTGTGACCTATTTCCTTTAATTAATTTTTTATCTTGTGTCTATGTGTACCACAGATAGTTTTTTTTTTGTATGTTCTCGGCTCTCGTATATGTTTAACACGTCCCATGATAGAAAGGCCAGAAAGGCCACGTCCCTTATTATTAATGGAATCATGGATGGACACGTACCGTGCCACGTCGATATTAATGACGTCATCAGCATCATAATGACGCCATTTTTATTTACCGTGTGTAATGTATAATAACCTAACTATGCAATTCAAATTCAAATTTTTATTTTGATCGTTGGCTTGACAGCATAGATCACGTCAGAGTTGTTACATAGATTTTACATTTTTAACAGATACTTAATTCTAATTAACATAGCACTTAAAAAAAACATACATAAGTATGTTTTTTTATGTATTAATTAAATAGTGCATTAAAAAATTATAAAACTTGGATGTCGATCCTGTCTATAATCTTTTTTTATTAAAATGGTCGAAGTTTTGTTGGCGATTTTTTTTTCGTTAGATTTCTTTATGCAATTGTAAACCTGAAGTTGGTACACCACGAGTTAAACCCCTACTCTGCTCGTGCATGGGCACTGTCACGCAGCCTACATATGCAGGGGGTGTGGTGAACTGAACGACTTCGGTTGGGTGCTCTTCTTACCCTAAATTTGCGTTTCTTTGTCTTTTGGAGCTGCAGCAAATTATGCTGGGGTAACGTTCCCGCTGTCGATTAGCGCAGAACTTTTTATATATTTTGACCATCTGTATATTATTACTATAATTATTGTATAATTGTATGCGGTTAACTTCTTCATCATTTTTTTGCGTTGTTCTTTTCTCCTTTTTATTTTATTTTATTTTTTTTTTAGTTTGATATTGGAGTTGCAGTGATTCGAAGTTTAACATTCAATAGGTTGCTTAATTAAGCTTCATGTTTTTTAATTATTAAATTAATTTGCAATAATTAGAAACGTGTTTACCCTCAACAGTTACTTATAAGCTCTACAGTAGCACAACGTTGAAATATTTTTTTATATATTTGTCCGGAAGTATTTGACAACTAATTATGGTGTTGCCATTTCCATAAAATTATGCTGTGGCTGCTGACAGAGCATTTACATGATTTTACAATGTTATAATAATAATAATTGTTTATTGGGTTTAAAAATACAAAGTATAGAGAAAATATTAACAAATAAACATATACAAAACCCAATTGGTGAATGCAAAAGACGAAAGTCCATACACAAAATGCGTACATTCACCGAAAGAAAATAATATAAATCAGACAATGATATTGTAACT
Source organism: Siphlonurus alternatus (assembly GCA_949825025.1). Taxonomy (NCBI): domain Eukaryota; kingdom Metazoa; phylum Arthropoda; class Insecta; order Ephemeroptera; family Siphlonuridae; genus Siphlonurus; species Siphlonurus alternatus. The sequence goes on along the minus strand of OX463788.1, from coordinate 61,291,075 downwards.
ACTTCGTCAATATAATAAAATGAAATGTTAAACAATTAATAAAACAACAAACACATAATTGATATATATGCAAAAGCATATCACACATCAGGCAAATGATACCTTGCAGAGTGAGGCAAGGGAATTGTACATACGCCCTGACTACACGGGGAAAGAAGGAAGCGAGGTAAGCAGACTTTCCCATAGGTGTAGAGAGCACAATCTGGCTAACACGCAGTCCAGGTCTACGCTCCTTGACTGACACCCTCTCAGTGCTGAACACATTCAGATCATAACGACCTGACAGACACTTATTAAAAAATGACATCATATACAGCAATCCTCGCCAGACGCACGTAATTCCAGCAGTTACCACTAGGTTCGCACTAACTTTTTGACGCCAATTAGGTATATTATACTTTTGAATAGAAAATTATTTACAGTTTCCTTTACCAAAGAACTCGGTGAAAAATGCAGTTGAATTTATATGTTAAATTTAAAATAGGAACAAACCGACGAAAAAATAAAAATAATAATTTTAAAATTCCTGCTCTAAGCTCTCGCTCATTGGGTTCATTGTTTTGAAACTTTGCAAGCCTTTAATTATTAGATACAGTTCTGTTTTACAATTCGACGGTTGTTCGTCCACTCTTTTATGTTACAATATTATAAAATATGTTGGCCTTTTTTTAATTTAAATGTCATAATGATAAAATTGAATTTTCTACTTTAATCATTAATTTGTGCTATAATATATAGAATTAATTCATAGTATTTTACAAATCTCAATGGGTTAATTGCTTTTCTATTTCCTAATATAATATAAATTATCATCTAATATAAGTTAAATAGTAATTTTATAATAATTGTCTAAAATTGTAACAACGAAATCAAATTATTCATTAATCTTCCTAATTAATGTAAGAATATAAAAAAAAATTAGACGCATACAGCATAATTTCAATATTTACATTTTAGTTTTTTCAAAATAAAAATATTTTGTTAATTCTATGTATTTTCAGCCTATATTTTCATGCAATGTGCCGTTTATGTATGTTATATATTACATATTATATTATGTTAAGGTTTCTTATAAATTTTATTATTTTATAATTTATAATAATAATAATTTATTTATATATTTTATGGGGTCAGGTAATTCACAAAGGATCCCTTCTTATACATCATATTTAATCTACATTAAATCGGGGTAATTACACTCTTCACATTTCTATAATTATCATATAATGTATGTAATGATCTTCATGTTGCTTGAAATCTGACATATATTCTATTTTTTTTCACACACTTTCCATAATGAATATTCTAAAATGCAAAGGTGTTTTAAATGCCATTTAATATTTTCAATATTTTTACACAAAGAGGTCACTTTATAACAAAGATCATGAGACGTATACATTTAAATTTAAGACCAGCTTAAATTATAAAATAAATTATACATATATGCACCAATAAATAAATAAAAGAATTTATTTATTTAAACGTCTTTAACATGGCGAGAGTTAAGGCATGAATGCCTTTTTGTCTCTAGCCAATAGTTTTACAATATTATTACATTAGATGTAAGAATGTAAGAATAATACAAAAAGTTTGAAACAATTTCAGTGATTAGTTGCTAAAAGTTACTATTAACAATTACTTGAATTGAATAAAATAAATTATAAAGTTGAAAAATTTATATGCACTGATTCATTATATTTGTATTTTTTATTTACATGTTTTGTTTTATGTTGTTTTTTTTTGTGGCCCCAACAGATAACAACGTATTTAAAAAAAAAATAAATAAATAATTAAATAAAATAAAGTAAAAAAAAAAAAAAAGGAATAAAAATTTGAAAAATACAAAGATATGAAGCACTCACTCTATTTAACATTCATGTCTCCAGTTCTCTAATTATATACAAACATTACACGGGAAAACTTTTTGCCAACAAAATCTATATGCATGGTCTATATCTAAATATTATATATTGTATATTATACATATATGCACTGCAAATTTGTATAAATTATAATACCCACAGAAATTGAGTGTTATTTATTAGTTTATTATAGGTTTATAGATTATCAACTATAAAACAGATTCAAGAATAGGATTATTATTTTTATCATTTTGAACCTGAATTATTTCTGTCTTTTTTATATTTAAAACAAAACTTAAGTGGGATTTTACTTTTGACTTTAAATTAAAAAAAAAAATCATGATTTCAACAATACTTGAATATTTATAATTGCAAAAGTATTGATCAGAAATAAGGTCTGTTAAATAGAAAATAACTGAAAATAAATAAATGACTTTAAATAATAATATCTTCAGCGCTTGTTAACCGCGTGTTTAATTTCGATCGGCGTTGTAAACACTAAACAATTAAGCTACACGTTAAACCCTATATAGGAATGGGCCTATATGCATATAACTATATGCGCAGTGCAGCACTATATATCGTCCATTGCACATTACACACACCGTCCAGACCAAAGATACGGAGAAATCTGATAATCATATATAATCTGAGAAATCTTCAGATTATATATGGATGGAATCTGCAAGTGTTTCGTTTTGATCGACGCTTTGTTTTATTACTGCCATGCTGCCATGATTTCTACAAAATAATCTATACGTTAAGCCCTTCATATATTGATCTATCCCTATATATATATAATAACCAGTTGGCCACTCCTGAAATAGTCAGTAAGCCTAAATTCAGGAGAAATCGCTGCAACGTGTGCAAACGTCCACATAAATTGCATAAACTTTTTGAGATTCTTGCTGTTGACTGTGTCTAAATTTCCAACCGCGCAGTTCATGCAGTGGTATATGCGCATCCGATTCGTAATCAGAAAGTGCATCATGGGTTCGATCTCCTGCAGGCAACGCCGAATTATTCCACGGTGGCGCTTGCTAAAGAACACCCATGCATCACACCAGTGCAACCGGAAGGTGGTTAGTGGCATATTCATCGACCATCCTTAAACTTGTAACCGTTAGTTCTGTTCTTTTGTTCTTCAGCCTTGAAAATCCTTTAATACGCCGCTTCAAAGAAAATACTTTACATCCATTGTAATTTTTTTTACAATGCTAAATCTAATGCGAAAATCTCGATGAAGCAACTCTATGTTTGCAACAGTTGACGGTGTGGCGACATTTGATGTTGTTTATGACTTAATTGCACTTTTATTAGCTGCATTGTTTTCCCCAAAAAGCGCAGAAAAATCAGTAACTCGTAAACAACATCAAAGGTCGCCGCCTCGCTTTCTATCCTCAACTAGGCTCAACTTGAGTGTTATATTTAACTCTTTTCTCAAACAAGTGTAATAAAATTATAACAATTATACACAGTAAACCTCTATATATATATACTTTACCATTATGATAAAATATAATTTTTGTGAGCCTCTTTTGAGTAAGTTATTAATTATTTTCTTAGTTACTTTATTAATTAATACATGTGCGCAACTGCCAGAATGATTTTCTACTGAAATGTGCTTCGTTATATATATTATATTAATATACTGTCAATAATTTCATTCACAAAAGCATTTGCATTGATTTTTTTATTTAATTTTTTTTAAATGAAAAGTAGCATGACGAATATTTTGGAAGTCACGTGGTCTTAGTGTGAAAATTTGACATGTAATCAAATCAACTTTTTATTAAAACACTTTTTTTTTTTTTTTTTTTTGATTCAACTGCTCAACTGCATTTCTGTAGCACAATAACCCGCAGCAATCTCACTTTTCAGCAGAATTTGTTTAATGTATTATTTTATTTTTACAGGAAAAATTAAGCAATGCCAACTCAATTTGACTTAATGCTTGAATTAGTAATTATTGCTAAAAATAGTTCGAATTAGCGCTCCTCCATATGGAATCGAAGTTAAAAAGATAAAGAAAAAAAAGGTTAAAAGTGTTCCATAGAATTGGCCATATTTATGGTTCTCCAGGAAAAAATTCCAAAGTCATGCAGAGAAAACTTATATCATGGCATTTAACATGGGGCCTTAATTGCCTGACAAAACCCTTCAATTTACTCGAAGAAAGTTCGTTGGTGGTACGAGACGAGCCACCAATCCACGATTTTTTTTGGGGGGCGATCGAGGGGTTTTGACAGTTAATACCCCATGTTAAATGCCACATCAATTATTAAGAACACTGACAATACCCTTATTATATTTAGTACAAAATTAGCTGTCTATCCGCCAGGGGCCCCGGGCCCGAACATATTTGTAAGCTAATCATTAATGGTGTTTGAAAAAAAAAAAAAAATAACACGGAAATAGCAAAAAAATAAACGCCAATTTTTTTAAATGTCTGCAAAAATGTTAAACTATTCTCAATATTTTTATTTTTCCGTTCTTTTCTTTTTCTTCCTTTTTCTTCTTTTATATTTTTATTTTGCAAAGGCCCGTGGGGCCCGACACGGCTGGGGCCCGGGCCAGACCGACCCTGCCTCCCGCGGCTGCTGCACCCTCCTTGCACACTTTTACTAAGAGGATAATCGCTGCACTCTTCTCCCTCTTCTCTGGGGATCAGTGTCTCAGGATGATGCAAGTGTCTTGATTAAAATTAAAAAATATCCATCTGTAGGCTTGTATGATAATTAGTTCCTGATTGTGTGTGTCAGTAGCAACTCTCACAAACAATATATTTAATATGATTTATTAATCTTCTCTCAATTAGGTATAGTGACATTATTATCAATGAGTTTATATTGTAAAATCTCTGTTATCATGTGGTAATGGTAAAAAATAAAGAATAAAATTCATGATAGGCTAGAATTACATCGTTGTGTACAATCGAAAAGCAACAAAATAATTAATTAAAATTAACACAATTTACATGATAGAGATTGGTGAAAAATATGGTTGGCTACTAACTTGTTTCTCAACATTATTTAATATTTACAGTGCTCTCTGGTGCTCCTATTAATACCCAGTCTGCACGCCATGCAGGCGCCCAATATACCATTTCGTATATTGGGGCACGTATAATGTTGTATGTATTATTACAAAATTTCTCGATACAGAGCTCATCCGGCGCCGCGGAATATGACATCCAAAATTGCCTCCTTCCTCCTATATACATATCAACTCTGTATAATGTATTATCCTTTGTTTCTAATGGTGCAAAATTATTTGTTCTAAAAAAATAATTACTACTGTTATCTCTCAGTTGTCCATTATGCATACTACACAAACAATGTTTTCAAATTGGGTGAGAGGGTATACTGAGTTACGGACCACACAGGGTAGATTCGTATATATATATATATATATATATATATATTATATATATATATATATGTATATATATATTATATAGAAGGTCTCTCGGTTGTATCTTTGCCGTGGAAGGTTGCGGGGGGAAGATCGCCGAGAGTCGAACCCGCGGCCACCATTTAGGGTCGCCCTTTATGGTGTGGCTGCCGCTTGATGTGCGTGGCTGCCGGCTGATGTGCTTGGCGGGAGACCGCGGTGCTGCAGCGTATAACAGCTGACACTCGCAGGTCACCCCCGTGTTACCAATGTCACACGCAGCTAAACTAAGAAACTACGATATTATGTTTACAACCCATGCAAGCAGCAGATAACTCGAACGTTACGACGCGTGACCTGATGGAGTGAGAGCAGCGTGCTTGTCTGCAGAGGTCGCTTTTAATTGGTGACTGAACCGATTGCTACTTTGCTTGTCAACCATGGATATATACCTGCCAACTATAATAAAGTGCAGAAAGATGAGTCTTGATAGCTTTCCAAATCCAGGTTCAAAAGTGATCTAAAGAAATATTGTTGATGTATTAGCTGAGGCTCGAAAATTCAATCCCAGTTTGGCTTGGATATGAGCTGCATGGTTTGATCCTAATGGCCTTTATTTAAATTATAATTTTGCTCGTTGATAATTAAGTGTAAATATATATACTATATCATTATGACGATGTAAATTGTTCAAATTATAAGATAATAATAAAGAAACTAAGGAATAAAATAAAAAAGTAGACAAAATTAATTCTCAATATTATATTAATTAATCAACAAGTAATAATTTAATAACGAAAGAAATTGTTGGATAGTTTCATCCCGACACAAAAAAAAAACAATTTTATTGTAAATTTTGTTTTAGGTAGAAGTAAAAATAATGTCAATTAGTGATAATGTATTGATTATAATATTATGCCGATTATGCGGATATGCGCTGTCCGAAAATTGTAAAAGTTCAATTTATAGTATATTATACGTCATATCGCCAAAAACCTAAGAGGAGCGACTAATAGATATATAGCTTCATGATTAAAAGAATATCAAATTAATATGCGTCTTTAGTAAACGTTAGTAATACGACGAAATATTATATATAGCTGCTAGCCATTAATGACGTCATACGTCTGTTGCCATGCAGTTCTCAGGCTCAGATTTTGGCGTCGCCGATTAGAGTCCAGACACGCGGAACGATGCTGCTACGAGAGAGCCTTGAGAGAGAGGCTATAGGTAACAAGAGAGCGGACGAGCGCATAGTTATACGTCACACATATATACATCAGCGGGCTGGGCTGGCAGGCAGGCAGGCAGGCAGGCTAGGCGAGCTGCAGCGGCTGGCTTAGGGCATGCATGCAGGGTTCCAGCGGGCAGAGGCAGGTGGTTTTGCTCCATGTAGGTAGCGGCAGCACCATCCATTTCTGGTGCTCCGCTCTCTGTGCTCACACCCCCCCTACTAAAATAAGAATGGACTAGACCCTATATACTTGCATTGCAAGATTATGCAGCCAAAGTGCATTATGCTTTATTATTCATATTTTACGTCTCCTATTAATTAATGCACGTTAAAAAAATTAATTTGTAAATTATTGTTTATTTCATCAAGATAATCTAAAATAACTTTTGCTTTATAATGAACAAAGGCACATTATTATTCGTGAAATGAACACTCACTTTTAATTAAGTCAAAGCAAAGTGTATCAAATTATATTTTATTATCTCTGGCGTTTTTGTTCAAAAAAAAATTTTTTTTTTAAGTATAAGGGCCATAACGCTTGACTTTTCAGCTTTGCTTAAATTTCATTATTATGTTTGTGTTTTGCTGGCCAGTATGATGTCATACTTTTAGGACCAACGTGCTGACGGAGCGTGAAATTAGTTTGGTGCATATTTCCGCGGTCAGAGGTCAAGGAGAGGCGTGATATTCGTTACAGTGCAGTCATAACATCCTGTCGGTCTTCATGCAGTGAATCATAATATATGTCTCGAACATTTTCTTTGTTTTAAAAAATGTAGTTTATGTTAGTGTAAAGTTGTGTCGAGTCGTCATTCTGCATGAGCAAAAGTTAGTAAATGAAAATAACTTAATATAATACTTAATTCTTGGAAATTAAATTAATATTTATTTTTTGCTATATAGTTTTATGACACGCTTCATAAATATTGCTTGATTGGAAAATAAAAGTTAATAAGCTTGTTCTAAAAAGAAAATAAATCTTTTTTATTGGTTGTGTAATAAATTTTAGTGTCATAAAATTCTGAATGGTTTGGATGTTCACCGTTTTTTTTTTTTCTTTCGTCTCCAGCCTCGTTGCCGCGCACGTGTTCTATGCTTTCTCAATTGATTGCGTGAATAGAACTGCATGGGCCATGAAATTGAGCGGCAAATGTTTGCTTGATTGATTAGTTGGTATTTTGGGGCACTTGACACATTTTGGTCATGTATGCCCCCACGGCAAATGTTTGCTTGCTGGCAACTTTCCTTACTCTCGGTGCGTCACAGTGTACACCTCGAGACACCCCGAACGTTACGTTATGGGTGTTGCCACGCAGTCTATAGAGGAGTTGTGAACTTGATTTTTTCGGGGTGTCTAGACTGGGTGCTCTTCTTACTCTGAAATGGTAAGCATCCACTTGTTGATTTGGTCACTAAAAGAAGTTCGTTCTGATTTTAACGCGAAAAATTTTGGACTTTTTTAATAAGGTATATTTGTTACTCAGGTGGTTATGTAAGGATTTGCAAATTATAAATATTTTTCTCATGTTTCTTCTAATATATTTGCAATATATATCATTTATACCTACAATGCTATATATTATTATGCGTTATATATAAATGGATTGACCTCCATTGTCGTCTCTGCCCCGTGCAGTGTATGTTACTTGCCATACATCCAGGTAATGAGGCACACCTGCAACAGAATCACAAAGTAATATTTTTCCCTGCACAGTGTGGTCCATACTGTGCAGGGAAAATTATTACTTTGTGATTCTGTTGCAGGTGTGCCTCATTACCTGAATGTATGGCAAGTAACAGTATGGTTATAATATTATAGAGATTATATTACATAATTGCTTTGAATCCTAACTTATTATATTATCTGAATTTGAAATAAGACTGATTCTGTATTCTGAACCTTATTAAGTCAGTTAAGTTAGAATGTTATCAAATACTTTTTTAGATTTAAAGTCCGTAGACAGGATGTTATCTTGTTATCTCTATCAGATGACGTTTGTTTAATTAAATCCAATGTGCTTTTTCCGTCATCGGTACGTATCATAAAAGTACAATTATAAGCGTTCGAAAGAAAATTCCCGGCGGAGTTCACTCTTTTCTTTCGAACGCTTATACTTGTACTTGCATGATACGTACCAATGACGGAAAAGGCACATTGGAATTAATTAAAATGTTATATTATACGTTATAATACTGTATTGTAATATATTAGGACATCACCCGTGCGCGGTCGTGATGGCAAGATGAGAAACAGTGCAAAAATGCCATCACGACCGCGCAGTCAGACAGGGGCGTATACAAAAGGAGAGGGGGTTGTAACTCCCCCCAACCCCCTTTCCTTCCTTGAAAGCTGAACCTTAATAAATCTAAAAAAAATATCGAAAAATGATACTCGTCAGATAAAATTTAATATATATATATATATTTAAATGTCCTCCGAAATATATCTTACACTGATTTAAATTGCATCCCATATTATGATTATAATTTAAGCATATACTGTATTATATAATATATATAATCAAAATACTGCACATATTATTTGACCTGAATAATTTGCATGATGCAGCAGTACAGATTTATTTTTAATTACAATTTTCTACGAGCAAATATTTTTTATTCAGTTTTCTGTAGTACTTAAAAACTTAAATGAATTGAATTGAATGGAATTATTAAATAATTGTCAAATAATTAAATGACGAAGTGCGTGAGGGTACTGAAGTATTAAGTTTTTTTATAAGATTTTTCATTTTTTATGGTAGTTTTTTTTCCATTATTTTACGTGGGTTTTTGGGGGACTACGCGCCCCGTCGGGCCCCGTCCCTTCCAGAGAAGCGTTCTCGATCTTCTTCCTTAAAAAAAAAAGAAAATAAACTTCAGCAAATTCTGGATACATCACTGTCTCTTGTCTGCATTCCTATAATACTTGCATTATGATTATAAACGCGATAAAATAATATTCTGTAAATTATTTTATCTGTGCTGTAGTTGAAATTTAAGCTTTATACGGATATGTTTGCAAAAGTAAATTCTCGTGTTTATATGGAGAGAGATGAACAGCATGATGGCTGACTTCGGTAAAGGGGAGGGGATAGTGCCATGCTACCGTGAATAGCCTCACATCAAGGTGCAAGAAAAAGGCAAACAAACAGTTAGGCCACGCCTCCCTTGGTTCCTAGAAGTGGGGAACAGATGCCAAAGCCTATAATTATTTAATAATAATATTATATTTCCATATAAGGAGCGTATGGGCAAGCAGCCGGCTTGGCTACAGCAGGCAGCAAGCATACTTTCATCTAGACTTTGCAAACGCTCCGTCCTTATCAAAGGTCGAACAAAGGACACTTAGAGGTGAAAGATAATGACGACACGTGTCATCAACTGCCCACTCCACCAAGGCCTGCACACTGCGAAGCGCGCGAACAAAAACAGTAGTCCACCCCATTTGCTATATAGCATTGTAAAATTCAAAAATTAAATCCAACAGAAATAAATTTTTCTTTATATTTTCACACCTCAGGCATAATTTCTAAACCCCATATATCTTGCCATGTGTTAAGTTTCAAAATTTTAGAACCACTCCTTCCATGAAAATTTTGGGGTCAAAATTGCATATAACTCAATGTAAAATTGAGAATCTAGGACTAATATTTCAAAAAAACAATCGAGATCAATATTATCAATTATCAATAGTGCGCATTATACTTCTTATACTGTTCTTATAAATCATATCAAATTGAATATAATTATTTAAATTATAATGTATAATTTTTAGGCCGCGAATCTCAACGACTATAGTAAATTGTTCTTGCGCGAATCTCAAAGGAAGATATCCATCAAACCACGTTTCTCATGCATGCATGAATATAGCCATGAATGTTTAACTTTTAGTGTGATATGTGACTGAGCTAGGTTGGCGCAATCCATACGTTATAATCATGGACAATTTGCATGACATTTTTTATTGCAGAAATGGATAGAGGGTACAAATTTATGCTTATACTCTGAATTTTTTCAGATTTTTTTGAGAGCATAAACTATTTTAAACAATTATTGAAAGTCAGTTTTATGACGTCACGGGCGTTTAGTGCCTATCCTTTTCTTAAGGACAGACTCCTCGTGACGTCATAAAATCGACTTTCAATTAGTTTTTAAAAATATTTCCCGGTCTCTAAAAAATCTGAAAAAAATTCAGAGTAGCATAACTTTGCACCCTCTATCCATTTCTGCAATGAAAAAATGTCATGCAAGTTGTCCATTATTTAGCTAGGAATCGGAAGTGAAAATAAGTAGAAAAAGTGTCACTTCCGGAAAATTTTAGGCGTGAACTTACTCTCGCTTGTTAGACTGTAAGACCATTTGTCTTTGACGTCACGAGCCTTTGTCGTCCAATGTAATTCTAATGGGAGGGTCGCGTGACGTCAAACCAAAGATAAATGGTCCCGACGTTAGTTAAGTGTTTGCAGAGAAAGTGGGTGGAAGGGTAATAGGGGGGTGGAGAGCAAGGAGGAGGTAATTGTCGTTTGCTGGTTCTCACTGGTCGAGAGAGTTTGAGAGTGGGGAGAAAGAGTAGGAGTGGACAGTGATGTAGTCCTCGCATATTCGCGGCGAATATGTGCGCATAATCGTATATTCGCACATATTCGCGGGCAATCTGCGGCCGCATATGCGCGCATAATCGCAAATATTGAAATTTGACTTTCCTGCCACAAAAATAGCAATTTTAGACTGGTTAAAGCTACAGTAAATGCTACAGAGAGTCTTTTCTTATTTTTCTTGGTATAATCCCTTGCTTAATTAGTGTTTGGATTAAATTAGAGTTAATTAGTAATGGAATTAAAGCAATCGGCCTTTCAGGCTGCCGAGGTGCTCACGTGATTTTTATTGCGCGCGGCCGCCATCTTGAAAGTATCTTTCACGCATATGCGCGCATTTGCGCGCATTTGCGCGCATATTCGCGCATATTCGCATGCGCATATTCGCGCATATTCGCATGCCCATATTCGTGGACCAATCTTCGCGCGAATTTCACATCACTGGGAGTGGAGGGAAACAAAAAAGAGTGGGAGAGATTCTGATAGATGCTGGAGCTGTGCTGGAGGCTGCGTGCGTCACTTATTCGCGATAGTTGCAAAGTTGAAGTTGTGATTTGCCAACCTACAGAACCGTCTACTTTTTTCTAATATCACATATTACATATTACCCTTATACTGTGCTATCCTGACCAACGGCGCCCAGACCCTTCTTAATCAGTGCTTACCGCGCGACCCTTCAACCTTAAATTCAGTGCCCTCCAAATCACCTGAGCTTCGCAGCGGGCAGACGAAGCCACCCGCCTTCTGCCACGTCCCAGGTAAGTACAAAACCTCACCTCTTGTGACCTATTTCCTTTAATTAATTTTTTATCTTGTGTCTATGTGTACCACAGATAGTTTTTTTTTTGTATGTTCTCGGCTCTCGTATATGTTTAACACGTCCCATGATAGAAAGGCCAGAAAGGCCACGTCCCTTATTATTAATGGAATCATGGATGGACACGTACCGTGCCACGTCGATATTAATGACGTCATCAGCATCATAATGACGCCATTTTTATTTACCGTGTGTAATGTATAATAACCTAACTATGCAATTCAAATTCAAATTTTTATTTTGATCGTTGGCTTGACAGCATAGATCACGTCAGAGTTGTTACATAGATTTTACATTTTTAACAGATACTTAATTCTAATTAACATAGCACTTAAAAAAAAACATACATAAGTATGTTTTTTTATGTATTAATTAAATAGTGCATTAAAAAATTATAAAACTTGGATGTCGATCCTGTCTATAATCTTTTTTTATTAAAATGGTCGAAGTTTTGTTGGTGATTTTTTTTTCGTTAGAGTTCTTTATGCAATTGTACACCTGAAGTTGGTACACCACGAGTTAAACCCCTACTCTGCTCGTGCATGGGCACTGTCACGCAGCCTACATATGCAGGGGGTGTGGTGAACTGAACGACTTCGGTTGGGTGCTCTTCTTACCCTAAATTTGCGTTTCTTTGTCTTTTGGAGCTGCAGCAAATTATGCTGGGGTAACGTTCCCGCTGTCGATTAGCGCAGAACTTTTTATATATTTTGACCATCTGTATATTATTACTATAATTATTGTATAATTGTATGCTGTTAACTTCTTCATCATTTATTTTGCGTTGCTTTTTTCTCCTTTTTATTTTATTTTATTTTATTTTTTTTAGTTTGATATTGGAGTTGCAGTGATTCGAAGTTTAACATTCAATAGGTTGCTTAATTAAGCTTCATGTTTTTTAATTATTATATTAATTTGCAATAATAAATAGAAACGTGTTGACCCTCAACAGTTACTTATAAGCTCTACAGTAGCACAACGTTGAAATATTTTTTTATATATTTGTCCGGAAGTATTTGACAACTAATTATGTTGTTGTCATTTCCATAAAATTATGCTGTGGCTGTTGACAGAGCATTTACATGATTTTACAATGTTAATCATATACAGCAATCCTCGCCAGACGCACGTAATTCCAGCAGTTACCACTAGGTTCGCACTAACATTATGACGCCAATTAGGTATATACTTTTGAATAGAAAATTATATACAGTTTCCTTTACCAAAGAACTCGATGAAAAATGCAGTTGAATTTATATGTTAAATTTAAAATAGGAACAAACCGACGAAAAAATAAAAATAATAATTTTAAAATTCCTGCTCTAAGCTCTCGCTCATTGGGTTCATTGTTTTGAAACTTTGCAAGCCTTTAAGGTAGAGATAATACAGATCAGCTGGCCCAATGCTAAAAAAATCCCATTCATAAAAATTATGAAAAAAATTTAAAGTGTTCTCCTCTACATCCCCTATCAGTAGGTAAAATATCAGGTATACAAAAACGAGCTAGTTTTCGAGTTATTAATTTTTAAAGTTGACCAATTTAACATGGAAGTTCCATTTCTCCATGTTAAATTAGTCAACTTTAAAAATTAATAACTCGAAAACTAGCTCGTTTTTGTATACCTGATATTTTACCTACTGATAGGGGATGTAGAGGAGAACACTTTAAATTTTTTTCATAATTTTTATGAATGGGATTTTTTTAGCATTGGGCCAGCTGATCTGTATTATCTCTACCTTAATTATTAGATACAGTTCTGTTTTACAATTCGACGGTTGTTCGTTCACTCTTTTATGTTACAATATTATAAAATATGTTGGCCTTTTTTTAATTTAAATGTCATAATGATAAAATTGAATTTTCTACTTTAATCATTAATTTGTGCTATAATATATAGAATTAATTCATAGTATTTTACAAATCTCAATGGGTTAATTGCTTTTCTATTTCCTAATATAATATAAATTATCATCTAATATAAGTTAAATAGTAATTTTATAATAATTGTCTAAAATTGTAACAACGAAATCAAATTATTCATTAATCTTCCTAATTAATGTAAGAATATAAAAAAAATTAGACGCATACAGCATAATTTCAATATTTACATTTTAGTTTTTTCAAATTCAAAATATTTTATTAATTCTATGTATTTTCAGCCTATATTTTCATGCAATGTGCCGTTTATGTATGTTATATATTACATATTATATTATGTTAAGGTTTCTTATAAATTTTATTATTTTATAAATTATAATAATAATAATTTATTTATATATTTTATGGGGTCAGGTAATTCACAAAGGATCCCTTCTTATACATCATATTTAATCTACATTAAATCGGGGTAATTACACTCTTCACATTTCTATAATTATCTATCATATAATGTATGTAATGATCTTCATGTTGCTTGAAATCTGACATATATTCTATTTTTTTTCACACACTTTCCATAATGAATATTCTAAAATGCAAAGGTGTTTTAAATGCCATTTAATATTTTCAATATTTTTACACAAAGAGGTCACTTTATAACAAAGATCATGAGACGTATACATTTAAATTTAAGACCAGCTTAAATTATAAAATAAATTATACATATATGCACCAATAAATAAATAAAAGAATTTATTTATTTAAACGTCTTTAACATGGCGAGAGTTAAGGCATGAATGCCTTTTTGTCTCTAGCCAATAGTTTTACAATATTATTACATTAGATGTAAGAATGTAAGAATAATACAAAAAGTTTGAAACAATTTCAGTGATTAGTTGCTAAAAGTTACTATTAACAATTACTTGAATTGAATAAAATAAATTATAAAGTTGAAAAATTTATATGCACTGATTCATTATATTTGTATTTTTTATTTACATGTTTTGTTTTATGTTGTTGTTTTTTGTGGCCCCAACAGATAACAACGTATTTAAAAAAAAAATAAATAAATAATTAAATAAAATAAAGTAAAAAAAAAAAAAAAAGGAATAAAAATTTGAAAAATACAAAGATATGAAGCACTCACTCTATTTAACATTCATGTCTCCAGTTCTCTAATTATATACAAACATTACACGGGAAAACTTTTTGCCAACAAAATCTATATGCATGGTCTATATCTAAATATTATATATTGTATATTATACATATATGCACTGCAAATTTGTATAAATTATAATACCCACAGAAATTGAGTGTTATTTATTAGTTTATTATAGGTTTATAGATTATCAACTATAAAACAGATTCAAGAATAGGATTATTATTTTTATCATTTTGAACCTGAATTATTTCTGTCTTTTTTATATTTAAAACAAAACTTAAGTGGGATTTTACTTTTGACTTTAAATTAAAAAAAAAAATCATGATTTCAACAATACTTGAATATTTATAATTGCAAAAGTATTGATGGGAAATAAGGTCTTATAAATAGAAAATAACTGAAAATAAATAAATGACTTTAAATAATAATATCTTCAGCGCTTGTTAACCGCGTGTTTAATTTCGATCGGCGTTGTAAACACTAAACAATTAAGCTAGACGTTAAACCCTATATAGGAATGGGCCTATATGCATATAATATATGCGCAGTGCAGCACTATATATCGTCCATTGCACATTACACACACCGTCCAGACCAAAGATACGGAGAAATCTGATAATCATATATAATCTGAGAAATCTTCAGATTATATATGGATGGAATCTGCAAGTGTTTCGTTTTGATCGACGCCCTGTTTTATTACTGCCATGCTGCCATGATTTCTACAAAATAATCTATACGTTAAGCCCTTCATATATTGATCTATCCCTATATATAATAACCAGTTGGCCAGTCCTGAAATAGTCAGTAAGCCTAAATTCAGGAGAAATCGCTGCAACGTGTGCAAACGTCCACATAAATTGCATAAACTTTTTGAGATTCTTATTGATGTTGACTGTGTCTAAATTTCCAACCGCGCAGTTCATGCAGTGGTATATGCGCATCCGATTCGTAATCAGAAAGTGCATCATGGGTTCGATCTCATGCAGGCAACGCCGAATTATTCCACGGTGGCGCTTGCTAAAGAACACCCATGCATCACACCAGTGCAACCGGGAGGTGGTTAGTGGCATATTCATCGACCATCCTTAAACTTGTAACCGTTAGTTCTGTTCTTTTGTTCTTCAGCCTTGAAAATCCTTTAATACGCCGCTTCAAAGAAAATACTTTACATCCATTGTCATTTTTTTTACAATGCTATATCTAATGCGAAAATCTCGATGAAGCATCTCTATGTTTGTAACAGTTGACAGTGTGGCGACATTTGATGTTGTTTATGAGTTAATTGCACTTTTATTAGCTGCATTGTTTTCCCCAAAAAGCGCAGAAAAATCAGTAACTCGTAAACAACATCAAAGGTCGCCGCCTCGCTTTCTATCCTCAACTAGGCTCAACTTGAGTGTTATATTTAACTCTTTCCTCAAACAAGTGTAATGAAATTATAACAATTATACACAGTAAACCTCTATATATATATATATACTTTACCATTATGATAAAATATAATTTTTGTGAGCCTCTTTTGAGTAAGTTATTAATTATTTTCTTAGTTACTTTATTAATTATAATTAATACATGTGCGCAACTGCCAGAATGATTTTCTACTGAAATGTGCTTCGTTATATATATTATATTAATATACTGTCAATAATTTCATTCACAAAAGCATTTGCATTGATTTTTTTATTTAATTTTTTTAAATGAAAAGTAGCATGACGAATATTTTGGAAGTCACGTGGTCTTAGTGTGAAAAGTTGACATGTAATCAAATCAAATTTTTAATTAAAACACATATATTTTTTTTTTTTTTTTAATTCAACTGCTCAACTGCATTTCTGTAGCACAATAACCCGCAGCAATTTCACTTTTCAGCAGAATTTATTTAATGTACTATTTTATTTTTACAGGAAAAATTAAGCAATGCCATCTCAATTTGACTTAATGCTTGAATTAGTAATTATTGCTAAAAATATTTCGAATTAGCGCTCCTCCATATGGAACCGAAGTTAAAAAGATAAAGATAAAAAAGGTTAAAAGTGTTCCATATAGAATTGGCCATATTTATGGTTCTCCAGGAAAAATTTCCAAAGTCAGAGAAAACGTATATCATGGCATTTAACATGGGGCCTTAATTGCCTGACGAAACCCCTCAATTTACTCGAAGAAAGTTCGTTGGTGGTACGAGACGAGCCACCAATCCACTATTTTTTTGGGGGGCGATCGAGGGGTTTTGACCGTTAAGACCCCATGTTAAATGCCACATCAATTATTAAGAACACTGACAATACCCTTATTATATTTAGTACAAAATTAGCTGTCTATCCGCCAGGGGCCCCGGGCCCGAACATATTTGTAAGCTAATCATTAATGGTGTTTGAAAAAAAAAAAAAAATAACACGGAAATAGCATAAAAAATAAACGCCAATTTTTTTAAATGTCTGCAAAAATGTTAAATTATTTTCAATATTTTTATTTTTCCGTTCTTTTCTTTTTCATCCTTTTTCTTCTTTTATATTTTTATTTTGCAAAGGCCCGTGGGGCCCGACACGGCTGGGGCCCGGGCCAGACCGACCCTGCCTCCCGCGGCTGCTGCACCCTCCTTGCACACTTTTACTAAGAGGATAATCGCTGCACTCTTCTCCCTCTTCTCTGGGGATCAGTGTCTCAGGATGATGCAAGTGTCTTGATTAAAATTAAAAAATATCCATCTGTAGGCTTGTATGATAATTAGTTCCTGACTGTGTGTGTCAGTAGCAACTCTCACAAACAATATATATAATATGAATTTATTAATCTTCTCTCAATTAGGTATAGTGACATTATTATCAATGAGTTTATATTGTAAAATCTCTGTTATCATGTGGTAATGGTAAAAAATAAAGAATAAAATTCATGATAGGCTAGAATTACATCGTTGTGTACAATCGAAAAGCAACAAAATAATTAAGTAAAGTTAACACAATTTACATGATAGAGATTGGTGAAAAATATGGTTGGCTACTAACTTGTTTCTCATCATTATTTAATATTTACAGTGCTCTCTGGTGCTCCTATTAATACCCAGTCTGCACGCCGTGCAGGCGCCCAATATACCATTTCGTATATTGGAGCACGTATAATGTTGTATGTATTATTACAACATTTCTCGATACAGAGCTCATCCGGCGCCGCGGAATATGACATCCAATATTGCCTGCTTCCTCCTATATACATATCAACTCTGTATAATGTATTATCCTTTGTTTCTAATGGTGCTTAATTATTTGTTCTAAAAAAATAATTACTACTGATAACTCTCAGTTGTCCATTATGCATACTACACAAACAATGTTTTCAAATTGGGTGAGAGGGTACTGAGTTACGGACCATAGGGTAGATTCGTATATATATATATATATATATATATATATATATATATATATATATATATATATATATATATATATATATATATATATATATATATACATATATATAGAAGGTCTCTCGGTTGTATCTTTGCCGTGGAAGGTTGCGGGGGGAAGATCGCCGAGAGTCGAACCCGCGGCCACCATTTAGGGTCGCCCTTTATGGTGTGGCTGCCGCTTGATGTGCGTGGCTGCCGGCTGATGTGCTTGGCGGGAGACCGCAGTGCTGCAGCGTATAACAGCTGACACTCGCAGGTCACCCCCGTGTTACCAATGTCACACGCAGCTAAACTAAGAAACTACGATATTATGTTTACAACCCATGCAAGCAGCAGATAACTCGAACGTTACGACGCGTGACCTGATGGAGTGAGAGCAGCGTGCTTGTCTGCAGAGGTCGCTTTTAATGACAACCTTCAACAAAACAATAACAAACCTTTGTCCTTCCTGTTCTGACATAACTAAAATGGGCGCAGATAAGAATAACCCAGAGAGCAGAATTTCACGTTCACTTTGCAGCTTCTAGTATACTGTTGTCATTCAGACTTACATTTAAAAGCAGTAATCCACTGGTTTTATTGCTTTTGATTGCAATATTCGTCTCTGCAGTGTTGTGAAAGGTATTTTACTGTTTTATCGTAAAGTTAATCGCGGTTTGTTGGAAACTAAGACATGCGTAACATAACACCGGAAACACCATGCATTTGCGCATGAATTCTCGAGACTATGCAAACGAAATTACTTACGGCGCCAGCCCAGTCTGCGAGCCTACTTTTTAAAAGCGTCGGCGATCTCGGAGGCGAGTTTCCGAGAGTTTAAAAAAAAACAAGAAATACGAAAGAGAGTAGGATGCGCAGAGCGTGCGCGCTATCATGGATATTAAAGTTGTGCGCAGGTTTCCCTGTAATTTTTGCTCTATAAATTTGCGGACCTAAAAGCATCTGCTGGCAGCTGAAAGCTCCAAAAGTAATGGCAGTTCAAATTCTGTTCGTTTTATAGCGTTGCGTACTGCTAAAGACAGTTATACCGTATATTTTGGTAGTTTTAGTTAGAATTATGCCAAAATTCTCTATTGATTATGCTATCGTGGCTCATTCAGTGTGGATTTAAAAGTGATAAAAAAGGACGACAATTGTGTGCCCCAGCAGAACCTTATGGAGAACAGCTGATTTCTTGATAGAACATGGCGCAAAGCAATTTTATGATGTCACTGTTAAAGGTTGTCAATGGTGACTTAACCGATTGCTACTTTGCTTGTCAACCATGGATATATACCTGCCAACTATAATAAAGTGCAGAAAGATGAGTCTTGATAGCTTTCCAAATCCAGGTTCAAAAGTGATCTAAAGAAATATTGTTGATGTATTAGCTGAGGCTCGAAAATTCAATCCCAGTTTGGCTTGGATATGAGCTGCATGGTTTGATCCTAATGGCCTTTATTTAAATTTTAATTTTGCTCGTTGATAATTGAGTGTTAATATATATACTATATCATTATGACGATGTGAATTGTTCAAAGTATAAGATAATAATAAAGAAATAAAATAAATAAGTAGACAAAATTAATTCTCAATATTATATTAATCAACAAGTATAATAATTTAATAACAAAAGAAATTGTTGGATAGTTTCATCCCGACACAAAAAAACAATTTTATTATAAATTTTGTTTTAGGTAGAAGTAAAAATAATGTCAATTAGTGATAATGTATTGATTATAATATTATGCCGATTATGCGGATATGCGCTGTCCGAAAATTGTAAAAGTTCAATTTATAGTATATTTATACGTTATATCGCCAAAAACCTAAGAGGAGCGACTAATAGATATATAGCTTCATGATTAAAGGAATATCAAATTAATATGCGTCTTTAGTAAACGTTAGTAATACGACGAAATATTATATATAGCTGCTAGCCATTAATGACGTCATACGTCTGTTGCCATGCAGTTCTCAGGCTCAGATTTTGGCGTCGCCGATTAGAGTCCAGACACGCGGAACGATGCTGCTACGAGAGAGCCTTGAGAGAGAGGCTATAGGTAACAAGAGAGCGGACGAGCGCATAGTTATACGTCACACATATATACATCAGCGGGCTGGGCTGGCAGGCAGGCAGGCAGGCTTGGCGGGCTGCAGCGGCTGGCTCAGGGCATGCATGCAGGGTTCCAGCGGGCAGAGGCAGGTGGTTGTGCTGCATGTAGGTGGCGGCAGCACCATCCATCTCTGGTGCTCCGCTCTCTGTGCTCACACCCCCCCTACTAAAATAAGAATGGACTAGACCCTATATACTTGCATTGCAAGATTATGCAGCCACAGTGCACTATGCTTTATTATTCATATTTTACGTCTCCTATTAATTAATGCAGGTTAAAAAAATTAATTTGTAAATTATTGTTTATTTCATCAAGATAAACTAAAATAACTTTTGCTTTATAATGAACAACGGCACATTATTATTCGTGAAATGAACACTCACTTTTAATTAAGTCAAAGCAAACTGTAACAAATTATGTTTTATTATCTCTGGCGTTTTTGTTCAAAAATTGTTGTTTTTTTTATAAGTATAAGGGCCATAACGCTTGACTTTTCAGCTTTGCTTAAATTTCATTATTATGTTTGTGTTTTGCTGGCCAGTATGATGTCATACTTTTAGGACCAACGTTTTAGCTGACGGAGCGTGAAATTAGTTTGGTGCATATTTCCGCGGTCAGAGGTCAAGGAGAGGCGTGATATTCGTTACAGTAGTCCTAACATCCTGTCCGTCTTCATGCAGTGAATCATAATATATGTCTCGAACATTTTCTTTGTTTTAAAAAATGTAGTTTATGTTAGTGTAAAGTTGTGTCGAGTCGTCATTCTGCATGAGCAAAAGTTAGTAAATAAAAATACTTTTTTACCTTCTTTCCTGCTTTAAAATTGTTTTAATATTAAAAAAAATATATATAATATATATATTTAAAAAATTGTCACTTAAAATATTTTGTATAATAATACTTTGGAGTAGTTTGGAGTAAAATGGCACTTAATTCTTGGAAAGGAAATTAATATTTTTGCTATATAGTTTTATGACTCGCTTCATAAATATTACTTAATTAGAAAAACAATATAAAAGTTAATAAGCTTGTTCTAAAAAGAAAATAAATCTTTTTTATTGGTTGTGTAATATATTTTAGTGTCATAAAATTCTGAATGGTTTGGTTGTTCACCGTTTTTTTGTCTCCAGTCTCGTTGGCACGCACGTGTTTTATGCTTTCTCAATTGATTGCGTGAATAGAACTGCATGGGCCATGAAATTGAGCGGCAAATGTTTGCTTGATAGATTGGTTGGTATTTTGGGGCACTTGACACATTTTGGTCATGTATGCTCCCACGGCAAATGTTTGCTTGCTGGCAACTTTCCTTACTCTCGGTGTGGTCCATATTATACTGTGCAGGGAAAATTATTACTTTGTGATTCTGTTGCACGTGTGCCTCATTACCTGAATGTATGGCAAGTAACAGTATGGTTATAATATTATAGAGATTATATTACATAATTGCTTTGAATCCTAACTTATTATATTATCTGAATTAGAAATAAGACTGATTCTGTATTCTGAACCTTATTAAGTCAGTTAAGTTAAAATGTTATCAAATACTTTTTTAGATTTTAAGTCCGTAGACAGGATGTTATCTGGTTATCTCTATCAGATGACGTTTGTTTAATTAATTCCAATGTGCTTTTTCCGTCATCGGTACGTATCATAAAAGTACAATTATAAGCGTTCGAAAGAAAATTCCCGGCGGAGTTCACTCTTTTCTTTCGAACGCTTATACTTGTACTTGTATGATACGTACCGATGACGGAAAAGGCACACTGGAATTAATTTGAATGTTAATTATATATACGTTATAATACTGTATTGTAATATCTTAGGACATCACCCGTGCGCGGTCGTGATGGCATTTTTGCACTGTTTCTCATCTTGTTGAATTTTGGTCCGTCTCAGACAGGGGCGTCTACAAAAGGAGAGGGGGTTGTAACTCCCCCCCCCAACCCCCTTTCCTTCCTTGAGAGCTGAACCTTAGTAAATCTAAAATAAAATATCGAAAAATGATACTCGTCAGATAAAATTTAAAATATATATATATTTTTTAAATTACCTCCGAAATATATCTTACACTGATTTAAATTGCATCCCATATTATGATTATAATTTGAGCATAATACTATATAATATTATATATAATCAAAATACTGCACATATTATTTGACCTGAATAATTCGCATGATGCAGCAGTACAGATTTATTTTTAATTACAATTTTCTACGAGCAATTATTTTTTATCAAATCAAATGCAAGGAGGGGAAGTGAAAGGAGGGCGCGCGGGGTCGCTCAGCATCTACAGCACACTACCGATGCGACAGTGCGGCAGCTTGCAAGCGGCGGCTGCGGCGAGTCACCGTGGCTCGCAAGCGGTACAAAAATGCAATGTTGCTCCTCTTGCTAAGATAGAGATAACACGTCCAATGTTAATAAAAATCTCATTCATGAAAATTGTGAAAAAATTTAAAATTTTCTCCTTTACATAACCTTATCAGTAACTAAAATATCAGGTACACAAAAACCAGCTAGTTTTCGATGTATTAATTTTTAAAGTTCACTAATTAAACATGGAGAAATGGAAATTCCACGTTAAATTAGTCATCTTTAAAAATTAATAACTCGAAAACTAGCTCGTTTTTGTATACCTGATATTTTAGTTACTGATAAGGTATGTTAAGGAGAACATTTTAATTTTTTTTTCATTGTTTTCATGAATGGGATTTTTATTAACTTTGGGCGTATTATCTCTACCTTCTATTATACTCATCCTCAAATTTGAACAAGCAAGGTTTTAAAAACTATTAGTTACTCTAATTGGTACTGTCGTTTACTTGTTTTGTCGCTTCAGTCGCTTTTGTATTCCCGCCCCTTCTTAATTTCTCCCCCACTCCAAGTGGTGGGATTGATGCTCCAATCGTAGCGACCGCGCACACCTGAGATGCGAGCAGCAGGTGCAAGTCGTCCCTGCCTGCCATCTATAGGCCACAAAAGGAAATTAGCTGTACTAAATAAATTTTACGGTTATATAAAATATCTTTTTAAAAGAGTAATTTCAGTCAGGTGATTATGATTTTGACATTGGCTCCCTTGAATTCAACAAGATTGCAGGGGACTTTGAACTCGCCATCAATAGGTGGCATACAATTTTGAATTGACTAACAAAAATTTTAAGCCCTATCAGTCATCAGTGTTGTGAAATTTGAGGTTACAGAAATTTAACACGGATTACACGGAGCCCTATATATAGACAGAAACTGAAAGTAGAGCTGTTGTGAGAAAACCGCACCTTGAATTTGCTCCAAACATAAGCATGATTACTTTTAAAACATAATATTGAAGTTTTAAAATTAATTTCATTCCATTCCTTTGCCTTTCATAAAAAAGATCATTTATAATGGTCTTCATGCAGTCTTTAGTGTTATATATTTTTATAGGTCCTTGACATTTTATGTATATAATATGGAGGTAATTTGATAGCAAGGATCCTACCATGATAAGACGCACTGTACCAACTAATGATTGAAGCGGGGGAGGGGGCGTTTTCTCAAAGGTGAGAGGTTTTTAACTTTTATCTTATGTACTTCTTATTTTCCAGTCTATTATAAGCCCCCTCAATCCTCGGTATAATACATTTATCTACGCATTGATAATATAAGACAAGTATTTAGTCTGTCCGCCAGCCCCGCCTCCATTGTCATCTCTGCCCCGTGCAGTTTATGTTATTTGCCACGCATGCAGGTAATGCGACAAACCTGCATGCAAGTTAGGAAGTTAGTAAGGACAACCGGCTTTGTTTGACTTATATACCCTTTGAAAGAGTTACATTACGCCCTCTTTCAAACCCGAGGAAACACACGTCCTGAGATTAAAGGCAAGATATCTGAATCTTATTATATAAATCGGTCACATAAGTATTAATTTAAATATTAAAAATCTATTAAAAGCAACATTATTGTTGTTTTTATTATCATGCTCAAATACATGAAGCATCTTGCACCCCCAAATTAAGTTATTTATTATGTGCGATGCAAGAATATCTCTGAATATGAACGTTAATTGACGTTGATAGCTGCATATAATTATTAATTATTGTGTTTGCTCTCTCGTTTGCACTATATAGGTAGAGGAATAGATATGCAATTTGAATATTACAACAATATATAACAAAAAAATGAAATGCAAGGAGGGGAAGCGAAAGGGGAAAGGAAGGGGAGGGCGCGCGGGGTCGCTCAGCATCTACAGCACACTACCGATGCGGCAGTGCGGCAGCTTGCAAGCGGCGGATGATTGAGAAATTAAGAAATTTGAGTATATTATACTTATACATAATGTGCATATAAATTAAAAATATAAAGATATAATTATTATATAATGAATTCGAAATTAAGCTCTTTCGATACTTTTTAATGAAAACTGTGTAGTATTTTGCGATAGAAAATGCACCTCCTGGTGCTGTTGCTTGGCCCGGCCTGCATGGCCTTGACGGCGGGCGAGTAGGTCCAGTTTTAGGCTGGTATTTACTATTTATGTTGATGCATGTGACGTCACAAACAATATTTCACAGCGAGCACTTAGTGGGTGCTGCAGACATTTAGTTACGAAATAAGCACTAAGTACTACGTCTAAAATGCAAATGTAAAATTTGAATATTTTATTGCTATATAAATTTGCAGTTTTCGTCACACACAAAAAAGAGCGCCTTGAACAATATAAAAAATTAGAGTAATTGTCAATTGGTATGTTAGTTAAAGTAAAATAGAAAAGGCTATATTTATTTATTTATATAAAGTTTCTTCGTGACTTCTATAATTAATGTTCTGTGATATAATTTAACTGGATCATTGAAATTTGTTGTATATATTTCCATCTTAATTATTTCTTTATATTTCTGTCAGCATGTTCGATCAGTATTATATTTAATTTGTAGTAATTAACTTTATGTCTTTCATAGTAAATTCTATTACGTATAATTTGACGTGGTTCTCGTGCTGCGTGTTTGATGATAAAGATTTGAATAGCTCTATTTATGCCGGAAAGACTCGTTTTTTTTTTTTTTTTTTTTTTTTTTTTTTTTTTTTTTTTATTTAAGTTTCGTGCAGTATATATATTTTTTTTTAACTAGCTGGCCTGTTTGGCTGTACAGCATACATAGACCTGGTCAATTTCCTCAGGATTTGTGGTATTTATTTATTTTATTTTTATTTATTTTTTATTACAAACAACTGGTTGTACAGGACAACATGGTTCACGTCAACATATATTTCAATAAACAAAAATAACATATACACAAAAAAGCATAATATACAAACCAAATCATTTAATACCATCATAATATTATAGAGTTAAATAAAAAACAAACAAACAAAAAACAAACAAACAAACAAACAAACAAACAAACAAACAAACAAACAAACAAACAAACAAACAAACAAACAAACAAACAAACAAACAAACAAACAAACAAACATTAAGACAACTATAAATTTATATTTAAGACATTCTCAGACATTTTATTACTTAAAAATTCTTTAAGGGCATTGGGTGTAGCACAGGGAGTTGGCAACACTGACGTATCTTCACCATGTTAATTTTTGATCATTGCTCCTCGGAGTAATTTTTATGCTAGAGCTAAGCTGATTGCTGTAGTATCAAGATAATTAGTAGCCCAAGTGCACAATTTGGCTCAATGAAGCCTGATTTAAAGAAAAGTATTTTTTTTATATTTTAGAAAAATGCATGTAAATTTAAAAAATTACTAAAAAATACTTTTCTTTAAATCAGACTTTATTTGGCCAAATTGTGCACTTGGGCTACTAATTATCTTGATACTACAGCAATCAGCTTAGCTCTAGCATAAAAATTACTCCGAGGAGCAATGATCAAAAATTAACATTGTGAAGATACGTCAGTGTTGCCAACTACCGGTGCTACACCCAATGCCCTTAACAGAGTAAAATTACTGGTCTATTAGTACATTCTTAAGTCTTTTCTTAAACAATAAAGTGTCATCAAGTTAGTGACGGTAACGTTAGCGAATACGAAAAAATTGTATAATATATGTTGCTCCAATATTATAATAAAATTATGGCAATATATTATAATATAAACAAATGAAATGGCACAAAATTTATGCCGAGTATAATTAATACTCAAGCGGTTAAAACAAATCCATTCATTTAGTTCATTCGAATATTTATTATTTACACTATAGAAAAATTTCCTTCCTGATTGCATAATCAATCTAATTATGGCATATCGATCGCAAGACAATAAAATGTCACAATTAACGTCATCCATCAACACGAGGTAGAATATTAAAATAATATTTGCATAATGTTGTATTGTACTTCATTATTTTTTTTTATCTGGAGAAGTGATGCATGCGTGAAATAGTTGTTTTTTTTTTTTTGTTTGTTTTTGATCAAGCTGATCATGAATACTGAGTTTCTTTATATTATCTTAATATTGTTTGTAGTAAAAAAATTTATGCATGACCATGCAAAGTTTAATTTTGACCGACATAATTTATATACAGTATATGTGTTACCACCAAAAACCGAATTCGGGCAAAAGCCGAAAAAAATGAGCAAAACTAGTTTTGAGCATCAAGTTAAGCTCAAAACCCGAAGTAAGATTTCATTTCGGCTTTTGAGCAGAATTTGAGCAAAACTAGTTTTGCTCATTTTTCAAAGACAACTTATTTTTTATTTTGAATTTGAGTGGAATTAAGCACAATTAAGCGTTCACCATATGAAGCCCTCGCCCTCAGTAATAAAGGTGAAACAAATAATAAACAATAACTCTTTTTTATAAACACTTTTCGACATTTTATTTTTATGTTCTTTATCTGACCTGAGTAACGTATGTACAGTAACATTATTTAAATTTAGGCGAATTAAGGGAGAAAATAAAACTTTTATTCAATCAAACAAATATAGCAACAAATAAATAAATGCAACAATAAATAAATAAATGAATTGATTAAGTAATAAATTAATTGATTAATATTTAAACAAATATTTAAATAAGTAAATTAAAAATTAATTAATATTTTAATAAATATTTAAACAAGCATTTTAATAACTACAGCAAAGAAGTAAAAATAAATATATTATTCCGAAGAAAATAATAAATAAAAAGTAAAGAACAGCTGTCACAAAATATAAAATAAATTGTCTTTGAAAAATGAGCAAAACTAGTTTTGCTCAAATTTTGCTCAAAAGCCGAAATAAAATCTTACTTCGGGTTTTGATCATAACTTGATACGCAAAACTAGTTTTGTTCACATGGGAATGAACAAAAGCCGATGTAAAAGTCTTCATCGGGTTTTGGTCATTTCGACTTAAGCAAAACTAGTTTTGAGCATCAAGTTAAGCTCTCGAAACTCAAAACCCGAAGTAATCGATTATTGCGGGTTTTGAGCTTAACCTGATGCTCAAAACTAGTTTTGCTAATTTTTTTCGGCTTTTGCCCGAATTCGGTTTTTGGTGGTAACATATGCATAACAAAAAAATTAATGCCATCATCTGTGAATTACCACGAGTGAGTTAGCAGGGTCAGCAGCGCTAGGATGAAGAAAAAAAAGGATGAGGCACGCGTTGATGTCATTGATGGTTATTAGGTGTTGAAAATACTTAGAAGATCAAATACAGACCTCAGTTAGCATAGTTCGTGTGACTCCCGCAGCAGTTTGGAAGTGGCGCGAGCTGGCAGCGGGTCCAGCGGGACACGCGGAGGCAGTGAGCGGGAGATATAGCTTATATAGCTAGTAAGTTCAGTCAAATTTTTGGCAAAACACGCAGACCGTGCATATCCTTTCTCCATCGAAGGTATATAGTTTATAATTTATAGCATATTTATATTAAAGTTTTGTAAAATTTATATAATACTATTATTTGCGGGTAAAAAAAAATCTGCTCTATAGAGTTCCGTCATACATAAAAAATTTACACTCTCCCTTTGTCTTGTCAGCTGCCAGTTCACTCGTAGCTCGAAGTTGATCTTGTTCTCCCCCCCCCCCCTCTATCTCTCTCAATCCGTCGTTTGTTTTGTTTTCTGGAATTATTTAATAGCCGGGCACTTCGCGTAGTGGTTAACGCATAAGGCTCGTTATCGGATAGTCGTGGGTTCGATCCCAGGCATGCACCATGCACTAGATTTTATCCAAAGGCGGGTACTGCTAAATTGATACTATATGCGCATCCTGGAGGTGGTTGGCAACCTCTCTCTTGAATGGTGAACATTCTGTTTGAGTTTCCATGGTTCCCACTGCAGGCAAAATTTAGCAATGCAAGGTGGGTCGATGGAAAATCGGGAGGTTGAAATTTAAAGTGTTAGAAAATATATTTAGTTGCATATTTAGACTTTAATGCTAATAAACTAACAAAAATTAGCAAATTTGAGTATACCCTAGTTGAAATAAATTTCATCTTTTCTTCGCTATTAAGCTCTCCTCTCGTCTCTTGTCCTCTTATTTTGCACCATTTTAGAGGCAAAAAGAGGGGAAAATATGAGATTACGTCTTTTTTTTTCTACTCTTCTTGAGCATAAAATGTTAGAAATATTGTATGCCTGTTGTGTATGAACATCGTAATTTATAAATTTGTACGTCGTGGAGAAAATGTGAAGAAATAGGTTCGCGGACAATAAATGTATACCAATGCTGCATGTTGGCTTGCTTACAGTCAGCGGCTTCACTGGCCAACTTAAAACATCAAGATAAGTGACCATACAATACCATACTCCACCATGAGTGATCCTAATAGACGACGCAGAGACGCGAGTCAATCTGGACATCAGGTGACTTATTAACTTCCCTATCTTTTTTCTATATCAAAAATTATAATAATTTTGAAGTTGGCTAATTTTAAATATGATATAGTATCTTCTATATTGAATTACAATATTTATCTTTTTGTGTTCATTAATAAATCCAATCTCTCAGTTTTCAAAATTATTTTCCAATTATTAACTTCAAGATTTTTTTTTACAATATTTTAAAATTATGTGGTAAATCATTTTATGCTATAATGCATGCAGTAGTACCTATTTATGGTTATATAACATATATTACTATTTTATATTGAATATATTTTTTATAACACGTTTCCAATTCATGTATTGATATCAATTTAAGTGACTTAGGATCTATATTATATTAATACTTGTTAGTAATTTGTTCAGATTTTGATTTTTTAAGGGCATGTTCGAAATATCTTGAACAAGCAATACATTACAAGTTATTTTGCAAGTCGAGGGAATAAAAATAAGTAAAATAACACATAATAATTCTAATAAAAGTAATAATATAACAAATAAATAATAATAATAATTAATAACTAATAATAACAACAATTGTGTACAATTGATATGCAATACTAAAGTTAAAAATTTGTAACCGTTTAATACCAGACTTATAATGTAAAATTAAATTTCTCCACATTTTAATTTCTTCATATCATATACACTAAATCAGATACATGAAAGATATACGATACATGCTGCCAATTTGATTTAACATCACGACATAATTATACAGGGACCCCTTGACGAGACGATAACTCTCCCGACGCCAATGCAACCAACCGTCGACGTGTTGCAGCTTCAACAGGTACAACCCCCGAACACGCGTCGAACTTCAAACATTCCACAAGTCCCAGCCTACGAGATGTCGATGTATAACGCAAATGCTCCAACCTCTCCACTGAACGGGATGAGGCGCTATGATGACCGCCTACCTGCAGTGCCCCCTCCTCTTGCTAACGAACAGAGGCACCCTGAGCGCCGTCCACCTGCAGTGCCCCCTCCTGTTGCTAACGAACAGAGGCACCCTGAGCGCCGTCCACCTGCAGTACCCCCTCCTCTTGCTAACGAACAGAGGCACCCTGAGCGCCGTCCACCTGCAGTGCCCCCTCCTGTTGCTAACGAACAGAGGCACCCTGAGCGCCGTCCACCTGCAGTGCCCCCTCCTGTTGCTAACGGAGAGAGGCACCCTGAGCGCCGTCCACCTGCAGTACCCCCTCCTCTTGCTAACGGAGAGAGGCACCCTGAGCACCGTCCAGCTGCAGTGCCCCCTCCTGTTGCTAACGGAGAGAGGCACCCTGAGCGCCGTCCACCTGCAGTGTCCCCTCCTGTTGCTAACGGAGAGAGGCACCCTGAGCGCCGTCCACCTGCAGTACCCCCTCCTCTTGCTAACGGAGAGAGGCACCCTGAGCACCTTCCAGCTGCAGTGCCCCCTCCTGTTGCTAACGGAGAGAGGCACCCTGAGCGCCGTCCACCTGCAGTGCCCCCTCCTCTTGCTAACGGAGAGAGGCACCCTGAGCGCCGTCCACCTGCAGTGCCCTCTCCTCCTGCTAACGGAGAGAGGCACCCTGAGCGCCGTCCACCTGCAGTGCCCCCTCCTGTTGCTAACGGAGAGAGGCACCCTGAGCGCCGTCCACCTGCAGTACCCCCTCCTCTTGCTAACGGAGAGAGGCACCCTGAGCACCGCCCACCTGCAGTGCCCCCTCGTCCTGTCGCTAACGGACAGTGGCACCCTGAGCGCCGCCCACCTGCAGTGCCCCCACCTGTTGCTAACGGACAGAGGCGCCATGAGCACCGCCCACCTGGAGTGCCCCCTCGTGTTGCTAACAGTCTGAGGCGCCCTGAGTACCGCCAACCTGCTAACGGACAGAGGCGCCCTGAGCACCGCCCACCTACAGTGTACCCTCGTCCTGTCGCTAACGGACAGTGGCACCCTGAGCGCCGTCCACCTGCAGTGCCCCCACCTGTTGCTAACGGACGGAGGCGCCATGAGCACCGCCCACCTGGAGTGCCCCCTCGTGTTGCTAACAGTCTGATGCACCCTGAGCACCGCCCACTTGCTAACAGACTGAGACACCCTGAGCACCGCCCACCTGCAGTACCCCCTCGTCCTGGTGCTACGGAACGTCCTCCCCCAAACCGATCTCTTCTTTTACCTAGCCGCCCTCCTACACCTCGCCGCAATGCTCGCATGACTGCTTTACAAGGACCAACTCAAGACGCTCAATATGAAATGATTGCTGACCTCCAAGCAGAACGTGAGGCGTCCCAGCTACAAGCTCGTACGCCTGCAGTCCAGCAGCAGCAACAGCAGACGACTGCACCAGCAACCCGCAATTTAGCTCAACGTGGAATCGATCACCTTGGCCGTGAACATCATCTAAATACATCGCTGATGGATCCCACTCGGTAAGTAAATACATCTTCATATTTTTGCTAAGTGAATTTTTTTAATTTGGAATCCAATTAAACAAACATTTCAGGATATATGATAACGATAAAAAGAATCACAGAACATAATATAAAAATATACGTTTGCAATTTAAAATTAAATTATTTTTTTTTTAAGGACTAAAACTGATCATTGATGGTATCTGATATGAAGGTACGAAAAATATCGAGAGATTCATTACTAAGTGACGTAAATTTTATTAAGTTGGACTATATATATATATATGAGGACAGATGTAAAAAGACATTCGTTTGCATGCTATTGAGAATGATACTAAAATATGGTTGTGGCTACCAGGGAGATGTCTAATATCCCTCTCCAATTGTTCAGCTACTGCTCGGACCCGTGCTGGGTGGCCCACAGGACTCCCAGTGCGACACGGCTGGAAAACGCGTGCTGCGTCGCCGTAAACAGCACCATCCACGACACAGAGACATCGGGACTCCCGCCAACCCAGCAGGTCAGTGGCAATATTTTACTGGTGATAAGTTAGCGAGCTCTAGCACAACAGTACAGTTGTGGTTTATTTAAAAATTTTACCTGGATGCGATCTATTTTCAATTTAAATCTTCTATTTCCCCTCTCTCTTGTCATCCCTGGCACAGCATTGCATTATTATTTTATAATTTACATCTAATTATACTCGCCCACTATATAATTCGGTGTTTTGGAACCTTCAAATGTTGACAATAATATGTGAATATATATTATATAATAATAAAAACGATGCTTCAAGTTAATTTAATTCAATGTATTTCATCAATTTTAGCTACTTAATTCAATTTTTTATGATAGCACTGCTAAAAATAAATTTCTTCAATAAAAAAAAAAAAAAAAAAAAACACTGGGTCAATTTGTCAATTTTTGCAGCTGTTAATTAGATTTGTGGGAGAAGACAGGCATTGGTACTTCCAGTATCTTATCTATTTTTTACTGGTATATGAATATTCATTAAAAGATAAGTAAGAACATGGAGAGGTAATCATAATCAAGATTGAAATGAGCTAAAGTTCAGTAACAGATCATTATTTTTCATGATATTATACGAGGTGAACGGTGTGGACATTGTGTAACGTCCTGGAATTGTTACAGATTAGGGAGTGCAGTGATGAGGGATGTGCTTGCATCCCTTGCCGTCTCATGAGGCAGCAGCAGGCGACGTGCCTCCAGGTTGAGCACAACTACGTGAGGATCGGAGTGCGCCGCCCCCTCAACGACTGCGACGGTGACTCGGCCAACTCCGGCAATGTCCCACCACGTCACTGAAGTGCTGCCATCAAAGTCACTAATAGTGGTTGGTAGATAGGTCGTGATCAAGGGGGTTTCATCAGGAGATTTAAAAATAATTATTTTTATGTATTATTTAATTGAACGAAAATTTACATGTTATTATGTTTAAAATTAAAATTTAGTAATACATAATTATATTATAAATGTTACATTTCTAAATTATAATATAATAATGATGATTCCTTAGTGTTATTACTTTCCTAAGTATTATTCATGAATTTTCTTTTTTGTCTAAAGCAAATATGGTTGTTAGTCCATAATAGTACTAAATAATCTTTCATATAATGATCATGAAAGTGGTGATTGTATGAGAAGTAGTTTCCTTAGTATTAATCATGAAATTTCTTTTTTTGTCTGAAGCAAATGTGGTTTAAGGTTCATAATAGTACTAAAGTAAGTAATCTTTCATATAATGATCATGAAAGTGGTGATTGTATGAGAAGTAGTTTCCTTAGTATTATTCATGAATTTTCTTTTTATATCTAAAGCAAATATGGTTTAAGGTTCATAATAGAACTAAATAATCTTTCATATAATGATCATGAAAGTGGTAATGGACAACATACATGAAATTTTTTATTGCAGAAATGAATAGAGGGTACCAAATTATGCTACTCTGAATATTCTTTCAGATTTTTTTGAGACCCAGAACTATTTTTAAATAATTATTGAAAGTGCGGCCACGCCCCCTGGAGGCGTCAATAGGCGCCCAGTCTCAATCCTTTTTATTAAGGCTGCAGGGGTGCCAACTGAAATCACAGGACTTTCAATAATTATTTAAAAATAGTTCCGGGTCTTAAAAAAATCTGAAAAAATTCAGAGTAGCATAATTTGGTACCCTCTATTCATTTCTGCAATAAATTTTTTCCATGTATGTTGTCCATTGTATGAGAAGTAGTTTCGTTAGTATTATTCATGAATTTTATTTTTTATTTAAAGCAAATATGGTTTAAGGTTCATAATAGTACTAAATAATCTTTCATATAATGATCATGAAAGTGGTGATTGTATGAGAAGTAGTTTTCTTAGTATTATTCATGAGTTTTGTTTTGTATCACTTTCTTTTGTATATTTCGTTTCTGATATAATGGCTGAAATATCAATTATTATGTTTATTTACAAATTGGCCATGTTAAACTTTTTTTTTTTTTAACATTTTGTTTATTAAAATCTTGAAGAACCGAGATGTATTCTGTAGCGCCCGACAGGGAGAGTATATCCCTGGCTGGTACAATATCATGTAATAAAAAATGAAAAAAAAAAAAAAAATAAAGTTAGAATACTTCTTGGCTCAGGTTAGCAGATGCGTAAATTCTTTACCTATTACAATCTCTTAAGATAGAGATAACGCCGATCAGCTGTTCGACGTAGGTCCCTTTGATTAACATGTAAACCTTAGCAAACTCACAAATTCTGAAATATTCTTGAGAGGCAGATATTAGTGCCTAAAGGCTATATAGTAAAAACTTTCAAAACAATTTAACGAGCCAATTTTTTTTTTTTTTTTTTAATTATCAGCATAGGACTTTCCCATGGAGAGACAAACTAAGAACTTAATTAAAAAAAATCAGTTATTTAAATTGTTTTGAAACTTTTTCTATGGCTTTTAGGCACTAATGGGTGCGATTCACGAAGCAGTTAGCCAGGTTTCTAACCACGTTTAGCTTATTCACGTTTAACTAGGTGGTTTAACACGTAAAACAGGTATAGTTAAACGTGGTTAAGCTAAACGTGGTTAGAAACCTGGATAACTGCTTCGTGAATCGTACCCAATATCTACCTCTAAAAAAAATTCAGAATATTTGTGAATTTGCTAAGGCATACATGTTAATCAAAGGGACCTACGTCGAACAGCTGATCAACGTGATCTCTACCTTAAGGTACAGATAACACACCCAAGGTTAGTAAAAATCCCATCAATGCATGAAAATTATAAAAAAAAAAAATTAGAATGTTCTCCTATAAATATATCTATTCACACTTATTAGAAAATATCAGCTATAAAAAAACGAGCTAGTTTTCTAGTTATTAATTTTAAAATGATTGATTGGTTGGTATTTTGGGGCAATTGACACATTTTGGTCATGTATGCCCCCATTAATTTTTAAAGTCCACTAATTTAATGGAGTAATGGAACTTCCATGTTAATTTAGTTAACTTTAAAAACTAATAACTCGAAAATTAGCTTGTTTTTGTATACCTGATATTTTACCTACTATAACTTTAACTACATGTTAGTAAATATTATAATAATGTTTCTGGAATTCCATTCAAAATGATTTTGATAATTCATTTTTTGTTTGTTAATTATAACAATTTTTACTATATTTTTAGTTGTAAATGAGTTTGGAATTCCACTAACAATTTCCCTAATTTAATTACCATTAGATAAATTAGTATTAGTAAAATAGTTCTGTATTAGTACAGTATGTACTGTACATTCATCTATGATACTATTATAATACGATAATATAATACGTTCCTTTAAATATGACTGTACTTTACTGGTTAATGTCAATGTGAAAAATGGAAGTATTGAACCTTATTTTTAAAGTCTATAACTATATATAATAACAGTGCATATGATAATATTACTATCTATGTATCTCATTATTATTATTCTAATAAATAATAATAATTTTCTTTCATAATTTAATAAAAATACACTTAAATTTTGTCTTGATGTCAAAGTAATTCTGACATTGCTGTTATTGCTGTTAATGTTTGAAAAATAATGTTTATTGTTAAGGGTAAAAGGTAAATAAATGTTAAAAAAAAATCCCACACATGAAAATTATGAAAAAAAAAAAAAAATCAAAATGTTCTCCTCTACATCCCCTATCAGTAGCTAAAATATCAAGTGTACAAATTCAAGCTAGTTTTTTTAAGTAATTAATCTTTTAAGTTGACTAATTTAGTATGGAAGTTCCATTTCTCCATGTTAAAGTAGTCAACTTTAAAAATTCATAACTCAAGAAGTGGCTCGAATTTGTATACCAGACCTGTCCTGATATTTTACTTACTGATTATAGGGGATGTAGAGGTGAACATTTTAAATTTTTTCACAATTTTTTCATATGTGGGATTATTTTTAACATTAGGCGTGTTACCTTCCCCTTAAATGAATTACTCGGTTTTGTATATTTAAAATGCATGTAAGCTATTGATTTTGGAATTAAGAATAATTTTAATGATTATATAAGCATTTTATGCCAATCATATTCATTTTAACATCATATATATATATATATGTATATATATATATATATATATATATATATATTTTTTTTTTAATGGGGTTAAAATTGCATTAACAATTTCTCTATTTTAATATGATAGTACTATCATCAGTTTTATTATTATTTTAAAATAAGAAAAAAAAAACATTTAAAAATATAGCTGATCTGTAAGTTAAGGATTAATATCAGTGTTGTGTTTATCTTTTAAAAAGGGGAGCACTATTCTTGAAAGTGTTTATATATGATGATACAGAAACCTTAAATAAGTAATAATGGTAATTTTTTGTTCATGATCGAGTTAATCTACTTGGATTATATAGAAATTACTGAAAAGTAGATAAATTACTGAATAACTTCAAATAAATTTAACAGCGCCATTTTGGCTATCCTTTTTTCTTTCTATGACCCCTCTGAATTTATCACCTTTCGGTAATTTGTGTTTTTAACGGTTGTCCATAATTTTTCTTTCATTAAAATAAATTTTTATTGCTTTATTTGTATTAGATTCATAGTTATTATTGGAATTCTTTGTATCCATTTTTATTATTTAAAAATATATATAATGTAAATTATATATTCACTGACTTGTGAGACTTTGGTTTGAAAAAATTTATAAATTCATATTCATATTGATAAAAATAAAATCACTTAAAAAAAATTGTCAAGGTAACTCTTCCGCACCAATCCTTTATTATACTGTTAGCTAAAAAGTTTTAAGTATTTAAATGTAATATCTTATATTTTATATGAATGATACCAGTTATAATTGTTTTTGGAATGATTTTATTTTTAATGATGTAGCAATGTTTGCAAATTATAACTTTTTATGTAATTTTTTTTAAATACATTTCGATTATTTCTAAGCTGCTGTTGTTTTGACTTTTGACTTTCTTCAAAACAATCTGAATAATCATAATCATGTTAATTTTTAATTTTGGTTATAATCGTCTTGTAAAATGAGTTTAAATAAATTTTTAATATTTCCACATCAATATAATTATTAAGTTTAATTTATCCTGATTTATAATTGTGTACTAAAATCTAAAATATTTTACTTCGCCCTTCAAGAGAGTATAATACTAGTTAGCCAGGTTTCTAACCACGTTTAACTAGGTGGTTTAACTCGTAAAATAGGTATAATTAAACGTGATTAGAAACCTGGCTAACTGCTTCGTGAATCGCACCCAATATTTCAAATTAAATAACGACAAATCAATTTATCCGCCTTTTCGAAGGAGCATCTATTATAGCAAAATATATTCGTAAGTATTATATATGCAAACAGAGTTCTTTAAATTATTATTAATTAATATATACCTAATACTGCAGCTAATACTATTCGGTAAAAACATGAAGTAACCAAAGAAAAATATTTTAAAAAGTTCCTCACCACCATTTCTAATGCCTAACCCGGCCCTTATTAACTGTAACGTAGTTTTATCGCATACTGTATATTTAGTATCTTAATTGATGTTTGCACGTTTTCTGTGACACTTCTTTGGATGACGTCACGGCATCCCTGGCAGGTCACATACCTGAGTACCCTCTGAACTTACCAACAACAGCCCCTCAACTTCATCATGTAACGTTGGCTCAACGTGGACAATGAAGAAAAACGTATTTCTTTAATGCAATGGACACAACGTCATGTTAGTCATAACATATATAATCATATGGAAATTTAATGTTATAATTTTATAACTCCTTTAGCCTTGAGCATTTAAAATGCTTTAAGTTATTGAATGAAACGAATTTAATTTTTGCTACATGATCACACTAAACTTTTAAATGCTGAATTGGTTTCAGTACTTTATGTCAGTACAAAATTGTTCCAATTCCGTCTTACATCCAGCAATTTTAACCTATAAAACACTTAATCCAAGTACAAATTTAGTACTAAAAAAAAGAGAGT
The DNA here is from genome assembly GCA_949825025.1 of Siphlonurus alternatus. NCBI lineage: Eukaryota > Metazoa > Arthropoda > Insecta > Ephemeroptera > Siphlonuridae > Siphlonurus > Siphlonurus alternatus. Next base: position 61,252,939 of record OX463788.1, on the reverse strand, counting down.
CAAATTTTTATGTCAGTTAGTACTTAACTATAAAAGATAAAGATATAAGATTAAATTCGAACAATTAAGTACTGAAATAAAGTACTGACGCGTGAGTGTGATTTGTTGCAAATAATCACTATATATATACACTACATATAGTTAAAGCTAAATGTCTGCTGAAAAAAATATTTTACAATAATTTTTATTTATATTATATGTTTGAGGGGAAGGTAACACGCCCAATGTTAAAAAAATTCCCACATATGAAACTTATCTTAAAATGTTCTGTTCTACATCCCCTATATATATAAGTAGCTAAAATATCAGGTTAAAAATTCGACCTATATAGTTTTTTAGTTATTAATTGTTGAAATTGACTAATTTAACATGGAAGTTCCATTTTTCCATGTTAAATTGTCAATTTTAAAAATTCATAACTCGAAAACTAGATCGAATTTTATACCTACTAGTGATATTTTAGCTAATGATAGGGCATGGTATAGAGGAGAACATTTTAAGTATGTTTCATAATATTCATGTGTCATGGAAATATTTTTTAACATTGGGGGTGTTACCTTAATTTGAAATAAAAATTACATTTAGATCAGAAAGTTCTGTAAAATTATAAATACTATTATAGTGGGAGGTGTGGCGCAGTGCGCTTGACCGGGTCTCGTCAGATCACCGAAGTCATGCAACGCCGCGCGTGGTTAGTAGTTGGATGGGTGACCATTTTCAACAAAAACCACGTTTCCCACCCAGGGATAAAACGTTGCGCTTTTCCACTATGTGGTTCCCCTGGCTTTGGACCATTGCACTTCCGGTTCATTGACAAAAGCTGTAGCGTCCATCCTGGCTGAGGTTTCCACGTTTCCCTCAGCCGCAGGCAAATGCCGGGATGGATTTGCAAGGCCGTGGCCGCCCCCGTTCCGGAAGAGCCCGCGAAACGCTCAAGTTAGGGTTTCGGAAGGTTCGGGGTTTCAAAGTAGTATGTAATTAGTAAATAGAAGTACCCAATAGGGTTTGATTAAAAAAAAATATATATATATATATATTTAATTATTTAATTTTTGATTATGTCTAAGTTTATTATAACTTCGTATTTCGTATTAAGCAATGTTGGTTTAGATAATAAGACTCTCTATAATAGCCCTGACTATACGCTCTTTTATACAATAAGGTCTTTTATTATTATTATAGTGTTTTATTTCAATATTAGGGTTTTTTCATATTTAGCGGGCAGTCTATAAAAAGTATTTAAAGCCGGTATTATAACACGTTACAATTTTTCTAATAAAATTATCATATATTGTATACAATTTTTCCTTGCAAGAAAACTTAATCTCCATTTGTTTGTATGGAGAGGAAATTTTCTTGCAAGAAAAATTGTATCTAAAATTGTATCATGCATGTAATATAGGCTTTAAATATTTAATGATATATTTTAGTCTTCCAGGACTTCGGCCCTTTTATACAGTGTAATTATATACTATAAATTTTTTTATTAAAATAGCCTGCAAGCATGAATGCTAAAGTGTATATATTTCGATCTGCACTGGTGATGTATTGCCCCGGCCATGCATCATGCTAGGAGAAAAGAAGATATACGAAACCTCTTGATTCCGATGGATGAAATAAATGAAATTGAATAATTAAGCCTAATAGAAAATTTCTTCAATAACTGCGTATAAAAGCAAAATTCTATTTTATACTTGAGCCTTGTTGGATATTGACTGCTTTCCCATCCCCCATACCGAGATAATTGTGTATCTTTAGGGTGTATGTGCAAATTAAGCCGGAAGTATTATAGACCTATATGTTTGAAATTGTGACGCTGAAATACGAATAAGGAAGGCTAGAAACCTTACACTTCCGGTTACTTCTGGAGAGAATATCATGTAAATTTGACGGTATGTGCAAATTATGTTAAAACAATAATTTTACGTTTATATTCTAATAATTGTGTATCCAATATTAATGAAATTTAAAATAAAATAGTATAAAAAATATAATAACGTGCCTATTATAATTATACTTGCATGCTTCAATGTTTTTTTTATCATCGACACGTCCTTTCCGAGTCATATAGATTTATATAATAACAATCCAATTTCTTAATAGAATTGAGAAATTCTATCCACTCAATTGAAGGTGGATAAATTTAATATTTGACTTTGAATTAATAAATTCGTTATTAGATGATACTGGTAATAAAACCCTTTTTGTACTTATCACGTTATTAAATAATGTATAATAGATTAATAATTACTGCATTAGAATAGTTCCCAACTCACTATACACGTTTATATACAGGAGAATAATGCGGATTTGTATAGACGTCGGATAATTTTATCGTTAATATGTCATATAGGCACGACTCTTCTAATAATTCGTTTCACTGGAATGAATGAAGTGAAATGAAACTACACTTTGCCTGCAATGGCACTTCATTTTCACTCAAATGTTGATAATTATTATTATTATGCATAATAATATAAAATAATAAGTTATTATTATTTAAAAAAAATATGTTATACGAAAATCTTCATTATGAATAATATTTTTTTGTAAATGATGATGCAGTATAAATGTACTGTATATATGAATATTCACCGCCATGTTGGTAACAGTAATGCCAGTAATGAGTAATGAAAGGAGGAGGGTATTAACGCTGCAATGAGATAACAAATTTTGTGTGCGCGAACATTGCTGCGCTCTCGTTGGCTGTAGCCGCTAGCCGTGTCACCTCTGTACACAAGTACGTACAGTACAGCCAAGGCATCGAGTCGAGAGGAAAGCTGAGCTGCAGTCTGTTACGAGCTCAACTTGAAATGGAGCAGTCGGTGCCTACTGTGGGTGCTCCCGTTGCTTCGGCGTCCGGTAAGTAATGCAAGTTAATATTTAGCTGAAAGGCAATTATTATGATAATATCATGTCTGTGCATTGCCACCATTTCGAAAATTTATTGAACTATTCATGTATGAGTATAGAGTCTTAGAGAAAGTACCTTTATTGTAGAATAATAAAGTTTTAGATATTTGCAAATATAAAAGTCTATTGAATGACAATTAAAAGAAGTGTACGCATTAAAAGGTGTGATATTAGCGTATAAGACCTGATTGGTGGAAATTAATGTAATCTTTATTTTTAATTTACGGTAGGGTTAATTTAAATTCATTGTTTGTAAAATATTTAAAGCATTGCTTTCTTGCATATTAAATTTTTGTGCAGGCAGCCATTCTCATTTTACGTGCATGCATGTGTATCACCAAGACATTATTTGTTGCTTCATTTTGTATTTATGCAGAAATTTTATAAAAATATTATTAAAAACAAAAAACTTTCATATAAACATAATAATGGAGTAGCGACCTCAAATTTTTTTACTGCAGAAATTGATAGAGAGAGCGTGCAAAAATATGCTAATCTGCATTTTTTCAAAATTTTCTGAGACCAAGAACTATAATTTAAAAAAAAAAAATTGAAAGTCCATTTTGATGACGTCACAAGGCGAAGAAAAGAAAAGAAAAGGATAGTACATTAACGCCCGTGATGTCATAAAACGGAATTTCAATAATTTTTTAAAAATAGTTCCTGGTCTCAGAAAAATCTGAAAAAATTCAGAGTTGCATATTTTTGCACCCTCTATCCATTTCTGCAATAAAAAAATGTGAGGTCGGTACTCCATTTTCATAAGTTTGTTCACTTTAGTTTTAAAAATAAAACTGAAATATTTCGTATCAAATAGCATGACGTCAGCAGTAACCAGTCATGTTAAATTTCAACGAGTCCAATTACGTAATTTTCTCCCACCCTTGATGCGCTTGCAGTGCTCTCCATAGTAACACGGTGCTGACAGTTCAAACTAACCCCCCCCCCCCTAACGATGACTCGAAGGCGTAATCAAATAACCCAATTTATATCAAATTAGTCTTCGGTCGCAACTTCATATAATTCTTGAAGTGCATTATTTTTAAAATTGTTAATTTATTAAATTATTTTTCTGTTGAATTTTTCATCTTACTGTGTGTGCGAACTTGAATAGATTTGTTTATTTATTTACTATGTTTCTTGCTTTTTTTTTTTTTTAATAATTCCATCTTATAAAACGTATCAGCTACCAGTGTAGGAAATAATAATAAAAAATTAGTAAGTTCGATCTCAAATTTTCAATATACAGCGAATGTCTAACTTTGACACTTGCATTGATTGTTGCAGATTCGAATACAACTGAAAAAATAGCTGACATAGTAGTTAAAGTCGCTTACTTAATCGCCGGTATAGTCCTCGCTTTCAAGTTGATCAAATATCTTAGAAGGAAGATACACGCCTGGTACTTACAATGCAACTTCCATTGTAAGTACGCAATCTTAATTTCCTCTCTTAATTTATTAATGGAACATTCTATTAAAAATATTTCCGTCTCTTTTATGTTACGCTAAATATATATTATATAGCTAAATAATAGTAAACATCATTATCAATATATTTTCTAAGCCATAGCTTGCACAGCTAGTATATAAAAAACAAATTATTACTGATGAATTAATACTTAAAAATAATTTATATTTAATATACAATCGTATATATTATTTTGCTAAAACGCATTGACAGGGTGTATATCGATGACCAAATGTATTCATATAATACGTTTAACATTAATACACTGATCATACAATTTATAAATAATAATTATTATAAAACATAATGGACAACCTGAATGATATTTTTTATTACAGAAATGAATAGTTATGAAATTATGCTACTCTGATTTTGTTTCAGATTTTTCATAACTCGGGAACTATTTTTTTTTAAATAATAATGAAAGTATAATGTTTATACTGTCATTATTACTTTAAAAAATAGAGGGCACCAAATTATGCTACTCTGATCTTTTTACAGATATTTTAGAGCCCGGGAAGTATTGCTAAAAAGTTAGTCACAGTTTAAGTTTGAACGCACACCCCTTTTAGTCTTTATCTTTTTATTGACGCTTCTCTTTATACCACCTCTTTTAGTCGTTATCTTTTTATTGCTATAAAGACAGGCGTCAATAAAAAGATAAAGACTAAAAGGGGTGTGAGTTCAAACTTAAACTGTGCCTAACTTTTTAGCAATACTTCCCGGGCTCTAAAATATCTGTAAAAAGATCAGAGTAGCATAATTTGGTGCCCTCTATGTAATAAAAAAAAATCATATAGATGATCAATTATTAATTTATGATACAACGAACAAACTGTACAATAATAATTTAGGAGTAGATGAAGATAACATGACTCACCCTGTCCTGCAGGTACCGAAGAGGAGGACATGGGCTCGGAGGTCGAAGGCCTGCACGACATTGATTGTTTGGAGATGGACGAAGACCTTAACCGCATGCGGCGTATTCTGCGCTACGACCCTGACGCTGTGGAACGTCCTCAAGTGAAGACTTCGTGCTGGGTGACTGCAGAGGACAGGATGCACGGTCAAATCTTCGAGAACTCACCCACGAGACCACTGCACGATGCCGTAGCCAGTGGCCACTTGAAATGTGTCATGCTGATGGTGAGTGATGTCAATTGTCCGATAATAATATAGTCAAGTTACTTGTGCTTGGGTTATTCACTCTAATGATTATAATTAGTATAAATAATGATTGTGTGCAGAACAAGATTTTTTTAATTTAGCATTTAAATTATGGCATATAATATTAAATTTAAAAGTTATAATTTAAAATTCAGCAAAATATTAATATAAATTAAATATATTAATATATAATATATTACTTTGTAAAATGCATAAAAGTGAGATACTCTTAAAAACACTTGAATTGTAATTAATCTCTTAATTATTTTTAATTTCAGGTTGAATCTGGAGCATCATTAAACCGGAAATCTCCAGAACATTGCCCTGAAGGTTTAACACCATTGGAAGTGGCGTGTAAAACAAAGCGATACATGTCAGTGAGGATCATCAAATATCTGATTCAGCAAGGTGCTGAACTAAATATAGTAAAAAAAAATTACGTGTTGCCGTTCATCGTGTTCCCTTTCATCAAGAAATTACTTCTTTGTAATAACATGACATTGCTACGACTTGTTCTCCAGCACGGGGCAGTTCCAGAAGATATGGAGTTAATAGCAGGTACCAACCGACTTCGTCCATCACGTCGACTGCCTCAGAGCATTCTACCTGTACCGTGGCACCGTCGAATATTGCACCTGGCAAATCCACCTATCTATTCTCCTGTGACTGTGGCACTAATGCGTTGTAACATTAAAGCATACGAGACCCTTTTATATTACGGAGCCAGAAATATCGTATACTATCACCAAGATATTAACTACGACAGTAGTTTTTCACTGTACTCTATGCCAATATTTATAATCTTCATGCACGGAGAAAACCTTGAATATCCTTCTGGAACTGAAGAAGATGTGATCGAAGCTCTTAAGATTTATCAAAGATTTGGTGGTAACTTATGGGCTACGAACGGCAGGGGTGGATATTTGCAGAGGTACTCAAGCGATCCGGCCTGTCCAGTATACATAGAAAGTGGTGAGACGGCCCTCGACTTCTTACGACGTACGGAATATCTACTAGAATCTTTCCCCAACCTGATACCCATGTTGGAGAAGCGAATGTCGAAGCCCCTGAGTCTGCAGAAACTGTGCAGAATTGCGGTTCGAGACGCCATGGGGACAGACATGTGGAAGAACGTACCACAGCTGCCCCTGCCTCCGGCCATCAAGACCTTCCTCAAGTTCAAAGTAGACGATGAAACATCTTAAGCACCACCTGAGCTGCTGTCATCTGAAGAACTGACCACCTGCAATTATAACCTGAGTGTCTTCTTTTCATAATATAGATCATTATTTTTCAAACAGTATAATTTGTCTATTAGCTCAAAACCAGCATTTTTTTCTTTTACTTGTTATAAAGATGACAATATATACAGTATATTATATAATATAGTCTAAATTTTATATTAGGCAAAAATACATTAAATAATATGGTTAATCTTATTAATTATAATTATTAATAGCGAAATTCTTTAATTAGCTACTGAAAATTAATTGTCAAGGAAGAAAAATACTGTTCTATATTACACCTTATTTTATCAATATGTATGTATTCTATGAAAATTATATTTTCTAGGATTTATCTCAAACACAACTTTAATTTTCCATTTTAACTTTGAGGGTAAGATAACACGAACAATCGATTGTATATATAGTAGTCCCATGTGATTAACATTTAAACCTGAGCAACCTCGTAATAATTCGGAATTTTTGTTAGACAATTCTTAGCACCGAAAAGATGTAGAAAAAATTTCAAAACAATCAGTCGATCCGATTTTTTTAAATTTTCAGTATAGGGCTTTCCCATGGAGACCTAAACTAATAAATTAAGCGATTGTTTTGAAATTTTCTCTACATTTTTTTGGTGCTAAGAACTGTCTCTAAAAAAAAATCAGAATTATTATGAGGTTGCTCAGGTTAACATGTTAATCAAATGGGACTACAACAATTCATGTTTCGTGTTATCTTACCCTTAACGGTAATGGTTTTGCTTATAATTATTATATGTATTGCATGGCACTTTTTCTGTTCTTTAACATCTTTTTTTTTATACTTGTTTCATTAAATATACTTTAATCTATGATCAGTATATATATAATTACATTATTTAGCGTTTAATCGTACTAACTCTAAAATAAGTTTTTAATATCAACATTAATTTTAAATGCTACATTGAAACACATTATAATATGCTTACCAATAAATAATAATGAAACAAAAAAGTGTATTTTTTTAACTATATAAAGTTTAAGACTTATAATTTAAGCCACTTCGCAACATTTATTGCTCATATTTATTGCAGCTGCTTTGTGAATCGCACCCATTATGTATACTTATATTGTAACTATCATAATGACATGAAAATACATTTTTTTATAGTAAAAGTATAATATTATATAACATATTATAATAACACTTAAATGATGAAATTTTTAGAAAGCTTTTATAACGCAAACATTTGATATATCATATTATTATACTTAATCTTAAAACATTAATTGTTTACAATAAAGTACCTTAATTTTTTCATTAATTTAATTAAAAAATTTTGTACCTTTATAATATCCAAACGTTTACTTTAATTTTCTTCGGGTGTGAATTATTAGTCGTCACTCTCAGGCGCGAATCTAGAACCAAATTTCGGGAGGCTCTGTCTCCATAAGTCCAATTTAAAAAAAAAAAATAAATAAATAAATAAAAAAATTGGAGAGAGGGAAATGCCATATTGCCCATGTTAAATCCAAACTTTCGGAGGGGACTGCAGACCTCCAAGCAACTCTCTTGGATCCACGCCTGGTCACACTGGTATTCAATAATAGCAATAAGAGGGCATCCGGCCATGTCATGAGCGTATATAGGCTCATGTCTTGGCTCGCGGTTCGTGTCCCCCCGCGCCCAGGAAGGACATGCGGGTTGGGGGTTGCTGTGCATTCGAGTGTCACCTCCGGTCCGTAGCCTTTGGTTCTTGAACCGCAGGGTGGCCAGAGGGTATTGGTTTGTTAAACCCAAAAGAATTCCCCCTCTAAGTGCCCTGGTAAAAGACATCTAGCAACCCGAGTGCTCGCGGAAAATTTGTCCCACCGTGCCCTGAAGAGGACCTGCCCAAAAGGCTTGTTAATATAGTGTGGTTCTGCGGGGTTGCCAGGAAAGCTCTCTGCTCGCAGCTATATAGTAGGAGACGCTGGACCGTAATTATTATCCCTTACGAAATCCGGTGGGTGCCTTCATTTTACTTACCAAGTTAGCCCGATTGGCTCTGGGGCTGGTGCTTAAACAATTTGGTTGAGTAAAAAACCCAAATAATTGCAATTTTATATATATGGGGTTAGTTAAGACACTATTTAGAGGGGGAAAATATTAAAAATAAATAAGATTTACGTCAAAATAATTTTATATAATTGGTGGATACTTTCATGCACTCAAAAGAGTGAAAACTAAATTGTAGTCCATTTGTATGGAAACACTATGCACGTGATTTTTTTCTAAGTAGTAAAAAATTGGCAAATTAAAAAAAAAAAAAAAAAAAAAAAAAAATAGAGCATAATATTTTATATGAATTATAATCGTTTTCTTGGATGTACGACATATTTTGAAAATTAGCGGAAATGTTATGCAAATTTGCAACAACAGCTTAATTGGATTCGACCATGATATATATAATAATTAATATGTGCATGTTATTAAAATATCTGTTGGTGAATTAAAAGTTGCTAGCTGTTGGACTGTAGTCTAATTAAATTAACTTTGAGATGCATTAAAACATTTTAATAATTATTATTTCATACTATGTGCAAAAAGTAAATACAATTGTGAATAAGAATTGTGTTAAATTAAAATTCTTTTAGCGAAGAAATGTTTAATAAAGTGAATTTTAAAATAAACATAATAAGATTAAAATCATATTCACATCAAATCGATCTATTATTTGCTATAAAGGTAAAATATTTTTGAATCATTATGATTGATTAATTACAAATTTGAGTTGACATTAGGACTAAATATTTCATGCAGCTAGTGTACGTGTATGGATGGATCACTGAGATAATAGTGTAATTTTAGTATAAATATTTCTGTACATATGTGTGTCTATATATGTGCATTTATTAAGATACAGCTGATAATAAATTGATGAAGACTTCAATAATTTTTAGTGTGCGTTCGTGTATATATATTATATAATAAATATTCATGATTTATTGCTATGTTAACATTGAACTTGGAATTAGCTAAACGTGTCTTAAAGTTAGTTTCTCACAAGCACGCATCACTGAACGTAGTCTAAACTAATGTTATATATGAGATCAGAGAGAGGAACCCCTCGGGGCTACTTTCCACTTATATAATGGATTGAGAAAAACATGGCATTGAAAAATCACATGCAGATGTGCATGCAGCGTTTTCATTTCGAAATTCTTGTTACTTTCGGTGAAGCGTTAAGTTGCCGAGCTACGTGCCAAAAGTGGAGTGTATAATATATAAGTATACGCAAACTTGGTTTTAAATTTTATCTTATTTACGTGCTACAAATAATAATATGAACAGGTGCATTCTTCGTGCCGTGCGACCCATACCGAGAGTAATGGAGCGTTGATATATTTATAATAAACTTACCGTGATATGAAACGCAGCAGTCTGTGCACCTTTTAAAATACTGTGATATTAGTTGCAGAAGATAGGATATTATAGGATCATACGAAAGACACAACATTTATGTATACTTAAAATATTTCGCCTAAAAGTACTTATAACTATAATGGGGAATTCTCTTACAACTCAAATTTTAATTTAACTACTACATTATGATAGGTTACATATTAACAATAAGTTTGACTTAAGTTTCAATTTTTTTAACTCAAATTTGGGAACTCTGAAGGGATTATTAGAATAGGGGCAAAATATGCAACCCGCGCGCAAACCTGAAAATTGTGACGTAGAAACTCCCTAGTTAACACACAACAACTACCTGATATCATAGTTTGAGCGTCAAGGAGTCATTAATAGATTTTAGTAACACGATCGAAATCAGCGGGTTTTTCTACCCTAGTATCAATAGTTTTGTCCCTAATATCAGTTTACTTTAAGAGTGATAATCGAAAATATAAATTTATTGCAGGAAAATATCGCCTGAGGCAGTTTCTACGACACGTTTTGGCGCTAAATTCAAAAGAAGGAAGATTTTTAAAAAATTCCCATGTCTCCAATTTTGAAAATTGAAACTTTTTTGTTTTAGGACATTTAATTTCAAGTCATAGAGCATCTGAAAATAATAAATAAATAAATGTAGGAGAATTCCCCAATCATGGTAATATGGTTATGCAATGAATTAAATTACATTAAAATTTCGTCATTTTCTTTCTTTAATATTATAGTCACATTTAAAATTAAGTAAACCGCTTTATTTCTCCACCATCAGATTCTGACGACTGCGCCATATAATATGCAGAAAAGAATTAGCTTTTATTTCTCTGATGTCTTGGTAATGTTGACCGTTTGTGCTATATAATTCGAGGTCGCTAAAATTTTCTTTCTATATATAACTATTTTCAATTTTGGGACTATATTGATATTTATTTTTATTTCTGATGTCCCCAGATCTCATGTAATTGAATCAATAAAGCTAATATAATTGTTCTTTTTATAATAGAAAAAAAAAACATACATGTTGAGTCTGTTACATCTCTATTAATTTATTCTCATAATTTTATAAAATACATGATATTAGTCATATTACTATACAGTATGCATATATATAGAGCTCATTGCGCTGACGTCATGCCCCTGCAAGCTAGGCTGCCCTATATGGAGGAACAGAATGCACAGACTAGTATATAAACAAATTATGCATTGATTTTGTTTTCACTTTATTAAACAAAACAAATCAGGTTTGAAAATTTCTAAAAATACGCCAATAATTGATTGATAGTATAAAAAAAATCCCATCATTATAGAACAATCAAAACTATTTTTCTATTTATTTTTGTCGTATCTACTAGATATCTAATGCCATAGTAGCTGGACCTCCACTTTTTCTTTTCTACCCTCCTGACCGTCCGTATACCTGCTATGCTATTTTCCCTCGTAAACAAAAACAGCAAACAACTCTATATTGTAAAGTCGGCGTCACAAGTCAGAAAAGTAATATTCCGAGTAAACGCATAAACGCATTTAAAATGAGTAAACGAGTAATTCCAACAATAAGGACGGTGCAGCTTTCTTTTTAATTTTTATATTATAATAATAATTATTATTTTTTCTAAATGTTAGAGCTTTTCAAAACTATAACTAAAACTCGTCAGTTATACACAGTTATAATAAAGAAAATATTATTCTCTTGTATAATTTTCCTCGATTCCATTATGGAGGCTGTTTAGCAATTAGCCTAACTTACAAGGGGCGCTGACCAATTTTCTTGTCGGGACTTTTTCTGGCGCATTATATTTCATGACGAATAACATTCCTAATTCCAAACACAGGAAGAAAGGTGTATATATATATATAAGATCCTCAAGAAATCAACTTTCTTAAATTATGTCACACAACGTTAGAATAAAGTAATAAATACACACATTTATAATTTTATATGCATGTATATGCTGCAACATTGCGCTATAACAAAAACTATATTCGTACTGCACAGCCATAAAATAGTGGGCAAATTACAAAACAAACGACAAAACAAACAGATTTGCTTCATTCAGGTGTAACGAATTGAACGCATGATGCAAAAAATTATTGCTTCATATATTTTATTGCTTTTCGAAGTACTTAAATAAAATAAGCACGTAATAAGTAATATAAATAAGAATTGAATTAAGCCAATTATTTAAAGTGATAAGAAGTAGTGATATATTTTATATTTATTTATGAATGTTGTAAATACTATAATTCTTTCAATGTTGAGATATTGCTTTTTAGTTGTATAACAATTACATAATATAATGTTATAGCTGCACATTAAAAAAGATCTTGACATATACTATTCACCATTAAATACTGTGTCATTGAGGATATAAAATAAATATGTTGAGCAGTAATTTGCAAAAAAAAAAGTTATTATTTTTGTTTATACAGATTTTAGAGTGAGACGATGTCGGCTTGAGTGCCAAGTGACTCACGGCCGTTAATTATGCACTTTAAAAAATCAATTAAAAAACAACAAACGCTTACTGAGCTCATTCAAACAAATTTAATTGAATTATCGTTATATTAGTATGAGATTATTAAATAAATAAATAAATAAATAAATAAATAAATAAATAAATAAATAAATAAATAAATAAATAAATAAATAAATAAATAAATAAATAAATAAATAAATAAATAAATAAATAAATAAATAGAACAACAAGTAAATTAAGGTTCTGCAGGAGGGGTCCCCAGATCTCATGTAATTGAATCAATAAAGCTAATATAATTGTTCTTTTTATAATAGAAAAAAGCATACATGTTGAGTGTGTTACATCTCTATTAATTTATTCTCATAATTTTATAAAATACATATTAGTCATATTGGGGGCGATTCACGAAGGAGTTAATATCCAGCTTTCTCACTAACCGCGGTTAGCGCCAGTCTAATTTTATGACACTAAACCTGATTAGTGATTAGCGAGAAACCTGGATAACTCTCTTTGTAAATCGCGTCCATTATAACTATATATTATACAGTATATATAGTAAAGTTGGCGTCACAAGCCAGAAAAGTACTATTCCGAGTAAATAACGCATTGACAATGAGTCAACGAGTAAATTCCAACAATACGGACGGTGAAGCTTATTTTTTTTTTATATATAATTATATATTCTTTTTTTAAATGTTATAGAGCTTTTCAAAACTACTAAACCTCGTCAGTTATAACAAAGAATTAATATTAATTCTTTGGTTATAATGAAGAAATTATTATTCTCTTGTATAATTTTCCTCGATGCCATTATGGAAGCTGTTTAGCAATTAGCCTAACTTGCAAGGGGCGCTGACCAACATGGCGGTAAATCTACCTTCGGTTGATGACTAGTAATTATCATAATATGTTTTATGCATTGCTCGATCAGCTGTTAGCGTTACGTGCGTGCGTGTTGAGGCGTGATTGATTAAGACGGAAGAAGGGGGGGGGGAGATTTGTCATAGTAGTAATAAGAATTTACTATTATATACGGAAACCTTGGGCCAACTCGCCAAACGTTACCTCTATCTACATTTGTTATTTAATATAGTGACTACTTTAGGAGACTAGCATTATTTTACGATTTCAGATAGACATATTTCAATTTTTTGTAATGAATTGAATGTCTCGATTCATAATATATATAATTATATATATTTTATAGGGATTTAATCATAATCGCTTCGACGAAGCAAGGAAGGTTGTGGCATTGGCCCAAAATCTATAATATATTTTATAATTTGGCATTTGCTCCCTCCACCGATGAAGTCGATTTACCCCAAAAGCGTGTTGTTTGGTCCCCATCCAAATACTAAGTACGCTAGACGTGGCTTAATTTCGGTGAGCATTAAAATATTATTTTATTTACACTGACTGCACTAAGTATCTGTTGTTGTATTATTGATAATGGGGGGCATTCACAAACACTTTAACCCCAACTTTAGCCCCAAGTTTTATCCCTGGTACTAAACATGGTGCTAAACATGGTTAGCCCCTGGTTTAGCACCATGTTTAGTACCAGGGATAAAACTTGGGACTAAAGTTGGGGTTAAAGTGCTTTGTGAATGCCCCCATTATTTATTAAATTGTTTGAAAGAAAAACATGATCCTCCTTCAATAAGTAACAGTTCGGTGAAATCGTACAATTAATTTTATTGTTAGATAACTGCAGGGTTGAACGTTTCTAACTATCGAATGCTGCATGCATGAGCTCACAGCAGTAAACAATAATATTAAATTGTAGATTAATAATTTAACATATTATATTAATATATTTTAAATTTAAATTATTAAACTACAATGGGTTGGCTGCACGGCCAATTATTATATAGTGGCGGAAACGAAAGAGGGGGTGCTGAAATGCATGTGTCAATTTTATGCGATTTTTTTAGCACTGCAACTTTGTATAAATGCAGTTTTAAAATATGCATTTCACCTGGACCTGGAGGCCATCGCCTACCGCCTTTGACGTCATCGAAATGTCAGGTTTGGTTCACTATAGATATGCATACCTGTACGCACCTGCATAACAGGTAGCCAATCAAAAACAATCTAGCCAAAATTCAAAATTTCAAATGCCTAGTCTATCGAAGTGGATGAGTTTTAAAACTTAAAAAATGCACATTAATCCATGTACGCGTAATGTAAAAACACACTAGGAGATAAGTAATATTACAAACGTACCTTTTATCATATTTAAATAATAGAAATTGTTGTTCAAATAGTTTCATTTAATTGAAGAGAAGATGCAATATCGAGTCCTTCCACCAGTCTATTTGTTTAAAAGATTGGCGCCGTTAGCAGCAATCAGCCAATGAAAACGGATGAAAATCATACTGGACTCCTTCCGTATCTGCTGATTATCTATTGAATTATTTTATTAAACCTAAAACTGAGTCTCTTTTCTTATCTACGAAGATAGTAGGATGCCGCAGGATTCATATTTTACTTTATTAAGGCCCTTAAATCATAATTTTTAAATGTCTTTTCAACCCCCTATTTGCTGCTGCCATGAAGAAAATTCCTTTTTCTTTCATGGCTGCTGCTAAGGAGGAGGAGTGGCGCCACGCGCGTCAATGTTCACCCCACCCTAGCCATGACCACTGCTGTCAAAATTGCAACGTTGCCGAACATAAAAAACGACTAAATACAAATATTACAATATCGTGGAATTGTTTTAACCAGGCGGCATAGCTCAGAGGTAGAGCATTGGCTTTGTATGCCAAGGTCCCAGGTTCGAATCCTGGTGCTGCCACATAGGTGGGGAGGGAATATATATAATGATATATTATATATCATCCTCCGCACCTATCTTTTATTAATATATTATTTGCAATGTGGTACAATTTATGCTCAAATAAAATTGAATCCTACACAATACAAGGAGTTTTACGTTCATACTTATATATTATTATAATTATATATTTGTTATATAGTTTTGAATGTTATGATGAATTAATGAAAGGTTTAAAAATTATATAGTTATAAGAAAAATGTCGTGCATTGACATTCCTAAAAACACGACTTCATATATTATTTTATCCTGAGTTCCTGACCATCTGGCATAATAAAATATTAGTTTATTAGTATATTTTATATAATGTATTGAAACGTATACGTCATAATATATAGAACATGCAGTTGCATAATATATTGTGAAGATGAACTTCTCCTTCCCTCCAAAGTTTTTTTTTTTTATTTATTATTATAATTTATTATCTCACAGTCGGTGTATTAATATTGGCATTGCATGTTGACTTGCCTATTATGTTGGACTACTTGGACCAATAAATTTCATATTCTTAGACCACAAGAAAAAACTCACTCGAAAAAGAATCGTGCGTTAACATTCTCCCGGAATAACACACTATAAATTTATTTATTTATTTATTTATTTATTTATTTATTTATTTATTTATTTATTTATTTATTTATTTATTTATTTATTTATTTATTTATTTATTTATTTATTTATTTATTTATTTTTTTATTTATTTATTTATTTTTTTTTTTATTTATTTATTGAGATATAAAAATGAATATAATTTATTATTATTATACGTGTCATGTTTAACAATTAGCCTACATTACAGGTGCTAATCGACCAGCATGGCAAATAAATAAAAAACAATTTAATTTACGGTTTTGCAATATTTGAAAAGATGTTTGTTTTTTCACATTCTGTTTACAAAAGACGTTTTAGCGAGTAAATATTCTAAATAATATTGATTGAATATTTTTAATTCAGTTGGACTCTAAGAAATCGCGCTTGATTTGCAGTCTTTCTTATATTTACTTAAAAGATAATAGCAGCATAAAGAAATAATAGTTAAACTCACTTCGGCTCTAAATTGAATTTCTTAAGTGACTCATATTAAAATATTTTGGATAGAGTAAAAATATAATATATAATTTATGAATTAGCATTGAATATCGATTTTAATTTGAAATTGAAAATTTTTATTGTATAATAATTATTTATTTCATTTAGTTGCTTAAATTTCTTCACGGCGACGCGGTGTTCTTGTGGCAGCTCAGAGGAAAGAAAGAATCAAGCAGTTCCTGACGGCCAGCCACCTGCCCGCTGGGCACAGAAAGCCACGCCCTGTTAACCCCTTCCACCTCATGCAGTACCCTCGCCAGCGTCTTTCTCCACGTGCGGCGTTGCCAGCTGATTGAATGCTTTAAATATACAAAATTTTAGAATTGTTTGCCGTGGGGGGTGTAGCTCGGTTGGTAGAGCACTCGGAGCATGTACGAGTGGTCTCGGGTTCAAATCCCGGCCCCCACAAACTTTTTTTTTTTTTTTTCGCACAGACCTGTTACGTTGGTATTTATAAACCGAGTATAATTTTCAATTTTTCATAGTTTTATTATTATTTTTAGGAAATGTAATTTAATGTGTCATAATTTTTATTACATTATAATTTAAATCGTAGTAAAGTTTGTACCTGCTGAAGTGTTTTAAAAATATTTCATACAAGAAATTGTGTGCATATACTGAAAATATTTATTCTGAATGATTATTATCATAACATTTATTATTATTTATTGTGCCCGATCACATTTGGAATCATGAATACAGCAATATGTATAGTCGTATTGGTTAATTTTAAGATTGCATTAAATTAGCATTATGCACCAGCTGCTGCAATGCCTGCGATAATAAAATTAATGGTTTATAAAAGAACAGGAAATAAAAATAAAGGTAAACTTTAATACATCATGCCCATGTAAAAGCACTTTTCGCATTATTTTCTGTATCTATGAACTGAACGCATGCAACGATACACCATAAAATTCATTATATTTTATTGCTTTTTAAAGAACATCAACAATATAAACACGTAAAAAAGAAGGTAATAAATAGTAAGTCAAAGTAATAAAAAGTAGTGATATTTATTTATGGATATTATTAACATTTTAATAATCTTTTAATGTTAAGAAGTTGTTTTTTATTTGTTTATATACATGACATATTACTTTTTAATATTACGGTCACATTAAAAATGAAATAAACCGCTTTATTTCTCCACCATCAGCTTCTGATGACGACTGCGCCATATAATATGCAGAAATGAATTAGCTTTCATTTCTCTGATGTCTCGGTAATGTTGACCGTTTGTGCTATATAATTCGAGGTCACTAAAATTTTCTTTCTATATATAACTATTTTCAATTTTGGGACTATATTGATATTTATTTTTATTGCAGATGTCCCCAGATCTCATGTAATTGAATCAATAAAGCTAATATAATTGTTCTTTTTATAATAGAAAAAAGCATACATGTTGAGTGTGTTACATCTCTATTAATTTATTCTCATAATTTTATAAAATACATATTAGTCATATTGGGGGCGATTCACGAAGGAGTTAATATCCAGCTTTCTCACTAACCGCGGTTAGCGCCAGTCTAATTTTATGACACTAAACCTGATTAGTGATTAGCGAGAAACCTGGATAACTCTCTTTGTAAATCGCGTCCATTATAACTATATATTATACAGTATAATATATAGTAAAGTTGGCGTCACAAGCCAGAAAAGTACTATTCCGAGTAAATAACGCATTGACAATGAGTTAACGAGTAAATTCCAACAATACGGACGGTGAAGCTTATTTTTTTTTTATATATATAATTATATATTCTTTTTTTAAATGTTATAGAGCTTTTCAAAACTACTAAACCTCGTCAGTTATAACAAAGAATTAATATTAATTCTTTGGTTATAATGAAGAAATTATTATTCTCTTGTATAATTTTCCTCGATGCCATTATGGAGGCTGTTTAGCAATTAGCCTAACTTGCAGGGGGCGCTGACCAACATGGCGGTAAATCTACCTTCGGTTGATGACTAGTAATTATCATATGTTTTATGCATTGCTCGATCAGCTGTTAGCGTTACGTGCGTGCGTGTTGAGGCGTGATTGATTAAGACGGAAGAAGGGGGGGGGGGAGATTTGTCATAGTAGTAATAAGAATTTACTATTATATACGGAAACCTTGGGCCAACTCGCCAAACGTTACCTCTATCTACATTTGTTATTTAATATAGTGACTACTTTAGGAGACTAGCATTATTTTACGATTTCAGATAGACATATTTCAATTTTTTGTAATGAATTGAATGTCTCGATTCATAATATATATAATTATATATATTTTATAGGGATTTAATCATAATCGCTTCGACGAAGCAAGGAAGGTTGTGGCATTGGCCCAAAATCTATTATATATTTTATAATTTGGCATTTGCTCCCTCCACCGATGAAGTCGATTTACCCCAAAAGCGTGTTGTTTGGTCCCCATCCAAATACTAAGTACGCTAGACGTGGCTTAATTTCGGTGAGCATTAAAATATTATTTTATTTACACTGACTGCACTAAGTATCTGTTGTTGTATTATTGATAATGGGGGGCATTCACAAACACTTTAACCCCAACTTTAGCCCCAAGTTTTATCCCTGGTACTAAACATGGTGCTAAACATGGTTAGCCCCTGGTTTAGCACCATGTTTAGTACCAGGGATAAAACTTGGGACTAAAGTTGGGGTTAAAGTGCTTTGTGAATGCCCCCCATTATTTATTAAATTGTTTGAAAGAAAAACATGATCCTCCTTCAATAAGTAACAGTTCGGTGAAATCGTACAATAAATTTTATTGTTAGATAACTGCAGGGTTGAACGTTTCTAACTATCGAATGCTGCATGCATGAGCTCACAGCAGTAAACAATAATATTAAATTGTAGATTAATAATTTAACATATTATATTAATATATTTTAAATTTAAATTATTAAACTACAATGGGTTGGCTGCACGGCCAATTATTATATAGTGGCGGAAACGAAAGAGGGGATGCTGAAATGCATGTGTCAATTTTATGCGATTTTTTTAGCACTGCAACTTTGTATAAATGCAGTTTTAAAATATGCATTTCACCTGGACCTGGGGGCCATCGCCTACCGCCTTTGACGTCATCGAAATGTCAAGTTTGGTTCACTATAGATATGCATACCTGTACGCACCTGCATAACAGGTAGCCAATCAAAAACAATCTAGCCAAAATTCAAAATTTCAAATGCCTAGTCTATCGAAGCAAGGCGATGTATCTTCTTTATGTAACGAAATACTTACAAAACGTGTGAAAAACCTTCCTGAAATAGCCACCAGTAGCGCGTCGATCGTTATTCTGTGCCGTGACGGGTGCTGCATTGCCGGTTCTTACCGCGCTAGACCGCGCCGTGCCGATTAACAATGGTCACATGAGTTTTTTCACCAAAGCTCATAAAATATTACGCACAGTTTTATGATAACTTCCTGAAACTACCGCTTGGGGGCCAAAAATACAAATATTCGGGCCGCCGGCAAAGGGGCAAAGCTACATCCCCATGATCGAAGTGGATGAGTTTTAAAACTTAAAAAATGCACATTAATCCATGTACGCGTACTGTAAAAACACACTAGGAGATAAGTAATATTACAAACGTACCTTTTATCATATTTAAATAATAGAAATTGTTGTCCAAATAGTTTCATTTAATTGAAGAGAAGATGCAATATCGAGTCCTTCCACCAGTCTATCTGTTTAAATGATTGGCGCCGTTAGCAGCAATCAGTCAATGAAAACGGATGAAAATCATACTGGACTCCTTCCGTATCTGCTGATTATCTATTGAATTATTTTATTAAACCTAAAACTGAGTCTCTTTTCTTATCTACGAAGATAGTAGGATGCCGCAGGATTCATATTTTACTTTATTAAGGCCCTTAAATCATAATTTTTAAATGTCTTTTCAACCCCCTATTTGCTGCTGCCATGAAGAAAATTCCTTTTTCTTTCATGGCTGCTGCTAAGGAGGAGGAGTGGCGCCACGCGCGTCTATGTTCACCCCACCCTAGCCATGACCACTGCTGTCAAAATTGCAACGTTGCCGAACATAAAAAACGACGAAATACAAATATTACAATATCGTGGAATTGTTTTAACCAGGCGGCATAGCTCAGAGGTAGAGCATTGGCTTTGTATGCCAAGGTCCCAGGTTCGAATCCTGGTGCTGCCACATAGGTGGGGAGGGAATATATATAATGATATATTATATATGATCCTCCGCACCTATCTTTTATTAATATATTATTTGCAATGTGGTACAATTTATGCTCAAATAAAATTGAATCCTACACAATACAAGGAGTTTTACGTTCATACTTATATATTATTATAATTATATATTTGTTATATAGTTTTGAATGTTATGATGAATTAATGAAAGGTTTAAAAATTATAAAGTCATAAGAAAAAATGTCGTGCATTGACATTCCTAAAAACACGACTTCATATACTATTTTATCCTGAGTTCCTGACCATCTGGCATAATAAAATATTAGTTTATTAGTATATTTTATATAATGTATTGAAACGTATACGTCATAATATATAGAACATGCAGTTGCATAATATATTGTGAAGATGAACTTCTCCTTCCCTCCAAAGTTTTTTTTTTTATTTATTATTATAATTTATTATCTCACAGTCGGTGTATTAATATTGGCATTGCATGTTGACTTGCCTATTATGTTGGACTACTTGGACCAATAAATTTCATATTCTTAGACCACAAGAAAAAACTCACTCGAAAAAGAATCGTGCGTTAACATTCTCCCGGAATAACACACTATAAATTTATTTATTTATTTATTTATTTATTTATTTATTTATTTATTTATTTATTTATTTATTTATTTATTTATTTATTTATTTATTTATTTATTTATTTATTTATTTATTTATTTATTTATTTATTTATTTATTTATTTTTTTTTATTTATTTATTGAGATATAAAAATGAATATAATTTATTATTATTATACGTGTCATGTTTAACAATTAGCCTACATTACAGGTGCTAATCGACCAGCATGGCAAATAAATAAAAAACAATTTAATTTACGGTTTTGCAATATTTGAAAAGATGTTTGTTTTTTCACATTCTGTTTACAAAAGACGTTTTAGCGAGTAAATATTCTAAATAATATTGATTGAATATTTTTAATTCAGTTGGACTCTAAGAAATCGCGCTTGATTTGCAGTCTTTCTTATATTTACTTAAAAGATAATAGCAGCATAAAGAAATAATAGTTAAACTCACTTCGGCTCTAAATTGAATTTCTTAAGTGACTCATATTAAAATATTTTGGATAGAGTAAAAATATAATATATAATTTATGAATTAGCATTGAATATCGATTTTAATTTGAAATTGAAAATTTTTATTGTATAATAATTATTTATTTCATTTAGTTGCTTAAATTTCTTCACGGCGACGCGGTGTTCTTGTGGCAGCTCAGAGGAAAGAAAGAATCAAGCAGTTCCTGACGGCCAGCCACCTGCCCGCTGGGCACAGAAAGCCACGCCCTGTTAACCCCTTCCACCTCATGCAGTACCCTCGCCAGCGTCTTTCTCCACGTGCGGCGTTGCCAGCTGATTGAATGCTTTAAATATACAAAATTTTAGAATTGTTTGCCGTGGGGGGTGTAGCTCGGTTGGTAGAGCACTCGGAGCATGTACGAGTGGTCTCGGGTTCAAATCCCGGCCCCCACAAACTTTTTTTTTTTTTCGCACAGACCTGTTACGTTGGTATTTATAAACCGAGTATAATTTTCAATTTTTCATAGTTTTATTATTATTTTTAGGAAATATAATTTAATGTGTCATAATTTTTATTACATTATAATTTAAATCGTAGTAAAGTTTGTACCTGCTGAAGTGTTTTAAAAATATTTCATACAAGAAATTGTGTGCATATACTGAAAATATTTATTCTGAATGATTATTATCATAACATTTATTATTATTTATTGTGCCCGATCACATTTGGAATCATGAATACAGCAATATGTATAGTCGTATTGGTTAATTTTAAGATTGCATTAAATTAGCATTATGCACCAGCTGCTGCAATGCCTGCGATAATAAAATTAATGGTTTATAAAAGAACAGGCAATAAAAATAAAGGTAAACTTTAATACATCATGCCCATGTAAAAGCACTTTTCGCATTATTTTCTGTATCTATGAACTGAACGCATGCAACGATACACCATAAAATTCATTATATTTTATTGCTTTTTAAAGAACATCAACAATATAAACACGTAAAAAAGAAGGTAATAAATAGTAAGTCAAAGTAATAAAAAGTAGTGATATTTATTTATGGATATTATTAACATTTTAATAATCTTTTAATGTTAAGAAGTTGTTTTTTATTTGTTTATATACATGACATATTACTTTTTAATATTACGGTCACATTAAAAATGAAATAAACCGCTTTATTTCTCCACCATCAGCTTCTGATGACGACTGCGCCATATAATATGCAGAAATGAATTAGCTTTCATTTCTCTGATGTCTCGGTAATGTTGACCGTTTGTGCTATATAATTCGAGGTCACTAAAATTTTCTTTCTATATATATAACTATTTTCAATTTTGGGACTATATTGATATTTATTTTTATTGCAGATGTCCCCAGATCTCATGTAATTGAATCAATAAAGCTAATATAATTGTTCTTTTTATAATAGAAAAAAGCATACATGTTGAGTGTGTTACATCTCTATTAATTTATTCTCATAATTTTATAAAATACATATTAGTCATATTGGGGGCGATTCACGAAGGAGTTAATATCCAGCTTTCTCACTAACCGCGGTTAGCGCCAGTCTAATTTTATGACACTAAACCTGATTAGTGATTAGCGAGAAACCTGGATAACTCTCTTTGTAAATCGCGTCCATTATAACTATATATTATACAGTATAATATATAGTAAAGTTGGCGTCACAAGCCAGAAAAGTACTATTCCGAGTAAATAACGCATTGACAATGAGTTAACGAGTAAATTCCAACAATACGGACGGTGAAGCTTCTTTTTTTTTTATATATATATATAATTATATATTCTTTTTTAAATGTTATAGAGCTTTTCAAAACTACTAAACCTCGTCAGTTATAACAAAGAATTAATATTAATTCTTTGGTTATAATGAAGAAATTATTATTCTCTTGTATAATTTTCCTCGATGCCATTATGGAGGCTGTTTAGCAATTAGCCTAACTTGCAGGGGGCGCTGACCAACATGGCGGTAAATCTACCTTCGGTTGATGACTAGTAATTATCATATGTTTTATGCATTGCTCGATCAGCTGTTAGCGTTACGTGCGTGCGTGTTGAGGCGTGATTGATTAAGACGGAAGAAGGGGGGGGGGGGGAGATTTGTCATAGTAGTAATAAGAATTTACTATTATATACGGAAACCTTGGGCCAACTCGCCAAACGTTACCTCTATCTACATTTGTTATTTAATATAGTGACTACTTTAGGAGACTAGCATTATTTTACGATTTCAGATAGACATATTTCAATTTTTTGTAATGAATTGAATGTCTCGATTCATAATATATATAATTATATATATTTTATAGGGATTTAATCATAATCGCTTCGACGAAGCAAGGAAGGTTGTGGCATTGGCCCAAAATCTATAATATATTTTATAATTTGGCATTTGCTCCCTCCACCGATGAAGTCGATTTACCCCAAAAGCGTGTTGTTTGGTCCCCATCCAAATACTAAGTACGCTAGACGTGGCTTAATTTCGGTGAGCATTAAAATATTATTTTATTTACACTGACTGCACTAAGTATCTGTTGTTGTATTATTGATAATGGGGGGCATTCACAAACACTTTAACCCCAACTTTAGCCCCAAGTTTTATCCCTGGTACTAAACATGGTTAGCCCCTGGTTTAGCACCATGTTTAGTACCAGGGATAAAACTTGGGACTAAAGTTGGGGTTAAAGTGCTTTGTGAATGCCCCCCATTATTTATTAAATTGTTTGAAAGAAAAAAATGATCCTCCTTCAATAAGTAACAGTTCGGTGAAATCGTACAATAAATTTTATTGTTAGATAACTGCAGGGTTGAACGTTTCTAACTATCGAATGCTGCATGCATGAGCTCACAGCAGTAAACAATAATATTAAATTGTAGATTAATAATTTAACATATTATATTAATATATTTTAAATTTAAATTATTAAACTACAATGGGTTGGCTGCACGGCCAATTATTATATAGTGGCGGAAACGAAAGAGGGGGTGCTGAAATGCATGTGTCAATTTTATGCGATTTTTTTAGCACTGCAACTTTGTATAAATGCAGTTTTAAAATATGCATTTCACCTGGACCTGGAGGCCATCGCCTACCGCCTTTGACGTCATCGAAATGTCAGGTTTGGTTCACTATAGATATGCATACCTGTACGCACCTGCATAACAGGTAGCCAATCAAAAACAATCTAGCCAAAATTCAAAATTTCAAATGCCTAGTCTATCGAAGTGGATGAGTTTTAAAACTTAAAAAATGCACATTAATCCATGTACGCGTACTGTAAAAACACACTAGGAGATAAGTAATATTACAAACGTACCTTTTATCATATTTAAATAATAGAAATTGTTGTTCAAATAGTTTCATTTAATTGAAGAGAAGATGCAATATCGAGTCCTTCCACCAGTCTATTTGTTTAAATGATTGGCGCCGTTAGCAGCAATCAGCCAATGAAAACGGATGAAAATCATACTGGACTCCTTCCGTATCTGCTGATTATCTATTGAATTATTTTATTAAACCTAAAACTGAGTCTCTTTTCTTATCTACGAAGATAGTAGGATGCCGCAGGATTCATATTTTACTTTATTAAGGCCCTTAAATCATAATTTTTAAATGTCTCTTCAACCCCCTATTTGCTGCTGCCATGAAGAAAATTCCTTTTTCTTTCATGGCTGCTGCTAAGGAGGAGGAGTGGCGCCACGCGCGTCTATGTTCACCCCACCCTAGCCATGACCACTGCTGTCAAAATTGCAACGTTGCCGAACATAAAAAACGACTAAATACAAATATTACAATATCGTGGAATTGTTTTAACCAGGCGGCATAGCTCAGAGGTAGAGCATTGGCTTTGTATGCCAAGGTCCCAGGTTCGAATCCTGGTGCTGCCACATAGGTGGGGAGGGAATATATATAATGATATATTATATATGATCCTCCGCACCTATCTTTTATTAATATATTATTTGCAATATGGTACAATTTATGCTCAAATAAAATTGAATCCTACACAATACAAGGAGTTTTACGTTCATACTTATATATTATTATAATTATATATTTGTTATATAGTTTTGAATGTTATGATGAATTAATGAAAGGTTTAAAAATTATATAGTTATAAGAAAAATGTCGTGCATTGACATTCCTAAAAACACGACTTCATATATTATTTTATCCTGAGTTCCTGACCATCTGGCATAATAAAATATTAGTTTATTAGTATATTTTATATAATGTATTGAAACGTATACGTCATAATATATAGAACATGCAGTTGCATAATATATTGTGAAGATGAACTTCTCCTTCCCTCCAAAGTTTTTTTTTTTTATTTATTATTATAATTTATTATCTCACAGTCGGTGTATTAATATTGGCATTGCATGTTGACTTGCCTATTATGTTGGACTACTTGGACCAATAAATTTCATATTCTTAGACCACAAGAAAAAACTCACTCGAAAAAGAATCGTGCGTTAACATTCTCCCGGAATAACACACTATAAATTTATTTATTTATTTATTTATTTATTTTTTTATTTATTTATTTATTTATTTATTTATTTATTTATTTATTTATTTATTTATTTATTTATTTATTTATTTATTTATTTATTTATTTATTTATTTTTTTTTTATTTATTTATTGAGATATAAAAATGAATATAATTTATTATTATTATACGTGTCATGTTTAACAATTAGCCTACATTACAGGTGCTAATCGACCAGCATGGCAAATAAATAAAAAACAATTTAATTTACGGTTTTGCAATATTTGAAAAGATGTTTGTTTTTTCACATTCTGTTTACAAAAGACGTTTTAGCGAGTAAATATTCTAAATAATATTGATTGAATATTTTTAATTCAGTTGGACTCTAAGAAATCGCGCTTGATTTGCAGTCTTTCTTATATTTACTTAAAAGATAATAGCAGCATAAAGAAATAATAGTTAAACTCACTTCGGCTCTAAATTGAATTTCTTAAGTGACTCATATTAAAATATTTTGGATAGAGTAAAAATATAATATATAATTTATGAATTAGCATTGAATATCGATTTTAATTTGAAATTGAAAATTTTTATTGTATAATAATTATTTATTTCATTTAGTTGCTTAAATTTCTTCACGGCGACGCGGTGTTCTTGTGGCAGCTCAGAGGAAAGAAAGAATCAAGCAGTTCCTGACGGCCAGCCACCTGCCCGCTGGGCACAGAAAGCCACGCCCTGTTAACCCCTTCCACCTCATGCAGTACCCTCGCCAGCGTCTTTCTCCACGTGCGGCGTTGCCAGCTGATTGAATGCTTTAAATATACAAAATTTTAGAATTGTTTGCCGTGGGGGGTGTAGCTCGGTTGGTAGAGCACTCGGAGCATGTACGAGTGGTCTCGGGTTCAAATCCCGGCCCCCACAAACTTTTTTTTTTTTTTCGCACAGACCTGTTACGTTGGTATTTATAAACCGAGTATAATTTTCAATTTTTCATAGTTTTATTATTATTTTTAGGAAATATAATTTAATGTGTCATAATTTTTATTACATTATAATTTAAATCGTAGTAAAGTTTGTACCTGCTGAAGTGTTTTAAAAATATTTCATACAAGAAATTGTGTGCATATACTGAAAATATTTATTCTGAATGATTATTATCATAACATTTATTATTATTTATTGTGCCCGATCACATTTGGAATCATGAATACAGCAATATGTTTAGTCGTATTGGTTAATTTTAAGATTGCATTAAATTAGCATTATGCACCAGCTGCTGCAATGCCTGCGATAATAAAATTAATGGTTTATAAAAGAACAGGCAATAAAAATAAAGGTAAACTTTAATACATCATGCCCATGTAAAAGCACTTTTCGCATTATTTTCTGTATCTATGAACTGAACGCATGCAACGATACACCATAAAATTCATTATATTTTATTGCTTTTTAAAGAACATCAACAATATAAACACGTAAAAAAGAAGGTAATAAATAGTAAGTCAAAGTAATAAAAAGTAGTGATATTTATTTATGGATATTATTAACATTTTAATAATCTTTTAATGTTAAGAAGTTGTTTTTTATTTGTTTATATACATGACATATTACTTTTTAATATTACGGTCACATTAAAAATGAAATAAACCGCTTTATTTCTCCACCATCAGCTTCTGATGACGACTGCGCCATATAATATGCAGAAATGAATTAGCTTTCATTTCTCTGATGTCTCGGTAATGTTGACCGTTTGTGCTATATAATTCGAGGTCACTAAAATTTTCTTTCTATATATAACTTTTTTCAATTTTGGGACTATATTGATATTTATTTTTATTGCAGATGTCCCCAGATCTCATGTAATTGAATCAATAAAGCTAATATAATTGTTCTTTTTATAATAGAAAAAAGCATACATGTTGAGTGTGTTACATCTCTATTAATTTATTCTCATAATTTTATAAAATACATATTAGTCATATTGGGGGCGATTCACGAAGGAGTTAATATCCAGCTTTCTCACTAACCGCGGTTAGCGCCAGTCTAATTTTATGACACTAAACCTGATTAGTGATTAGCGAGAAACCTGGATAACTCTCTTTGTAAATCGCGTCCATTATAACTATATATTATACAGTATAATATATAGTAAAGTTGGCGTCACAAGCCAGAAAAGTACTATTCCGAGTAAATAACGCATTGACAATGAGTTAACGAGTAAATTCCAACAATACGGACGGTGAAGCTTCTTTTTTTTTTATATATATATATAATTATATATTCTTTTTTAAATGTTATAGAGCTTTTCAAAACTACTAAACCTCGTCAGTTATAACAAAGAATTAATATTAATTCTTTGGTTATAATGAAGAAATTATTATTCTCTTGTATAATTTTCCTCGATGCCATTATGGAGGCTGTCTAGCAATTAGCCTAACTTGCAGGGGGCGCTGACCAACATGGCAGTAAATCTACCTTCGGTTGATGACTAGTAATTATTATATGTTTTATGCATTGCTCGATCAGCTGTTAGCGTTACGTGCGTGCGTGCATGTTGAGGCGTGATTGATTAAGAAGGAAGAAGGGGGGGGGGAGATTTGTCATAGCAGTAATGAGAATTTACTATTATACGGACACCTTGGGGCAACTCGCCAAACGTTACCTTTATCTACATATTTGTTATTTAATATATATAGAGCTGATTTCTGTTTATGTTTACGTGAGGCGGGAGAGGGGTTTCCCTATACTAACACATTGCGAAGGGGGCGCAGGAGGGAGGGAAAATAGAAAGGTGGTGTCCCAATACTATTTCTCGTCTACTTAGGGTCCCTAAATGAGCTTTCCCCTCCCCTCCAAGATGGCCTCTATATAAGAAGGGCGCATATGATGCGCCCTAAATTTGCCGCCATTGTTGGGAAGGGTAGTAGACGTAGTAGACGAGAATAGGACTATTGGGACGCCACCAAAGTTTTGGCAGGCCAGATTATACAGTGAGCATTGGCAAAATGATGAAAAAAAAAATTATAAAAAATACTTCTAACAGTTTTTTGGCGGTGAGATTTTTTTTGTGAGTTCTATCCAAGGATTTTTTATGTATATATAAATATATATATATATATATATATATATATATATATATATATATATATATATATATATATATATATATATATATGGATAGGTTATATCAATACCAATAGCATTAGAGCTACTGAGGCAAATCTCCAACGTAAGATGGCGACCGAGCGCAACCATCTGCATTGTAAATTGTATGGAAGTTCCCCAACGTAAGATGGCAGACATTCCATTGGTTACTGTTGTAACCGTCACCCAATTCCTCCTCACCGACGGCAGCACCATCACTTATCCATACATACAAAATCCTTGGTTCTATCGTGTACTGTTATGTTGAAAATACGAGCTTTTTGTTTTGCGCCTAAACGGAAGTCGCAACTCCAAAGTCGCAACTTTTAACCCTGGCTCTGCTTAAATTATGTAAGTGGAGGGGGTTTTGCGCAGTGACGTCACGGCCAATCAGAGAGGGCGTTACTGGTTTTGTGACTTCTAGAAAAAGCTCGTATTTTAGGTTTTAAAGTATTATTAAACCTAAACTACGAGCTTTTTCTAGAAGTCGCGAAACCAGTAACGCCCTCTCTGATTGGCCGTGACGTCACTGAGCCAAACCCCCTCCACTTACTTAGCCTGGCTCTGCCAGGGTTAAAAGTTGCGACTTTGGAGTTGCGACTTCTGTTTAGGCGCAAAACAGAAAGCTCGTAGTTTCAGCCTTAAAGTATTTAAACTTGACTTATTTTATTAATGACGTCAGCGCAATCCCTTCTATAGTGACTACTTTAGGAGACTAGCATTATTTTACGATTTCAGATAGACGTATTTCAATTTTTTGTAAAGACTTGAATGTCTCGATTCAATTATATATAATATTCTTGAGCTCGTTGATTTTTAATTTTTAATGAATTAATTAAGGCTGTTCGACACATGCTAAAAACTTAATAAATTGTTTAAAAGATCAACGACCCTCAACGACGCTTACTTTAAAATTTACTTACTTGAAAATTTTATTAACTTTTTTCTTTACTCAGGATGGATGTTTGATTTTCCGGAAAATATTTTTCCAAGGAGAAAATCCATTTTTTCATGTTTAAAGTTATAATTAATTATTCACTTCAAATAAAAAATATACGAGATACGGAACTATTATAGCTTTAACATAAACCAGTTTGATCGCTGGGCTAGCTCTAATCCGGCTCTTGATTATCCTTCTTGTACGTAGACGTATTATAACAAATGTATTTTTAGAGCAAAATTATTTGTGAAATGTGAACGGAATATATATATAAAGGGTATGTACCGCTTTATAATGAGCTACAATTTCATGATTCAGAGCTAGGTGATGAAAATATTAAACTTGAATTACAAATCAACAGAGATTAAATTAAGGTAGAGATAATACAAATCAGCTGTATGATGTAGTCTCCTTTGATTAACATGTAAACCTTAGAAAATTCACAAAAATTCTGACATTTTTTTGAAAGGCAGATTTTAGTGCTTAAAAGCCTTGCACAAAATTTCAAAACAATTAAACGACAAAATTTCAAAACAATTAAACGAGCCGATTTTTTTTATTGAGTATTTAGTTTGTCTCTCCATGGGAAAGCCCAATTAAAAAAATTAATAAAAAAAAATCGTCTCTGTAAATTGGTTTTAAATTTTTTGTATGGTTTTTAGGCACTCAAAAAAATTTCAGAATTGTAAAGTCTCTGGTAAAT
The DNA here is from genome assembly GCA_949825025.1 of Siphlonurus alternatus. Classification (NCBI taxonomy): domain Eukaryota; kingdom Metazoa; phylum Arthropoda; class Insecta; order Ephemeroptera; family Siphlonuridae; genus Siphlonurus; species Siphlonurus alternatus. The sequence continues at coordinate 61,221,773 of OX463788.1, read as the reverse complement.
GTTATAATCGTACTGTGACATGATTCACATGATGTGAGATGGGCGGCGCCGGATAGTTCATAGAGAGGCGCGCTCAGTCTCCGCATCAGAAAGTTATAAACTTGGCCATAAGATGGCAGTATCACACAAATTCAGTTTTTTTTTTGTTCTAACCAGATAACCTACCCTTCAAAATTTGTGCTACAGAATAGAGAATACACATGAATTTTTTAATGTTTTTATCTTTTTTACCATGACTGTAGACAGGCGTGGATCCAAGGGGGGGTGGGGGGCGACCGCCCCCCCCCCCCAAGGTCCCAAAATACATTGAACGTATTACCACCCACCACCCGTCGCCCCCCTCCCACCTCAAAATTTAACATTGCGGGATAAGGCACCGCCCCTCCCTAAGCTGCGGGCTGGATCAGCCCCTGACTGTAGAGAGGGCAGAAGTAAATAATGTTGTAAATTCACTACAGAGGGATGTGGAGGCGAGGCGGATGTAACATGTCGCGTATAGTCATGTAAGCAACGACAAAAATATTTTTTACTATATCCTTATCTGCAACTATACATATCGGCTGTAGAAATTATATTATTATATATTATATTCATGAAATAATTTAAAATAAAGTTACGGAGAAATTTCTTTCGTTCAGGTGCAAGTAGGAAACTGCACACATGATCATGTGCCAGAGCCTGTTACGTAATGGACAACATACATGAAAAAAAATTATTGCAGAAATGAATAGAGGGTACCAAATTATGTTACTATGAATTTTTTCAGACTTTTTTGAGACTTGGTGGTATTTTTAAATAATTATTGAAAGTCCTGTGATTTCAGTTGGGGAGAGAGACTGGACGCCTATTAACGCCTCCAGGGGGCATGGCCGCACTTTCAATAATTATTTAAAAATAGTTCTGGGTCTCAAAGAAATCTGAAAAAAATCAGAGTAGCATAATTTGGTACCCTCTATTCATTTCTGCAATAAAACAGTTTCATGTATGTTGTCCATTTATAGATTATCACTGTTTATAGCTATAAGTATATTATATTTATAATTATTTTTAGGAGAATATTTCGTTACAAAATATTGCCAACAATTAATTAATTGAAATGTCAAAATTTGTTTTTAATACAAAAGTATTTATAGCCACCGCAAAAAAAAGCTTTATTTCTCCATCTGCTTCGAATCTGCATGATGATTTAGCAATATCCAGACTTTATTTTTTATGATATATGTATGCAGTCTATAAAGAATTGATTTTCAACTTTCGGATGTCTTCTAATCTCGTTCTATATAAAATATAATTCATATACATATAATATATCATATATGTGTTGTAATATATTATTATTATTTACAACAAAATGCAAGACACTGTAGTCACTGTACTGTATTTTCAATAGCACTTCCGGTATTCTGTTGTCTAAGAGTGTGCTGAGTGTGGTACACTTTCCTGCTCAGTAGTACAGTACCTGCTCTCAAAATTACTTTATCCTGGCTATCTCTGATAATTTTTTTTTATTTTATTTTTAAAGGCTGCGACTAGCCAGCCGCCAACGAGCTATATAATGCAAGCTACACGCAGTGCGTCTCTTGAGAGGAGAGTTGGTTAACCTCACGCAAGTTCGGCCAACGTCCACCCTGCCTGCCAGCAACAGTTGTCACCTACCCCCCAGCGTGCTCCTTCTCGTCAGCACGACAATTGCTCCTAAGACAATTTAATAATGGGTGACCAGGATCAACAACCTATTCGACAACGCTACATTACAGCACTACTTCACAGACATATTGAACATGATGTGGATCTCCTTGCAGCTCGACAAGATTTACAAGATTATCAAGAGGCTCACCTGAAAAGAAAATTGGAATTGAAACAACAATTTCAAAATGGCTTAGTGGAAAGAGTAGAGGCACTACGTGTGAAGTACCAACTCACAGATTGCTGGCAATGCCAGTTCAATAACAGTGAATGCAGGCCCCAGGACTGTCTTCGTCGCCTTGTTCCCCGATCAAACCTCAATGAAAATTAAAACGTTCCTTATTCTTCCAGAGCAACCACCCAAGTTCTCGAACATTATCAAGTAAGGGTGGGAATGTGTTATATGAATATGAAATAGTGGCTTATTACGCTAAATAGTCACTGAATAGGACATTCTTGTTGAGAGGACCAAATTGTGAACCATGCAGGATAGAGAAGGACCAACTATACATCACAGTCTGTGTTGCGCCAAGAGAAACGACTCAATCACCACCAGGTACAAGGAGGACATTGGGGGGTAGGTCAATTTTCAATTTTTCAGCCTCCTAAAAATTTATAGC